>CM056836.1:10960151-11417651 GCA_029853015.1 Chelidonichthys spinosus | reverse complement strand
TACTGGCTCCTGCAGTCTGTGGTTCACTCTTCGGCAATCTCTTCGCTGAAGGGGAAAAAAACAAATCACTCTCAACAACAATAAAAGAAACTGCGTGTTGATCCTGAATTCATATAAATAAAATGAAATACCTAATACTGGTCTATCTACGTATTAACTGTACAGGGATGCAAATGCAGCATATCATGAATCTGAACCACTCTACAAAATATATGAAAAGTGTCAGCAATTACCCACCAATAGCCATAAATATCTCATTCACATTCATAGATGTTTTGGCCGACGTCTCCATGAAAAGTAAGCTGTTGTCATCTGCGTAGGACTGGGCATCCTGTCAACACAGTGTTAACACCATGAGTTTTCAATATTGACTCACACATTTGTGCATTCAGTTACAACAAGCAACAATCAGATGTGTTTTAGTGACTGCAAGTCCTGGCAGGGAAAACTAACGGAGCTAATCACTTATATATTTTGGATACAGTAACATAAAGCAAAACGGAGACAAAACCGAGGTATCTGGGAGAAGTAGTAGATCAGCGTTCACAAGAAATGCAAAACAAGACTGACTCAAGACACAGTTGTTTGTTTGCTCTGACCTGGAAGGCGACAGCTCTCTTGCTGGCTAGATCCGCCTTGTTGCCTGACAGAGCGATGACTATATTCGGGCTTGCTTGTCTTTGCAGCTCCTTCACCCAGTTCTTTGCCCGTGCAAAGGACTCCTACAAACACAAAAACAAATGGTGTGACATGTCAATACTTTTATGTGATCAGTAACTTCAAAAGATATTTCGTTGCAAGACTCTGACATTTTCATTTAGGCCACCAGCTGCATTGGAATACAAATTGTTGTTCTGAGGTAGTCAGACTTGAGAACATGATTATGGTAAGTATAACCTGTACGACTCAAATATGAAGAGTAAGTGTTGTGTGAAAGACTTAGTAAGGGATGGATGAACGTGCCTCGTTTGTGATGTCATAGACCACAATGGCGGCCTGTGCTCCTCTGTAATACATGGGTGCCAGACTGTGGTAACGCTCCTGACCTGCAGTGTCCCAGATTTCAAACTTCACTGTTGTGTCATCTAGACAAACTGTCTGGGTAAGAAAGGCAGCTGAAAGGAAAGAACAAGGCGTGGGGTGAATCAGCAATACAGTTTGCTGTGTAAACACAAGTCATACATATATATGAAAACAAAGCAATGCCCATTTTGTCATTATGTGAGATATTAGAACTAGATGTCAGTTTAAGTGGAAAAGAGACAGATGACATTTGTAGCTCAATTCAAGTGCTACTTTACAAACGTGACAATGATCCCGACTACAAAATAAAATAGTAAACTTCTCCACATTCTTATCATTTAAAGCTTTGAAATGTTAAATGTAAGGTGCTGTTGTGGCGATAGCAAAGCAACCAAATGGCTGTAGGGTGCATCCGTCCTAACTTTCACATCATTGAGGAACAACCAACAGGCAGATCATGAGAAATAGCTTAGTTACTATGAAACTCACCTCCTATCGTGCTCTCCTGGAATTCATGGAACTGACCCTTGACGAAGCGGAGCACTAAGCTGGACTTCCCAACGGCCGACTCCCCCAACAGCACCAGCTTAAACTGACAGATCTTGTTCCCTGCATTGGGTCCATTGGGTCTCGTAGCTCCTCCCCGATTGGCCATGACCTAGTCAGATCCCCTGGCGTCCTGCGTGCCAAACCTCACTATCAGGACTTGTGCTGCTGGGAGCAAGAGAAGAAATAGGTTTACTGACTATCAACGAGCAATGAGCAAAGTGTTGAACTTTGCTCAGAATAAACATAACAAAACATATCTGCTAACACTGACTGAAACGCGCTCAAACATTTTATGTAAACAGTGTATTTCTTTCACAAACTGACCATGTTCAAATGATACCCAGATACTAGCATCAGTAGTTTCTACAGCTGACATTTTGATTTAGAGCTCTCAACAATTACTTAATCTAGCTGCTTTGATATAAAGACAGGGCTCAAAATAGAACTGTGGGGGGGGGAAATCCAATATATCCAAACGGAATTAGAGACATAGCACTTAACCTGACGAAGGGTGACATGTATAAAATACATTAAAAACGTAACTGATTTACTTCAATGTGAGTGAACAGGGTGCAGACTATATTACTTAAACTGTGCAATATACAAACAAGCCGTAAATTGGCTTGTCTTAGTGAAAATAAGATATTGTGCATTTTTAGAATTTTGAAGAATATTGGATGATCAAAATAACAACTTAGTCCTTCTGATGCAGTTTAACAAGAGAAAACAAACATTTTCACACCCCTACTTTTCACACGTCAAACTTTAGCCCAATAATATCTCACTTTTTTTTACATTGCGCACTCAACACGTTTTGCAGAGGCAATTTAAAATAAACAGTAGGCTTCTGAAGAACTTCCATGACGACGCAGCAGTTTTAGTCTCCATTCACCTTTCATCACGTTATCAAAATGTACTTGCATTGCAAGCAATAATACAATCCTTTTAATCTTTAAGTTATGAAAAAGTATATTCAGATGTAAAAATATTTTTCAAGTTTTAAATGCAGCCAATTCACTATACTGAAAGCACTTTAAAACATGCAAAGCACTCATTTAAATATAACTGTCAAAGCAAGCAGGCATTCCTCGCCGTTATGACTTACATTATGAAAGAGGTTAAGTGAGCCCACCCACAACCACATAGAGTAATGTCAATCAAAGGAAGCCTTGTAATGAACCACAGTGTTTTCACGCTTTCACAAGAGTTTCACTCGCCCACAATTACTGGAGCGTCTTAACAACGGCAAGAACCTCTGCACGGATGCATTCCATGCATTCATGCATTGCTTGGTAATTTATTTAGGATTGAACTGCTGTCTCATTTGAGCACAACAGACGGCTGTTGTCAGATAATCGCAGTCTATGGCTGATTCACAGGGAGAGTTTATCCTCAGCATGATCTGTGCAATATTGTCCCTGGCCACGGAAATGAAAAGCTACCTTTGTGAAGCATATTAGTTACATTTTGCTGATGTTGTTTTCAGATGTGCCACAGTTTAGACGTGTGTGTAAAACCATGACCTGCGTTTCAATACCAAAGTCTCTGTTGAAACATAACGAGGAGGGATTTATCTTGCGAAAAGTATTCATTTGACTGTCGAATGATTGTCTTAAATGCAAACTACCTCCGGGTAATGACTGTTGTCTTGATTAAAAGCTCATAACAACGCCCATAAAAGTGAGTAGTGAGGTCGTTCCCGAGGCAGTTAGGTCAGACATTTATCCTTCAACGAAGAATATTTCACAGAAAATCTTTTTAAACGCGGGCAAAGCAACAAGAAAAGAAGTATACGTAAGATGTACTGCCCTTAGTCAGACACAGGACAGGGACTGTCAACAAACGCTGCGCACCTCAACGCTGACAACATATTTGACTGTCGTTAGTTGACTGTAAACATACTTGCTCGTCTTAGCTGTAGACGAGTATCTGATATGATCTTAGGATAGGACGCCATTTTCCATATTGTTTTGGTTGTCTAGTTGGTAAGCGTACTTGTTTTTTTCTTTAAAGTGCCCAGTGACGTTAGCCTCCCAACCACTTTAAGAAAGCACGTAACACACACAGGCTCAGCTGTATAACACAAACACGACGGTCTAAAAAAGCTAATCGGTATAATGCTGCTAAACGTTTTCAAGCTGACATGTTGTGCTGGAAGTTATTTCATGTGGGAGTAACGTCAGCAAGCCCTCAATTAATAAACACCAACGTTAGCTTGCTAGCGCTTTTAGCATTCCACCCACTGACCTGCTTCCACCCATTTAGTTGTTAGCCTTCACAAAGTCAGCTCTTAAGCTTGCTACGCCAGACATTACGAGCCTCTCGACAATGACACCATGTCAGCCCAGAAGAGGAACAGCTGGATCCAGTAAGACGCGACACGGGCCTGTATTTCTGCATTCCCTTAGCCATCAAACATCACCGACATTAGCTGGAGAGGCTAGCGACAGCGCTAGCTAACGTTAGTCCCCGATGAGCGCGAGCCAGTCAGCCAGCTGGAAACCACAACTTGTCGAGTGTCAAGTGACCTACCTGAGAACCAGACGTTGGTTTGAATTTTAAATACCGCCGCTGCAGTATTTAAATACGGAGCCCGGGACACTACGGAGGGGTGGCGTTGGGGAACCAAGAAAATAATTTCAACAATCCCGTCACGTCTCCTCCTTTCTTTCTTCTCGCAACTTCCCCTTAGAACCAAAACACAGACGAGCTCTTCCGCCCCACGTGCCACGTCACACAGCACGTCTGCCAGCCACAAATGAGTTTCTCAGCATGAGCTAATGAGCAAAGTCGAGGTACAGTAGATCATTGTGTAATAATACTGATGATTACTGTTCTAAGATTTGGGTTTATGTTTTGAATATATTTCACTATTATGTGGTTTATTGTATTGTGTAGCAGCCATATTTGATATTGATATAGAATAAATATAGGAACAATGCACATGAAAAGGAACATGACCGAAGCAGGTGGGAGACAAATAACATTGTGACGTGTCCATAAATATAGATCAATATTTGTGTGTGTATTGTTTTTTTTTTTAACTGTTATTGGCAATAAAAACCATGCAACTGCTGTTGTGATTTGTATCATACAAACTCATGCTATTGTATGGCTATTTGTTGCCTGAAATATGTATAATCATGTACATTACAAAAAAAAAAGTTAATTAACTTCATTATTGTGATTGCATAGTAAAATATCAGAAGCCTTCATCAAATGTGGCGACTAAATATTTGTACGCGGAAAAGATTTGGACGAACACAATATATTACGGCTGGCTGCGATGACGTCAGATAACTGTTAGTATAGCGACAAGCCAGGAGGGGGCGGTATAGCGATATCAGAGTTTCGCTGGAAGAAGAAAGCTCCGTCCGGCTTCTTCGTCTCTTCCGGTTGAGGCCATAACAGCACGTTTAATTATTGTGGACTATACGTTTTCCCCTCTCGTCGGGTATGCGGGCTTTTTTAATACAGGAAAACAACACGTTCAGTTTTATTTAGCTCACTAAAGACTCCTACGGAATAAAGTGAACAGCATCCGGTCATGGAGGAGGAGATAGTGGAGACACCAGAGGAGGAGCTGGCAAAGCAGCACCGCAAGGAAAAGAAAGATGTGCAAGGTAGCTAACGGTTTTCACTTTCACCGACAGCCCGTTTGCATCTCGTGCGTCATTTTTATTCCTCGGGATTCAGCACAATGTAGCCACCAGCCAGCCGAGTAGTAGATAGAAAATGTCACTTCACAGGGAGCAATTGTGAGCAGTCCATTTGTGCATTATATTTTTCACTAGCAGCTCACACGCAGATGTCTGTGGGCTGAAACTTTCAACCTTCTCATATCTGTCATCCGAAGATGCTAAATACAAGCTGTGACACTCCATTTGTGATTGGCTTGAAAAGAAACATGCCTGAATGTTTCATTCATATTTAAATTTCCAATCAAAAACCTAATCCAACCTATTCATTTAACAGCTGTGTAGGTGTTATTGAAGTACTGTTCTGACACTCTTGTGCTTCGTTTCCAGCTAAGATCCAGAGCATGAAAAATGCAATCCCCAAAAATGACAAGAAAAGGAGGAAACAGTTGACAGAGGAGATTTTAAGAATTGAGGCTGACCTAAGCCAGAAACATGAGAAGGAACTGAGTCAACTGAAATCTACAACCAACACCAGGGTAAATCATCTTACATGGAGTCTGTTTATTAGGTGAATGTCAATGTGCAACATAACCAAAGCTCTCTCCTCTCAATCTTAAAAGGTGGAAGAGGTGGTAAATGGAGTGGAGACCATGAGGATGGAGAGTGGAGAAGAAGGAGAGGTCAAAGATCAACACATAACCAAGGCCCAGAAGAGAAGGGTGAGATACAGTTTTAAATGCTGTTTTGCCCCAAAGCACTGGAACTGCCATTCAACTGTACAATGAAAGAAGCACACCTCAGGCTAATAATCTTTCATCCTTATTTTCTACAATTGCCATTCACAAAACACAACATTCTGAACAATAAAAACATATCACTAACTATATAACACTGATGAAATAAATCCTATTTAAATGATCCCCTACAGGACAAGAAGGCTGCCCAAGAAAAGGAGAGGGAGAGCCGGATAGCGGAGGCTGAGGTTCAGAACCTGCAGGGTGTGAGGCACCAGGAGGGCTTGAAGCTGGCTCAGAAACTCGCCCAGCAACAGTTTCAGATCAAGGAGATCTCTTCCGATGGCCACTGCATGTACCGTGCCATCGAAGATCAGCTGGCACAGCGACCAAAGGTATGTCATCTTGTTATAGGAATGATGTAACTGTAGCTTCTACTTGCCACTGCATTATCTAGAGTTGCTACAATAGTTAATGGCACAATGCTGCTCTGACTAACGTTCATCAAAGTTTGTACATGTTATTACTAGATCTCACATAGAGTACACATGCTGTTCTGATTCATTCTAGCCTGGGTTAATCATGTCAGTGACAGACCTGCGGCGCTGCACCGCTGAGCACATGAGAGGCCATGCTGACGACTTCCTGCCTTTCCTCACCAACCCCGACACCGGTGACATGTACACGACGGGTAACGCTACTCATCTTTGTTTTGTTTTCAGAAACAATATGTTGTAATAAACATGATAGCCATGGATATCCCATGTGACTTATTAAGTTTTGAGATGCACAGTATTCATGCGAGTGCCTTTGTTTATCGGCTTCCAGATCAGTTTGAGAAATACTGCAGTGACGTGGAGCACACAGCTGCTTGGGGAGGGCAACTGGAGGTGAGTTATGGGGTGTTTGCTCACAGAAGCACTGTGCTGTCGCTCTTTGGACTTTTCAATCATCTTCAATTATCGTTTTCTTTTTCATGTCTTTTCAACAAACAGCTGCGAGCGTTGACCCAAGTACTTCACTTGCCCGTGGAAGTGATCCAGGCCGACGCCCCAACAATAAAAATTGGGGAGGAATTTGATAATGAACCCATCACACTCGTGTACGGTTTTCGCATTTTTTGTTTTTCGTAAGAAGATAATTGTCATGTATAGTCAAATTAGGAAAACTACTAAAGCAGGTGTAGACAGACAAACTTATTTAATATAGTTAATGCATAGCTTAGTAATATAACCTCTTGACTCACAGAATATATTTTGTCATTGTTTGCAGCTATATGCGTCATGCCTATGGACTAGGAGAGCACTACAACTCTGTGGAGCTGCTAAAGGAACCAGCCAACGTAGAGGACAGCTGAGAGGCGGCTCAGTCTTGGTGTGACATAAACCAGTGTGTGTAATGCAGAGTGTGTTGTAACCACTCACACCAAGAGGGAGACACCCTCCCATTGAAGACATTGTTTGACTGGGTTTTTGGGAGAATATTGCTGTTTTCAGAAGGTTAAAATCATGAAGCTGTGTCTGTTTAGTCCAAAATACCAGTGGAAATGATATCATTGTGCTAATGTGAAAACAGCATACTTAAGGTGTAAATGATTTGAAGCTAGACACCATTGGTCTATCCCAATGACCCCTGGGGTTCACTTCAGTCCATTTTGGAAGGAAATGTTATGCCACATCCTTTTGTTTTCATCCAAAATGAGCAGGAATGGATGTAAGAGAGTCTCAGAGGGGTTGTTTTAATGTTTGCTGTGTTCTTGGAATTAAATGAATTGTGGAACTTTTAAGTCATTTCATTGTTACATACCCTAAACACATAAAATACTAATACGGTTTATGCTTCCTTCTGTTTTCCAATGAGGAAACATGTATTAACTCATTTGAAATGAATACTGTTTACTACTGCCATTTTATGTCTTTAATTTACAGTGATACATACAGCCATTCATTCTTTGCAGGTATTTAGCCACAATTATCTGTACAAAAAAGATGAATACTGACATGCTTCTGCCTCATTCTGTCCCGATTCTTTTATTCTAATCAGACGTGACATTTTGAACACAAAAGGTCTAATCCACGTGGTCAGTTTCATGTCTGCCAATAAGCTGTACACAATGAAACACTCATTACATAGTATATTTTTAAATTATCTTAAGTAACAACAAGTAACAAACTTAAACAACCATTAAACATTAAATCAATCAGTTAAAACTAGCTTTTGGTGCTTATATTTCTACTTCAGTAAAGTATCTTAGTAGTTACTCTTCTACTGGGAATTTGGACATTGATATTTGTCAACAAACTGAAGCACGTGGGAACATCCTGCTATGTTCAGCTGTCACCACTAGAGGCCGCTGCTGCTTCAAAGCAAATCTTCATGGACTCAAAAAGCATCTTGTCGCCAAGGAAACTGAAATACCAGACCTCCAACAGCCAGTCTTCTCCCTCTCTTTGCCCTTTGGGCTGGAAATGTTCCAAGTACACACGACTTTTGTGATTAAATACTTTTTCATTTTGCCATGCCTGAAAGCTGGCTGAGCTCAATTTGGGAAATAATGCCTTGAAGAGGTTCCTGCTGTTTTGAGCCACCTGGAGTCCTTGAAGAAACTATCTGTTCAGCACCCACAGTAGAGTAGAGCCACCTGATGTGATGGGTTGATTCTCTCTCTGTTCTGCGTGATTAGCTTCTCAGAAGATTTGTTTAAAAAACAAATCTAAACGTAATGTCATATTTATATTTTACAGATGGTTATAAGAAACCTTGTTGTGCTCAATCTGAACCAGATCCAAAGTCTTCCAACAGAGATAAAAAGGTAGGTTATAGAGGCACTGTGGTGCTATCCAAGATGATCTACATACCTGCAATAACGGGATCTTAATAATCTGTTCAAACTGTAATAAGCAAAATGAAATAACATATTACATTTGTATCAAATTTGATTTTTCTGACAAAATGTGTCAGTTGAAAGATCTCTAATATAACTTGAAGCTTTTTACTGAACACAATATATCTGAAAGTAACCTGTTTAGTAACTGTAACTTCATTACACATTTCTTTCCTCACAACTAATTACAATTACATTTATTTTGTAATTTACTCACATCACTGTTACTATGGAGTCAACTTTGCCTACATGTTACGCAAATTTGACTATTGTTGACTAATAAACTGTCTCAAGAAATGATCCAGTGAAGGCCTCAAAGCGGTTAAGAATAATGTATTTCTGTGTTGAACCCAAAAACAAACCTGTCTTCTCTATTAGTTTGAGCAAGTGTCAGAATCTCTTATGTTGGACCATAAAGTGGAGGAGTTTCCCTGCTGAGCCGGGTCATCTCACCAATGTGACTGAGATCAACCTCAGCAGCTGTACCAGTGTAAAGAACTCAGCCAGAAATAAACTGGCCACCCTTCCAGAGGTGGGTATTGATTTTGACAGTACAATGTGGCAACAACAGAAAGCCTTACCTTACATCTCACCCAGGGAATCGGGACACTGGCAGGACTCCAAGTTCTGAATGTGGCTGGTAACAAACAGTCCATGTCCCCTGTTGAGGTGGAGTATACAGGGTTAGGGAGTTCAGCAGCACAACACTGTATACTGAAGTCTAGATAATAAGGAATTACAACGTCACTGTATGAAACTGGATAATTACTGTGTAGTTTCAGCTGCTGCCCCTGAAGGAGCTTTATCATGGAGGCAACAGGTTTGTGGCTGTGAGCCGAAGTCATCAACTGATGTATTTGGTTCTTTCTTCACCTTTGTCTCCCAGGAAGTGGCTGCCAGGTTAGTCCTGTGAGAGGACAGGAACAGGTCCTCTCTGGTCTGGACCCCTGCCTATAGAAGGTTGGTTGAATGGAATACACAAATTAACAATCCGCCTTTTCAAAATAATACATTTCTGTCAGTTTTATATCTCACACATGCCATTTGACTCTGTGGTCACTAGGTGGCAGCCAATGAACATTGAAAATTGTCCAGTTGATCCTGCTCCAGTGCTTAAAATATCTATGCAGTGTGCCAAGTAGCTTTCATGAAATTCCTAATAATAGAATAAGCACTGCAACAGCTGGATACCAGATCTGTACATATCTGTGCTTACTTCTGTAACAAAACCCTGTTATAGCTCGATCACTTGTTTTATGATTGTGAACTGGATTCTCTTAAAAATCATACATGGACTTTTGTGTTGTTTAACATACAGTATTTTAAAATCCTATATTTTATATTGGGTTTTACTGAACGTGTTTTTATTATTTTGTCCAACCTAAATAATGACAACACCTCTCTGTATTATGCAATCCAGTTTGACAGCACCATAAAATACATCCTCCAAAATAAAGTTTTGAATAAACTTTGAATAAAGTCACACATTGCAGACGTCATTCTAGTAATATGTGGATGAAAACGTTACGAGCACTTATCCCCTACACATATTTGATGTAAATCTAGTGAGATCTTATTCCCTTTTCAGTTCTGCTCACGCTGTACTGAGACTCCATAGTTGTCCCATCTCTATCTCCATCTCCAGCTAGTGGCATCTGTTCCAACCTGCCAGACAAGAGAGAGAGGGGGGGGGGAGAACTTCATTTCTAGCAAATTAATTTCCTATCCACGCCTCCAGAGCTCGCTAGCTTGTTCGCTGGCTGCGGCGGCCGCTGCTGCGTGTGTCTACTGAGTCGGAGCCTCATGCATAAGGCATCAGGTTTAATTGCAAACCCAGAAACTAATGACTTTGGACTGGTTAACAGCAGGGGAGCCATACATCTCGAGCAAACTGAATGAAAAATCAGCTCAGAGGAGAGAAAAAAAAGGAGCCTAGCCCCTAATTGATGAATAATTGAAGCGGCGAGCTACAGGGCATAATTGTGACATTTTGTTTCAATCAATTTCCAAGTGGTGTGGGCGAAAGTGCACTTAAAAGGGAAAAGGCAGTGACAATGAATGAGAAAGGAAGAGCGATAGAGAGAGCAGTTGGTGATGGAAATGGACATTGAGTCTTCAGTCATTACAGTGACATTTTCTGGAGCAAAAGACCAAACTCATTCAAACACAAAATTACTTTTTTCTCCCTCCGTCTCCATCTCACTTTGTGCGCTTTTTGTCAAACTCCTGTTACGGCCTCTGTTCGATCACCTTTTCACTGGCAGCAAATTAATCCATAGCCTTTTGAAATAATTCCATTTGTTCATTTCACTTGCCATACATCTTTAAAAAGTACATTTCAAAAGCTACTGTCTGGTTACAGCCTTTAGGCAAACTAAAAGTGATGCTGCCATCTGTTTAAGTGGATGTATTTGTGTTTTCAGCAAAGCCTGAATTCCTTTTCTAGTCAGCTTAGTTAGTTTACTGACAATTAGAGTATGTGGGCATCCAGCCAAGTCAGCCAGCGTGGTGGAACTAAGCGCCACACAAGTCTGCCGTGGCCCAGTTAGTGTGGAGTGGATAAAGCCTCGAGGTCAAGCAGACAAAGAAGAGCAGTCAGGGCCACCGGGGCACAGGGACATCTGAGCTTATGCGTTTGCCCCATGGAATTCATTCTCAATAAAGATTCAACCAATTATGACTGAACTATAATGCATATTTGCTCCCAGAAACATATCATGGCCTTTCATTGACAGTCTCCAATATTCTAAAAGTCAGAAGTTTTCATTTCAACAGAGTATGTAGGATTAACACGCTCATCTCCAGATACAGGAAGGATTAAGCTGGTGCCACCAGCATTTTAAAAGTCTACTCTCTGTACAGATTGCAGAAACAGGAAACCCGTCTAGAGACAGGCTAGCTCCATATCTTGTCTCTGTGCTTAGCTTCATACCAACAGTGCAGACCTGCTATTGGTGTTGATTTTCCATCTAACTCTCGACCAGACATTGCATAACTGTATTCCCCCCTTTAATTAATTATCATCCCTGAATAATCACACCGGGAGCCATCATATTGCATATTAACTCTAAAACATATTTTTTTTATTATTATAAATACGCAGTGCCTCACAGAGAAGATTTAGCTCGGTTACATCACTACAGACTTTGCACTCCGCCTCTGGCACTAGAAGACAGAGAGAGCTGAATCTTCACACGTCTTCATTCAAACTTTTTAAAAAAGACTTCATCACCACAACTAAGATCACACAGACTTTTCGTTCGAGGGTGAATTTGACCATTAATGATATGTAACTTGACAAATGATTCACTAGATTTACACAATGACCTCACAAATTCACATTGTTTTCAGGGGTGTATATGAACACGTCTGATAAATAGGTCACCCCGTTGTGCTGGTCCCATTCTAATGGGTGGAAGACCAACAGATGTTGGGTCCTGAAGCAATGGAGCAGCAGCAGCAGCAGCGCCACAAGCTCACTGGCCTCGGGACTTGTCTGTTAGTCAGTCTGGTGTCTGGTGTCAAGCTTCATGCATGTGTACACACACACAGCACACACACACACACCAGCCTCCTTAAACACACTGCAGAAAGGCAAACACAAATCACTCCACCCACTCGTCACTCCACACACACACACACACACACACACACAGTCGCAGCCCTACTCGCGCACAGACACACATCTTCCATATCGCCGAGCCGTCCCTTATGATTAGCCATATTCAGAGAACCCTGTGTTTTCCTACGGAATATTTCTTTGAAACAAAACAAACAACAAAACATGCACCGCTTGATTGACGTCTGCGGAAATGAGGAAGTTGCATCCTCAAAGGAGACACCATACGGATGGGAGCAGCACACCGACGAGAGGCATCGACAAAAGGCGCTTGTAAATTCCTGACATGCCTAGCATATGTTAATGAGCCATTCTCTGGCTCTGATATAATTACTGCGAGGGGATATTGCCTTTGGTGGAAATATCTGTCTCGCATGGCATGGCTACCTCATGGGGGTGACGGGGGGAAAAAAGAGAAAAAAGTAAAGAATGACAAAGTAGCGGGTGCATAAATTCTCATTTACCATGCTTGGAGGTAAAGAGAGTGATGTTGGCAAATTCACTCAGGATGATGTATTGGGGAGAAGGCACCTTGGGTTCATTACGTACCTCCTTTGTTAAAGCGCTTTCTGCAGTCTTGTATCGTTTGTTAGAGGGTATTTAGTCTGTCTTGTCATTTGGAGCACTTGCTATGGATGTCTTTAGAGGAGCCTATGGCTGCTGGAGCTTAAATTGCATTTTGGAGCCAGAGCGGCAAGTGGTATGTTAGCTGAAAACAAAAGAATGCTGGAAGAACATAAGATGCTGACTCAAGCTTATATTATAATGGACATGATGAAAATGTTTGATGCTGAAGGTCATACGCAGCCTTGTCTCTGCACTATAACTGTGATTTGGATTTTATATTTTACCTTTCTGTATCAAGTCTCACTACTTGGTGCTGTATTGTTTCCATGGTTATCTGTGGTTGGGTATGAATCCACACTTTTACAGTATTATGCTTAAACAAGTTTGTGATACTGGTTCCAGTAACAAACACCGTGTAGTCGTTTTCAGAGATCCATCAAAGACGTGATTGCGGTCTTTCCCTCATAAAAAAAGCATTTGACCGGCTCAGCCTGATTTCTCCTCTTCTGTCCTCGGGGTAACAGCAGAGGTGCTATCAAACTGAGTAGCATTGATTGCTGAATTAGGGGCTTGTGACTGGAGAGAGCGGAAAAACAGCCATTCGATAGCGAGCGGTAAGTCGGTGTCATAGCCAGGAGTGTGCACCACTCCAATCAGTAGAATCTATTGTTGTGCGTTGCTGCCCATGACAGATCTTGGTATCGAGCCACTGGCAGACTACCAGGGTATTGTCTGGTTGCACAATCAACTCTGTTGTGCTGCTAACGCCTGTGGACACTAGGGGGCAGTATGATTCTCTGCTGGCAGACGAGGAGAGATGCTCTGATGCACAGCGACTACGCCTGATAAACCAAAGAGATAGAGCAGCTAATAAAAAGCAAGAAACAATGAGCTCTTATTGGAATTCAAGGCTTAATTGAAATCCGAGCAGCAGATCAGAACACTGTAACTCATGTGTGACTATTACATCTAAAAAGGTGCAACCAAATGTGAGAAAGGGGTGAAAGTTTGCTTGCAGTCATTGATTCATATCAACAGAAAAACAGATGCCAGTAAAAGACAATAACTGTATCATCTCTTCATCAAAACAAATCAACAATTTAACAAAAGAGCCTTCTTGATATAGATTAAAACGCTGGGGGAAAAATAATTTTCAAAAGGATAGATTTGAAGCGCGCTCGACTGTAAAGAGATGCTGCAACACAAAAGCCACCCAGATGTACCAGTCTAATAACCCAGCTAGTCTTCTTCTTTCACACGCCACAATATAATATATAAAAAACAGTTGGAGTACAAGCAAGTAAACTGTCCGCCCTTTGAGGTTACAAGGAAGCGATGCCATTACTGAGCCATTCCTCATTAGGGGAGTTTTGAGACGAGAGGCCCGGCGGTCGGGCCAGCAACCTCTCACTGGCAGTTCTGGGTCAGCACTGAGCGTGCTGAGGAGAAAAAACGCCACGCTGCATTGGGTGGAAGACAAAAACAGTGCTGGAACTTCAAAAGAACAAATAAATCTTTAATCTTGAACGTCTTTGAATCCCTTTCGGTTTCCTCGGGTTTGGTAATGACAGAGACCGTGGAGAGGGATGAAGAATCTGTGTTTCTGTTTGTTCCGATGAAAGTGACTGTTTATTTGTCAGGGGAACAAACTGGTGGTGGTGGGGGGTTGAAAGAGACAGATACTGTATTATATCTTTTGATGTTACTTCTGATAGTTCACTCGGTTGGATGGTAAGTTTTTTTTTTTAATGATGTCTGTTTTAATGCCATCATTTCCCAAAAATAATTCTTTATTGTGCGATTCTATTATACTACTAAAAATGTATTTCACACTTTCAGAGCAACGTTATTCAATTCATTATTCACAACAAGCCGGCATATGAATCCAACCCATCAGATACCTGGCGGCGAGCCCGAGAAGTCTCTCTGTTTCCAGCTCCGCTCCATCATCGCTATGATTGACGGCACACGATCTGGAAACCCAGTTTGAGGTCAAGTGATGGCCACTGGAGCATGCCCAGTGTAGCGGAGCAGCAGGCGGGTGGGACACCAGGTAGCAGCATCTGGTTTCCGGGTTTTTCTAGAACACACACTGCCTGTGGCGCTGCAGGCTTGGCTGGCTGAACATCTGTCCGCGATGTGCAGGCCGGCTGGTTGAGCGAGCCCCGCGACCCAGCCGACCAGCCACATGAGCATCCTGCCCAAGCCGATGTCCTTCAGGAATATGCAGGTTTACATCTCCGTTATCTCAGTCCGAAAGTTCCACGTTTATGAATGCTTCATTTCTTGCGAGGCAAACGTTTCCCTCCAACATCACACAATTCACAAAGCAGCTGTTGTCTCCAGTGACAAAACAGAAACTAGAATGATATGTTGTGCACATTTCCTCCACGCATTCGTCTTCGTTGTCACAGTGAGACGCCGCGTGTATTCTCAGGTTGTGACAGCCGACGCAATAAAAAAAATATAAGAAAAGGTATTTTTGTTGCTCAGCTGTATTTTCACACCATCTAGCCTGTATGCGTTTGGGGCACTCTTGCTTTTGTATATGGAGACAAGACGAGAATGAATTTCCACAGCACAATAGATGTGAACACAACACAGACACTCTGTATTCATACATACATGAGAATGTAACTTTTCTTTGAATGAAATTAAACAAAGAGTCTACAGCTATGGTCATCACCGATGACTATAATGTTCATCATCTGTTAGCATGTTAACGTTTCCTTATTATAACCAAAGATAAAAGGACAGCTTTGTTGATATTTGGTTATAAAGCCGAAGTATTGAACAAATGGCACCACATAAAAAGTATCAGGGGATCAACAACGCAGTAGGGTTCCTCCTCTGGGGACCGTGAATGTCTGTACAAAATGTCATGGCAGTTTATCCAATTTCAGCCTGGACCAAAGTGTTGGAATAACCAACATAGTGACAAAAACAAAGTGAAAGCTACCCTCTACTCACTCCACATGTTTTAAATACCACAATCATTTTTAAATGGCTCCCTTTCTGTTTTTTTTATTTTTTTTTTTTAAATATATACAATCTCAACAGGCTTAAAATTCATAGGTTACAGCAGCACAGGCAGAGAAAAGAGTTTATTATTTCTGTGTTCGGAATGACAAGGCACTGCTGTGAATCAAGAGGCGCCAATCGTAACCTTGCCAGGATAATTGAGGAAACTTTGCAGCCACTGGCATGTCAATCAAGTATTCTTGTGCTTTCTCTCTGTAAAGGGGAGTAAACACTTCCAAGATAATTAGGAGAGAGTTCAATTTGACAAAAGCCTGTTGCATGTGGTTTTAATGAATCCAAAACATTCTGTTTGGGTCGTTGCTTTTGTGTAATTAGCACATGTTGAATTTCTTGAAAAAGAAGTCAGTGCCCCCACGAGAAGCTGCAATTACTTTTAACATTGTAGCACAGTTGCATCTGTAGCATATTAAATGCAAAATTAAGTTGACTTTTTTTTTCTCCTTTTTTCCTGCTGCTATATTATTTTAGCTGAGCATCACCAAGAGCAGTGAAAACAACACAAAAAAAAATCGTAACGACGCTGACGCTTCACACGGCTCAGACCCACAGAAAAGAGCAGCGTGATGCATCGTGCCCACTTGCCCCCTTCCAGTCCAAGCTTTTGCCGACACCAGATGGCCGCCTCTCCCACAATGCCGTGCGGTCGCAGATGCCAACAGAAGAGGTGACAAACACTCTGCAGGTGTCTGTCCCTCTGCGTCCGTCCGTGGTGTGTGTGTGTGTGTGTGTGTGTGTGTGCATGCACGCGACAGGGGACAAAGAGCATCGCTCTTGCAGGGAGAGGAGAGTGTAATTGATAGCAGAGGACAACCTGCAGGAAGGAAGTGCCATCGTATGCTAAATGGATGGGTTGGCACAGATTGGCACAAACTGTTGGGACAGATGCACCAAAAATGATTCATTATGGAATATAATACCAGCGTGGTAAGAGTCTTGTTTACCGACAGATGAAGAGCGATCTGTCTGGTGAAATCAACATTCAGTGCCTTAAAAAATATAACATTCCTTGTGGCATCCGTAACACTGCGAGCCCTCAACTATATCCCGTATCGCTGCATGATTTCGTGCTGCAATGTAGGAGTGCATTTGGCTGCACTCTGCAATCTGTTCCCCCTTCCCTGTGTGTTGGCCAGGCCAGGTGTGCTGGTTGGCAGGGGCTTCGAAGAGCCAGGTGAGCAAGCTGCTGGCCAGGTGCCCTCCAGAGGCTCAGTAGACTGACCAGATACCAGATGGCTGTGGAGCACCAGCAGGCAGGCAAGCACACACACAGTTAGTCATGCAAGTGGACCATCTCGCACACACACGTGCACACACACACGGAGACACTCTTGTTGTGCGCCATAAAAAAACGAAGAGCGTGAGGAAACGTTTGCAGCCCTCCAGTGAGTTTCAAAGTGAGATGCTTAATGTGTTTTTACTGTACTTCTCTCTCCCAGAGGCTGAGGCAGAAGTCGGGCACATCGCGGCGATATATACAACTCGCTCCACCTCCTCAGAGCTCGCATAAATGTAACTCGTAAAGTCTGGAGCTCGACAAGATCGGGATGAATTTTCAAAAAAAAGTTTACGAGACTCCACTTTTAGTGCTTGAATAAATACTTTGGCATGTGAGTTGAGCTACTAATGGAAACTTTGGCCAACAGTTTGAAAAGATATTAGAAAGAAAATATGGGGTCTGTGAACAATTGAGCTGTTACTGTCTCAACTCTGCCATGCTGTGTGAAACATGATCCGATGTGGATTGAGGTTTTCTGCATTTTTTTATTTGCTGCAACTAAAGATTTTCCTTAGTTATTATTATATTGTATTATTAATATTATCAGTCTTCCCCAAGCTGCTTTTTACAGCATACATTCACTCACCTGCTTCTTAAAATCACTGACTAAAAGTGAGTCATGTTTTTTTTCATCATATGAAAGTTGTCCAAGCGTGCTGTGTGTAAAGTCATAGTATTTACATACCGGTAGTTCATCATAAGGAGCCTCGCAGCTCTCCTGTTTCCACACGGCCGCCCACGCCCGGTAATAGACTGCTTTGGATTCAGGAGCTGCTAATCTCGAGCTTTGAATCTCAGCCCAAACCCGATTAGCATGACTCTATGGATTTGGCTTGATTCAGGATCTAATTCCCTCTGGCTCGAATTAGGTCAAGTTTTATTTCATTCATTTTGAATGAATGTATAGCTTCCTTGGTCGGATTTTTTTTTACTCTTTCCTGCAGACAACTGGGGATCATCTACCAGTTAACAAATGGCTCTTACTTCGCTTATCTAAGTCATTTTAGAATTTTCTTTTTGCAATTTAAATCAAGTCAAGGATAAAGTAATCCTTTGGAGATTATAGTAGTGAAGTTCAGTTTGGGGGGGAAGGTAAAACAGAATCTGCAATCGTCAAATTTAGGGCACATTTTGAAAACTTTAATACCACGGTTATACCATTACAGGTTAATACAGTCTCAACAACCTGTTTAAAAAATTGCATCTACACTCACAGTAGCAGCCAACCGTCTGAGATCTGAGACTGCTATATAGCTGGTTGTAATATATACACGCCGTGCATAATATCCAGCCTCCATACAGAAACAATGACAGCCGCTTCTTCCGCATTAACTGGCGGTTCATAAATCACACTTGTGGGACTGGCCGGGAGAAGACGGATCGGCCATCTGTAAATATTTATTCAGCATCTCTATAATTAAACAGAGCCAATGCATCATGTCGGGCATACATGTCTGATGACGGCGGCTCACACACGGCGCCTGAATAATACAGAGTGGAACAGCTTGGTCAAACATTTGTTGTAGATCTGGGAGAGAGACAGCGAGATAGAGATAGACAGAGAGAGAGAGAGAGAGAGCGAGCAATGAACTGATGGAAGGATAGATTTGTCCAACATGTCGGAATAGTCAAAGATGAACTTCTGAATGCAAAATGTAATTTGACAAAGAGTGACAGCAGAGAGGAAGTCAACAGATGAAATGATAAATACAAGATGATGCAGGCGAGAGAAAAAGGAGAAAGAATACAAGAAAGATGAATCCAAGGTGTCGGAGGAAGGAAAGAGAGAGGCAGAGGGAAAGACTGAGGAAATAGTTTCATGATGGTCTGTCAGCAGTAATTTGACTTAAGTTGGAACCAGGATTCACTGAGATTCAAACTACCTTATTCTCTTGCTATTATCACAATAACTGCATTTATACTGTACATTTCAATTCATATTCTTGTTTATAATATTCAAACATTTTAAACACTTAATCACAGATCACATTTTCAGCATTGATATTATTTACACTACTGTTTTATATTGTAGTATACATATTTCTTTTCCATATTATTTGTTGTTATTGTAGTACAATGCACATATTTTGACATTATTTCACTTATTTCATTTCTTTTTTTTTTACAAATTCTCTACGTTTATATATTATTTAATAAAAAAATTGGAACAACTGTAATGTAACCCAATTTCACCCAATCAATAAAGCATTTCCAGCTCTGAAGAAAGTCAAAGCTGTATCCTGAAGCGATGTTAAATGATGATAAAACCGTGAGAGCAGGAGACACAAGAGGACTTACAAGTCTGATTAAACGGAACTTCCAGGCAAATAAAGTCAAGCAACTTGATATAGCAACATCTAATGTACATAAACTGTAGCTGGTCATGACCTGAATCCCCATGAAGCTGCATCACTTAAAACATTAAGTTGCAAACGCATGACTAACATTACTGAGTATCTAGGTTTTGGACGCACTAAAGTATGTTTAACCCCAGTTTGTTATCATAAGTGCATAACTTGACAGTAATGGTTGCCAGGTTGCCACTAGGAACCATTTTGACACATTTGCAAACAATTGCTGACCTTTGGCTGCCATCAGTGACTTTTTAACACAATAAACAGATTCAAATTGAGACCGCAAACAGCAATAAAAGCAGGTTGCCAGCCAGGCAGCCACTTTTAAAAGTTGAACATTTTCCCTGCAGTCCCCCGTCTGCATGCACTTTGCTCATTTGTATGCCGATTGTGCCTGGATTTGAATCCATAAGGGAGCTGCCATTTCCGATCTGAGACATTCACGCAGATATAGAACAACGTTGCAACCCCCCCAGTCTCCAGACAACCAGCCCCAGATAATCGTCATCCATCTTCCTTCCCTCTCACACCGATCACGTTTGGGTGCCATGGGACAGCAAGGAAGTCCCATGTATATTTCAGCAAAGATTATCTCAGCCAATCTGCATCTCAAAACTCAGGGAAATATGACATTGAGAATGAAAAATTGATTACGCAAACAAACCATTCACCAATAAAATGCTTCTATTCCATTTTAACGTTTTAGATTAATTTGATGGGTGTCCACAGGGACATGACATGATAAATATTCCTCTGGCAACATCATGCTGTCTTCACTTCTTTCAAATAATTAATATGAAAACTTTATCTCTGGCAAACAGGACAAACGGTAAAACAGCACATGGGAGAGATATTTAGTACTCAGTGACGTATGTGACAGTTTGACTCATAAGGCAAACTTGTTACTATAATTATAAATGATATATATAAATATATAATAATATAAATAAGCCACAGGACTCTTGAAGGCAAAAAAACAACTATTCAATCATCAACTCAAATTATTACAGTTATACAGAGAGGACATGTTTCCTGGCTTGTGCAAGTGTTTTGGTTAAGCCTCACAGACTTTTAGTGCTTATTTAAGATACCAAACCTCACTCAACCGTCTCATGGATTTTTTGGTTGACTCATCCCTCCCACGCTCTTTGCATGCATTAGCATATTCTATTCCAGCACACGCTTGATAGGCACGACATTCCCCACTCATGACTTTTATTCAGGACTAAAGAGCACCATTACGTGCAGGGCATACGCAGCACCACCACACCTATGAAGCTATATCATTTAGTTTTCTCCACAACTACCCCCAACTGCACACACACACACATGCATCCACATACCTCACATGCCTCCTCAGAGAGATGGATGGCATGCATTCCCATCCCTCTCCTACGCCAGCATCCAGGTGCACAACAGCTGGGGAAGCCAGGGGGAGTGTGCTGGGTAAGGAGGGATGGGAGAGACAGAGGACCGGGGATGGGTGGATGGAAGTGGGGCCAGGGGGTTTAAAGGATGCTCAGGAATAAGCTATAAATTTTCACAGGAGCGCTCCGTGTGCTTATGGCGTCTCCTTGTCTGTCCGGACAGCAGTGCTAAGCGACGGTGTTGCTGCAGTAGCCAGCCCAGTTTCATTTAAACATTAACTGGAGAAAGGAGAAAGAGGGGGAGAGAAGAGAGAAGAGTGTTGAGTGGAGAAAAAAAGGTACCTGCTGACTTACATTACAGTTACTGTAGATCACAATGTTCTCGAAATGTTCAACAGTCGCTCTCATTTCTGACATATGGCTCAAATGTATGATTTAGCCCAAAGTATGCAACATATATTTAACCGTGAACTCTACCTCCAGAATGAGGTGTTTCAGGGAAACACATTAACATTCTCTGTGCATCACGTTAATGTGCAGTTTTATTTATAACTGCTCAGGTTGAAAACACAGTGATTAATTATTCAGCATGATGTCAAGTGTTGAAGAAAATTCAGTTTGAGGTCACAGACAGAGAAAACAACCCACGAATGGACTTTGTTTGTTTTTAATCATGTATTATTGATTCATTTCTAGATGCCGTTGACGTTATTTAAAAAAATATTAAACATTTTTGTTATCCCTTGAGAAAAATCATTTGAATCACACAATGTAAAATTGATGGATGTTTTATGGAATGTTTGTATAATTTATCTTATTTCATATATATCACTTGCAGAGCTGAAATAATTAGCTCAATAAGCCATTAGTCCATTGATAGAAAATTAATCTGCAACAACTTTGATAATCAATTAATTATTTAAATAAATCTTCAATTAAATCATGTCGCTTCTCTCCGGTTTTCATAATTATATTACCTGACCTTTGATAAATTAAACTATTAACTGATGAAATAAAACAAACAACGATGAAATAACTGAGGTTGCACTAATCACTTGTTTTAAGTCTCCGTCTGTTTTCTCGCGCGTACAAACATCACAGTCAAGGTTAGGCTCCGACGTGCGGACCAATTTATCAGCGCTGAAGCTAACCTGGGAGATTAAACACGATTTCCCAGCCCATCCATATGTTGCGGGGTTTATACGAGGCTTCCCGTTGCGTCTATAGGAGACGTCTGCGTGGCATTTGAATGGTATGGGATGGATCCACTGAGCAGGAAACAGTGGGGTTTGAGATGACTGATGGAGTGTGATGTCCTGCTGTGTGTCATGGTAAACTGTTTTTGGATGTGATTTGGCTCAGTGGGCTGAGAGTGGAACAGCACGGCTTGTGAGAAAATACAACGTGAGACTCCTGCTTCCAAACAGACTGAATGGAGTGTGGCGATGAATGGAAATCAGATGTGTATTACCTGCTATATGGACTTATATTTTTTTTTAGGCTTGTCAACATTCAGCTACTCTCACACACATTCATACACTGATGGCAGAGCAGTTTGGCATTCAGTGTAATGCCCAAGGACATGGAGGGGATTAAGCTGCTGAGTGGACCACCTGCTGTTACTTCTGAACCATATACATATATGAATCAATCACAGAAATACCAAAGATGTAATGTATACAAAATGTATAAAACCTTTCATATCCATATGCACGTCTTCCACACATAGACGCACGTCCACATGCGCAGTATGGGGTGCAGCCTATGTGTGGGCCCTGTATCTCAGCGTGCCATCCATCATGCGGTAAAGCCACAGTAGGCAGTATACAGTATGCTTGGCCTCAGCTCCTCGTTCAGCCCTCATTAGCCATCAATCACCTCCTCTCCACTGGCTGCCTGCATGGGAAGAGACCTCCTGACTTCACATCCTAGCAAGATGTTCACTTTGGCACTTAACACCACCCACGCACAACCACACACATGCACACACACACGCACACACACAGGAGTGAAAACATATACTCACTCAGTCCATGAAGTCAATGTCAAATATTGAGAGGTAAGTTGCTGTGAGAATAAAGGGCTTGTTATTTGTGATGCGTTTGTATAGCTTAATGAGCATTTAAGAATGTCAGAAGGAGTCCTTAGTGGCCTCAAATGGGCAGCAATACCTGTTTTAAAATAAGACTTTAAAGATGTTTTTAAATGATGAAATGTATGGATTAAATACATAACAGGAAGTTTCCCGCTGCAAATGTTCGAAGTTACAACAGAATGGGATAAAAGTGGTTCCATTTAACGTCTGCTTTGAAGGTGATCTTAATCTTAACGCGTGCTCGTCTGTGAATGTGTACACTCGAAAGTACATTTTCCATTTGTGTGAAACAACTGTGGCTGTTTCAACTAGAACCACTGCAAGGTGGATTACAGAAGTCTGCCATGGCTACGGATGAGATTGAAGGAGATAGCAAAAAAAACGATTTTATTTTTTCCCCTCTTGAATCCTCTCGGTGAGCTTCCACTATCCCTGGGACGTAAGGAAGCATAGTGTATTTTTCTCTCCCTCACCTGCTGGGTAGTGTATGGAGGTCATTACTTGACACTGATAGCTGCATGGGCTTTTGTCCTTGGCCTCTATATGCCACAGCTGAATACAATGTACTGTACTGCTGAGGAGACGTACTGTAAGGTTAAGACATTCCTCACACAGTGAGCTACTGTTTGCAGTTTAAGTGTAAGTTTGTGTCCGACTCTGTTGGACAAACCAACTACCCCTAATGCAACTCTGATGCACGACCTTCAAAGTGGATTTCGCGGGTCACAAATCCTTTCAAGCAAGACGTTTGTCACACTCTTTCCCAGAGTCGTAAATCATTTTGAACTTTGATATTTACGGGGCATGTTTAAACAAATGCCACCGATAAAAAAGAAAGCGTTTCAGCCTCGTATCCTTCACCCCCGACTTCCTCACGCTTCCCCTCATTCTCTCTGGTTCTCTCTCAGTCTGGTTCCTCCGCTCCTATCTCTTCCTCCAGTTCTCCTCATCCATCTCTGGCCCCGTCTATTTTGCTATTTTCCTCTTTCCTCTCTACTCTTCCCCGTGTGTGTCTGAGTCCGAGAGAGAGAGAGACGGATAGAGAGAGACAGAGAGAAGTCTGACACATGGGCCCGGTTCCTTAATAATGTCATTCGGTGTGAACACTATTAGCAGATTACTCTTCGCCCAGGGCAGCCTAGCCATGTGCAGGAACTAGATAACCTTGTGTTCGGTAATTTAATATCAACACTTCCCCTCTTTTCTTACCATGCTTTACAACACACAAATACCCTGCTTGTCCCCTCCGGTCCTATTTCTTGAAGAGAGAGAGAGAGAGAGAGCGAGATGGAGAGTGAAATAGAGAGAGGATTACACGATAGTGACTTCTTGAAGATGCCTTTGCTCCGCTGAGAAGTGTGGCAAATCGCCCCTTGTCCGCGGATGTGAGAAAATACATAAACAGTCTTATAGTGAAAATTCCATCAGATTTAATGCAGTGAATTTAGCTCTGCTCAACATCAAAGGAGCCGCCCATCTTTTAAAAAAGGCCCAAGATGGTGTACTGTCATCTCCCCCCCCCCCCTCCTTCTACTTACTCCTCGCAGGCTATCACAGGCCTAAAATGTACTACTTATCAGGCCAATATGAGAAGCACAAAAGAAAGATTTTGTGTCACACATTTTGATTTTGTATGAGTGGGTGAGAAAGAAAGGACAGGGAGGAAGAGGGGGAGAGATAGAGAGACAGAGAGAGACAGAGATCTACCAGTTAAAGCTTGCTCGCCTTTATGGAATCAAATCCCACGCTCTATCCCCCAACAAGCTGAATCACAATCACGCCGTCGCTGCTATATCACACTCCGTCCTGCTGCTGCTCTCCCCCCCTCCCCGTAAGCCAAAGCGGGAGCGTGAGGGCCAGCCGGCACGGCCCTATCACTCACCGGCACTCTCTCGTGCCGGCATTACCACGCCTTTATCTCATCTCCTGCAGCCGGGCACGGCCGGCCGCCTCTCGGCCCTTGAGGCTACTTTACTAATAACCTATTCCTTATCAGTCACCGCGCACCTCTGCCTGTGATCAAAGAGCCAATTAATGGAGCGGGGAAAGGTGAAGCATTCAAATAATAGAGACAGCTGTTTTTCTCTGTTTGAGAAAATCCATTTTGTATTGTTATCGGCTCCGAGCAGCCCCCCCCACCCCCGACCAGCGCTTAATTCAAGTCACTGTCTGCTTCTGCCTGGCTTGATAAGAGAAAGTGAGAGAAGACAGGGAGGGAGAGAGAGAGAAGGGGGGATGAGGGGGAGAAGAAAAGAGCCCTGGTCACAATGAACTTCATGTAGAAGAATGTGGCAGGAATATCACAGCAGTCCAACTCATCCCCAAGCTTTATCGACTCCAAAGTGGTTCAACACGGAGATAAGGATTGGGTGGGGCGCTCCAGAGCTCTTTGCTGCTTTGAGGCTTCACTGTCATTGGTTCTGGAAGAGAGCAGATCCAAGCTCTTCAACACAATCTTTTCAGGCTGAAACCTCAGTTAGTTAGGAGGTTAATTGTACCGGTGACAGAGCAGCATATAATTAGCCCTATCAGAGGCTCCTATCTCAACAGCTTTGTGGCAACGTATATAACTCTCACCCTGCTGTCAGTACACATTAGGTTTGGTTGCTGCACTGGTTGTATAATCTGTCGTTCAGGTGTCTAAAATGCAAACGTTACTGATACGTCTCTCGCAAAACATGCGATGAAAAGATAATAGCTACTTAAAAAGGTCACACATAGGCTTTAGCTGCTTGTTATGACTGGGTTTCATCTGTCAACGCTAAAGCAAGCCCTAACGCACACGCCTGCCCGAGGGAGTATTTTAATCGCACATGGGGATAAAAAACACTCGCAGTTTTGATTGTGGTGAATTTCCATAATTGGGATAATTGTAAATATCGTCACAAGTAACTTGAAAAAGATGTCTAGCTTACTATCATGGTAGAGATTGAAAAATAGAGCCTGATTTAAAAAAATACAGGATAAAAATGATTTTTGAAACGTATTTATCATTTATTCAAGCCGGGAGACCATATGATTCATGATCATCTCATTCATTTGATTGTTTTTCACTAAAAAGGATGTTCATCAAGGAAAGACTTTAATCTTTTTTGTGATGCAATAAAAATATTTGCTTCTGAACAGAAGTTAAGTGATTCCATTATATTTTAGTGCCATTTTAGTTGTTTTAAGCTCATTTTGATGATTATCTGGATCATATCATGAATCGCAATTATTTTGGCAGGATAATTGTGACATTAAATTTATATATCGTCTCATGCCTAGTATTGCCTACCTGCCATGCACCCACAAATATCAATAATTTTGTTTCCTTCACTATCTGTTCTCATAGGTCCATTATGATGGCTGACCTTTGGTCTCTCAAGGGCCCACTTGCAGATGGAGATGACATTTTAAGACTAATACATATTAACTTAAAAAGGCAATAAAATAGGTTACAGCCAGTCAGAGGGGATCATGAAATTCAAAGACATCTTTACACGTCCGGCTGTCTCACTGCATTTTCAATTACTGCGCCCGACCAGTTCTCATCAACTTCCAAGTCAACTGGGAAAATCATTTTTTTTCTGACAGGCCCAATATATCCAACTCGTCACTTAAGAATACAGAAAAGCTGAAAAAGCATGTTGGTAGTCTGCATTTGCTGAAATTGCAAAAGAAATATGCCACCTCACAACAGTTAAAATCAATTTTTAAGGTAATTAAACCCACATTTTGTGGATATAGTACTATTTTTTATTGCCACTCTATCCTCCTATCCCTATCTGCAATCCTTTGACTGTTCATTTGAACTTGCACGTCTTCCACACCACATGAAGTCAACATGGATTTACAACTGTGTATTCATAAAAAGGAAATGGGGTTAAATCTGATATGAATTGCAAATTCTTCCCTCTTTTTACGTCCATTTGCAAATATTGCTTTCATTTTCCAAATTAAACCTTATCTTACAGATACAGTATGGTGTGTCACTGTAATTTCTCCGTGGGTTTTGGTTCAAACCGTATCACATGTACTGTAGGCCATGTGAGAGAAACGGGCAGGCAGTAGGAGGACATTAAGTACTCATGGGAAAGAAGAGAAGTATATTTCAAGACCACACTTAATCTGTTACTTGATCATTGACTAAAAGCTATTCGGTAAAGTCTGGATGTGCAGATTCCAAACTGAGCTGCGTCTCCAGCTGAAGGATGAACACGCCATTGGAAAATTGTAAAACCCTGCAATAATAGAGCCCCCATAATAAAGACAGTGAGGTCCAAGGTCAGGAATCAGAAAAAAAACCCAGCAATGTGGAAAAATCAAGAGGCTGCGTTTGCACTTAGCAGTTACTTTGGGTTTCAGCTATACAGCCTTCATGACTGTCAAACTTCTTACTGCCTGTCTTATTTATTCCCATAAAACTGCCTGTTGGCACGAGCCTGACACCGGATTGTGGACTGCTGTGTTACACTCAGGTCTGTCCATATGCTACTTATGTAAATGTTCACTTGGCATGTATGTGTACAGTAGCAACAACTTCTCAGCTTTATAAACCACCCTTTCGCCATTTCAATCAAGGTTTTTGCTAAAACGTATAGGCTTACTACCAAACATGAAAAGAGTACCAGAATATTTTACTCAAGCGAAAGTAGCTACTGCTCCCTCAATTAAAATGTACTCAGGTTAAAAACATGACAAAAATTACCAGTAATTAATAAAAAAAAAAAACATTAAGCTTCATAAATGACTTATAGTGGAATAAATCACCGCCAAACCATTATCACGGAATAATATAAACAATATTAACTCAACAGAGCCTGAAGCCACAAACAAAGTACAAGGAGAGCTGCACACATCACGTAGGGTCCTTGCACACGACGCTACGTTGCTAGGCAACGCGGTGGCTATCGACGTTCTCATCAGTTCAAAGAGTTTGTTGTTATAGGCCTACTCACCTGGCTTAACTTTCCTCATGCTAGTCCTCCACAGTCCACTCGGTGCGAGTTTAACGAGTCCACTCGGCCTCTCGGTCCCAGTTTAACGAGTCCACTCGGCCACTCGGTCCCAGTTTAACGAGTCCACTCGGCCTCTTCGTCCCACTGCCCTCCTCATAATAAAAAAGGCATTGAGCTGAATGGCGCTCTGCGGTCTGGTGTCATGAACACCAGAAGGTCCAAGTGCCTCGGTGAACGTAGAAGTCATCCGGAGAATCCACCGCGGGCGTTTTAGCATTTAGCATTTTAGCTGCAAGACGCAACGCGCACCTGCTCACGTGACACCGTAGGGTGTGTTTGATATGAGTCGCTGTAGCGTGCTTGCCGGTTTGGCTAAATCAGCGATAGCTTAAGGTAAATGCAACCTTTGTTAACAACACCTAGTCACAACAATAGTAGCCATAGCTCACGAGAACGTGATCATTAATCTGCACTTTAAAAAAATACTCATAAAGTACTCCTGCCTGGAGTGTTTTCGTACAACCGGCCCCGCCCCCTCTGCGCGTGTCTCTTCCGGTATTGTCAGCGGACGGAGCGCCCCCTCTGTGGAGCTACGCCACCCTGCGGCTGACTGGTGTTTCTCCTTTCTTTGGGTTTATTTCACAGTTGAGGAGGGATTTTTTTCGTTTTACTCTTTAATGGAAGTGACTTGAAATGTAGCTAAGTACTACATCAGGTTAAAATAGGATATTAAGTAGCCTAAAAGTAAAATTAATGTATGTATAAATAAATAGCCTACAACTAGCAGCAAGACCTGCTTACAATTCAGCCTTTCAACATGGCGGATAATGCCTAATCTGACCTTGCACTTTTTGAGTAGGTCCAAATGTTTCGCTTATAATCATTTGAGATGTTAAGGCCTACACCTGAATTTAGTATGGTTATTGCTAGAATGGATGGTCCAGAGTGCTATAGGGTTAGGAAAGTCTATTGGTCAGAGAGGATAGGATGCACACCTACAGAATCGGAAGAGTGTCCCCTCCGATCATCCATTGCTCTTCCTTCAAGTTGGGGGACTCACACACACAGATAAATTAAATGGTGAAAAGCATTATTTCTCATAATGTAACTTGTGAACCTTCACATGTAAAATCAGTGGGGTGTCCCTTTAATTTGGGGATCTGCTGGTGTTTATAGTATTGTGCTAATTTTGGATAGTGCTGCTGTAATGAAAGAACTCAAGTAGTAAGCCTCCAAGGCAGGTATTAACATATTTATTACACCGTTAAGAGAACAACAATACCAGAATTATACTGCAAAGTTTCACAGACTGACAGACCATAGTTTACAGCCCAAAAAGAATAATAATAAAAAATGAAACAAAAAAAAAAAAAAGAACAAGAAACCACAGTTCTGACATAGTAGACTGGAAAGCTCTCTAGAGGACACTGACTCTAGGCGATGTAGAGACCGCCCAGTGTCAGCCTACCACTAACCTGTGGTTTTCATGTCTCAATTAAATATTGCACAATAACTTCAAATCATTTGAGCTCTTTTTTTTTCACAATAAATTGTCTCAAGAGAACCCCCCACCCCCCGCCCTGCCCCACCCAAAAGAAAAAAACTCCCACCCTTTAAATTCAACTCACTCCCCAGATTAATGCTACGGCCTTCGCTCTTCACTGTCAGCCCCAAACATTTCCCCAATGTTTCTGGATACGTAGGAAATTTAAATAACATTCTCCCCCATTGTGAAAAACAGGCATGCCTAAATTTGAGCCTTATCTTTTTTAATTTTAGTTTTTTACAAGCTTTTGCCTTTTGGAAATCCCCCTTTGCACCCCTGCCGACAGGTCGACAAGCGCTTTAGCGTGTCTTCACAACAGAAAATAGGAGAAAAAAGGTGGAGGGGAAACAGGAGAGAAAAAAGAGCAAGAGAGAAAAACATTTCCTATCTGTGACCCTAGCTTGTATCACCGAAATAGGAATCGATGACACTTTTCTTTAAAATTAGCACATTTTTTTTTCCTTTTTAAATCTGTTCAAACAATTCACTCTTGATGTACTCTAAAAACGCCACAGGCATAAAGGAACATAACAAAAGTTTTTTTCAGGTTTTTCTTTTTCTCATTTCTATTCACTTATGTTTCATTTATTTATGAGGTCTGCATTGTTACCAAGTAGTGATATGGTTTTGCAGCTGTATGAGCTTCGACTTTGGGTTTTTTGTTTTTCCTGTTCTCTTGTGCCCATTTGGTTTAGACTAGACCAGTATCAGCGCCGCGACTGATGCTCTTATCGTGCTGTAAGAGGTAGAGTGAGACTTGTTTGCCACCGAGGAATTTGTAGCAAAACACACATAGAGGAGGGAAGAAACAAAAAATAGAGCTTCTCCAAGATGCATTGAGCGCTAATGTTTGTCTTCATTTTTTTTTTCAAACCCAGGTTTTTGCCCTGATAGTGATGAACACACGTTATTTGTTGTATACTTTCAAACACACTTGTGTTAAAACAGCTTGGCTGCTTCTTCACAGCTTCTGAGGAGTCGCAAGTAGGGTGTCAGACACCTTTTTGGATTGTGTAACCCTTTAGAGTCAAGAATGCAGGTGTGTATTTTTTTTTTTGTGTTTTTTCGACAAGAAGGGAGAGATGAGGAAGTACAGAGGGAGCAAACAGCCCAGAACCTTTGTGGGCTTCCACTTGTTCCTTGAGGTCAGAATTTGTAACGCGCTTCTGTGTAGCACCAAGGTGTTCGGGGGTGAAGAGCCTTTTTGTGTGCGTCAGGATAAGTGCTCTCTTACTGCGAATGAGAGGTCTGTTTGATTTACATTGAAGGTTTACAACAAAAGCTGTGACTGATTATCGATTCCCGACAGAAAAAAAAAAGACATACTTTGAAATAAATAAATACAAAAACAACCGCAAATGGCATTAGTGTGAAAGTCCAGTCTCACATTCAACCTCTTTAAGAGTAAAATAACTTAACTGCTTAAAGCTGAAATGGGCACTTAAATCTGACATTTGTGTAAGGAGAAAATGTACAAACAAGATCGAAAAAGTTTTTTTTCCTCAAAAATGGTCACAGAAGTCGCCAGTGTTCATTAGTTATTATTGCTCCAGTTGAAATGCAACACTGCTGTGAAAACGTTTAATTCACACCTTCTCATTTCACAAGGTAAGACGTGTGCCGTTGGTTTCCAGAAAGGATTCAAATGAATGAGTCTTATGACGCTGAAGTTGATTCTGTTCTGTGAATGTGTGAACAAAAAAAAAAGTGTGTGGAAATAAATAACCAAATATCTGTGTGAACAAACCTCTTTTTGAAAATCACTTAAATCAGGATTTTGGTCCTTGGTGTCAGTCTTTGGCTGTTTTTTTGTTTTTGTTTATCTCTTGTGTTAATACTGTGTGTTACCTGGTGCTTTGCAGTGTTAAAGCTGTCAATCGGAGTCTACACCTCTGCATTTGGAAAGTTAGTTTGTTAGAATTTTTTTTTTTTTTTTTTTTTTGTCGTGGTTTTTTAAACTTTTTTTTTGGTTGTTTTTCAGTTTTTCTAAAAAATAACAAATATTTAACAAACGTTCAGTAATGTGCATGCACTGTCTGTAACTATTACAACAAAAAAATATTATGGCCGCTCAAGTAAAAAAAAAAAGTGGGTTTGGTGATTTTACATTTTTTCCAATAACCCCCATTACCCCCCCCCCCCTCCCAAAACAAATTGAAAAAAACAGATAATGCTATCATCACTACATACAAAATGGTTGATGAGTTATGGCTCTATACCGACAAACACAAGTATGCTGAAAAGAAGCATGCCGAAATAACTCTGTGACAGTGCAAATACATTTATGTCCCTTGTAAAAAACATTTAGGTTAGCATTCCGCGCAAACATGCTAGCTCTCAGAAAAGATCTGGGTCGGACTCAAGTAGCAGCTCTGAGATATAGCTTGTGTCTTTTTCTTGAGGACGAAGGGAAGTCAAACTTATAGAACTACGGGGGGGGGATCTACCACTGACACACAGAATAGAAAAGCAGCTTGGAAAAAAAGATAACACTTCCTTTTTTTTATCTCTTTTTGCTAGAGAGAGAGAGAGATTAGAGTGATGAAGGACTCAGAGCTGTGACTGGTCGAAGTACGATGCATTGTCACAATTGTCCAACACATATACAATAAATAACCATCGGTGACACCACAGGACAGAAGTCTTAAACACAATGACGTCTACGGAAAATAAGAATGTGAAGAAAGATGAAAAATGTTTTTCAGAGTGGAGACAGGAGGGTTGGAGCGTCTGGGGGCACAGAAAGAGCTTCCCGGCGGTGATTTTGCGGTCTCGCGCCGGGACGATGACTTCACTTCCTGTTGGAGAGTGCACGAATTGGTACATCCTCCGCATGTGCAGTGGGCAAAGTTTTTGTATCCTGTCCAAGAATTCTTCCTTACGTCCTTCAGGGAGATGGATTTGTATTTCCCAGCCCACTGACCTGGATATTATTACAAGTGAGAGGGAAATAACATTGGTTGAACAGCTGGCTCCGCTCGCAATCTGCTGCACATCTGCCCATTTCATGGCTGTCTGTGGGCCAGAGATTCAGTCCTCTCCTCTCTCCAGGCAGCGGACTTGTTCATCCATACTTCTGTCGGTTTGTCTTTTCAGGGTATCTAATATCTTTCTTTAAAAAGAATATCGATGACTTTGCTCGTTACGTTCCCCTTGGTGTGCTGTTTGGTGAAATGATGTTGACTAGTCCCGAGTACAGGAAGGAAATACGCCTTAATTCAAGGATGAAAAATAAAAAAAAACATTGAAGAGAGGGGGAGGGCGGATATACTTGAGTTCACGGCTATCTCTGCTCAGTCTCTTTAATATTTACAGGAAAACAAATATGATAAACTACGATGACGACAACATTAACAACAACGGGCACGACGACAAACGGACGACAAGAATAGCAAGTGTAACGATAAAAGGATGTCAATATTTAAATCCATTCAATCAAAACAAAGAATATCTTTGTGTTTCTTTAAAGTCACGGCAAGTCAATATGACCTGATTATGGAACTCCGACTCCTCCTTTCGATGACTACGCTGCAAGATAGACAGAAGCATCGCCATCTCTTTCCGTTAGCCACGTTAGCTTAGTCTCTTTGCAAGGCAATGTAGACAGTCATGCTGCTTGTGGGGGGGTGGGGGGGGGGGGGGGGGGTGCTGAGGGCTGGCTGTTTATTGCCTCCATCCTCCGCGTGAGTCCCTTAGCGCGGTGTGCCATCCAGGGCGGAGGAGGACGGGGTGCTGGGGGTGGAGGAGCGAGGGGTAGCGGCAGGCGGGGTAGCAGCCGGACTCCCGGTCCCGCTGCTCGGGGTGCAGGCGGAGGAGCTGACGGGGGCAGGGGTCTCTGACCCTGGGATGCCTCCCTGCTGCTGGCTGGCCTGCTGCTGCTGCTGCTGGGCCTGGAGGGTCTGACCACAGACATGGTGGTGCTTCTCCCAGTCCTTATGCTGGCAGAAGGAGCCGCAGTAGCGCGCCGTGTTGCAGCCGCTGCACGTCTCACTGGCTTTGCGGCCACAGTTCCAGCAGCTCTGACAGACAGATAGACACACCGTTACCTCACACAGAATAACACAGCGGAAAGGACTGACACTCCAGACAACAAGAGCTCCTTGTGACCCCTTGTTTGTTTTATGTTTATGCCCTTTCACATGAAAAAGACAAGCGATAGCAACACGCCGCAAACAGAATGGGCGGGAGACATCAGTGCAACAGTCTGCATATTAACAGAACCAGCCTCTCCTTTTACAACACTTAAAACAAAACCACAGACAGATGGGAAAAAAACACCACTGATTACACTTAGGGCCTCTTATATATCTTGGAAAAACCGCAGGGAGAGCATGTCAGGGTGGCTGCAAATCCACCAGAAAAAAAAAGGAGAACAAGGTTACAAACAGCTCCTGAAAGTTTCCCTCTGGGGCGCCTCTCTCTCATAAACATCACTCCAGCAATTAATGACAGATGTGCGCCATATTTCCCTCTCACTTAACTGATTAAACGTCAAGGTCTCTAATGGTGATTAGCAAATGAAAAGCTCCTTCCCTTATTTCCTCACGGCTGAGTTGGTAACACCTTTTCAAAAAACAAGCAGAAGAAAGGAGAGGAGGATGGGGGAAAAGCGAGGGTAAGAGATGCCGGATTGACCTTGTTTTGCTTTTACTCTGCTCTCCCCACTGACTATAAAACAACGTCTCTTTACAGGAACACTTTTAAAGTTAGAAATAATTGGCAGCCTCTTTTGATATTTGAAAGACAATGATGTGCTTTCACTCATAAGAGCCCGTCATGCGTGTCTTTTGGGAGTCACAAGAACAGCTGGCAAAAAAGCGTAGTCGAGGTGAGAACAAAGAAAGACATAACTACGGAACACGATTCCTTTTTGAGGGGTTCAGGGTACACCTTTTGATGCTCTGAAGGTTCCCCTACCTCGCTGGAGTCCTCTTGCTGGTTGATTATGGAGAGCGCGTCCTCGGCCGCCTGCCGCTTGGCCTCGGATACCGTGCGCTCCATCTTGGCCCGCTCGCTGCTGATCATCTCGTGAGCCTTGCGCTCGGCCTCCGACACGGCCTTCTGCAGCTCCGACACGGCCTGTCGCTTCACCTCATTCACGGCCTCTTCTGGAAAGAGTGTGGAGATAGAGGAAGTCAAGCCTCCCGCACCTGCAATGTAGTGTGCATTGTATCATCCTGTTGATTTGAAATCACATTTTCTTTGAAATAAGTGAAAAAAGTTGAGTAGCAATACGGTGAAAGCTGCTAAATCTCTAAACACATCTGGAGGACAGAAACCACGACAATAAAACCGATGCAGATGACAAAAATCAGAGAAAAGATGTGGTTTGTAGTTTTGCAGATGATCGTAATTAATTCACACGGAAAACGTATTTCGCTTTCGCTATTCCGAGATCAGATACCATCTGGGATACACCAAATATAAGCAGACGCCACTATTTTTAAATGTGGTAAATAAACGATAGCCGACACATTAACAAATGATGCATCGATTGTCTTCACTTAATCATTAAGGCTTTTGAGGAAGTAACGGCGACCGTGGCATTTTAATCACTTCCAGCAGATCCTCTAATGGGTCGATAAGTGAGGTTTTAATTCAAAAACGTTGGAAAGAATCATATTTGACAATTAACACCATCTATATTTTTGAAAAATATCCGCGAAACAACAGCATGGGCCAATTAATCCCAGGTAATCAGTCAGAAAATGTGCTTTTAAGATGGAGCAATGTGTTATTTTAGACTGGTTCGCCGTAATGAATAACCTTGCCGTGCGGGTGTTAAGCAGTGGAATTCCAACCGAACGTCAAAGCAAGAGGGCTTTTTTTTGTTTGCTCCCATCAAGCCTGTAACTTGACTAATTGTGTATGCAAATCAGGCAATTTATATTTAAATTATGCATTTTCCATTGTGATCCCAGAGGCCCATGTGGTGAGGGGAAGTGGGAAGCCGGTAGGACACAGCGCAAGGTGCTTGAATATTTATCACCAACTGTAAACATTTTGCCCATTTCAAACAGATGTATTCACCGCCGCACTCCATTGTGTTAAAAATCCCATTTTTGCAATCCTCCCCGGGTCACATTTAAATCGGTCTCTCTTCAGCCAGAATATATGTGAATGGAGTGAAAGGGAAATAAGGAGAAGAATGCGGAGGGAATGAAAAATAGCAGGCGCTATTTATCCTACAGACAAAAAAGATGCATACCGCTTTACGTCTGGCAAATGTGCTTTGATTTACTTTTCTTTGTACATGTTACACTTTGCAGTTGTGAAAATCTGTTTTCAATATCAGACAGAATGTGAGCTTTTTTCTAAAGACGGGGGATGTTTTCTCTCCGGCGTGATTGAGCTAAATTTTCAAACCAGGGTGGTTTTGTCTTTAACCTACTGTGCTGCCTGAAGTCATGGAAATTGCCCTTGTGCCGTGTGATATACGGCTCGTGCATGGAATTGTGATTACACACCAAATGCCTTAGATGGAAGATCGATCAAAGCTGGTGAGGGGAGGAGAGAGGACCGGAGAGCAGGCAGAGTCCCAATGGTGATACTCAATTCAATTTAAATGCATATTACTTGTTCTGAGTATCTCACACATCATGCTCGGTCAAGCAAGGGGACAATTTCTTTTCTCCGAGGGGTTTAAAAAGCAGATATACTGTATCACTGACGGTGAATACAAAGTGGATTCCTCAAGCATTGGACCCTCGGCAGAAAAATTCTGCTGGTTTTTCGACGGCGATAATGGTGATTGCAGCTGTGCTTGCGAGTTTAAAGAATACCGTTTGTGTACACTAAACATTTTATGGCAACTAATGAAAGCTGTTAAAGCAACAAATTAGTTTCAATACTTGATCTTAATTGGCTCTACAAATTTCCCTCTACAATTTTTACAACACTTTCGTTAAATAGAATAGCTACGACGTCTATCGCTACAGGGATTACGAAAATGCCAAAATATATGGAGTCTTTCTAAGTAGTACTTGTAACAGCAGAACCACCGGACCAGCTGTTAAAGCAACTTCTGTCCCTTATTCGACTGGTGCAATAAAAGCTTTTATACAACCTGACATCATATTTGGAGTGTGCAGAGTGTGGTGGTGAAACTTCTATTGTATCAAATATAAATGAATTTCTAAGGGCAGACTGACACCTTCGTTCAAGTCTACCAGGGGAGGAGATTGCAGACAGCAGACTATGAATAGGTTTTTAAGGAGGATGAGTCATCCGGGCAAAAAAATTGACTTGATTTCTACGAAGCAAAATGTCCTAAAAATTGAAGAGAGATGATGGGGGACATGGAAGTGCTGCTCACCAGCTTTCTTCCAGATATCTTCAGGGACGTAGCCAGACCCGGGCCGGTGCAGCAGCTCTCTGTGGATTTCTGGGGAGACACAAACACCCAGCCATATTAGTCAGGGATCAACCTGTGTTTGGCATGACACAGCACAAAAGAAGAAATCAGCATGTTTAAAGAACCTGCTGGTTACCCTGATGGTCCCATCAAGGTTTAAGGAACACAATAAAACATTTAATGTATTTGTCACTGATGCAATAAACTAGTTAGATGTATAATGGCTCGGGATTTTAGGGGACATGAAGATGTACAACTGACTGTCATCGGTATTATCATGATAACAGATGATATTGCCAGTGGCAGCATGTACAAACAAACTGTAGAGGACCTACAACGGATCCCAGGGGTACTCCATATGAACTATCAGTCTTTCTGGCATTAAACTGCTGGAGAAAATAAAGAATAAATACCATCACTTTCATGTAGGATGCAAACCAGCCCATAACAATTCATTGTAGGGCTTCTTTAAAGCGAGGCTAGGTTATGTATTTTCGAAACTGTTTTTATTATATTTGTTGAAATTCAATTTACATCCTTCCTGACAGCAATCAAGAAATCAAATGGTCGGACTAAAAAAAGCCTACAGCTGTCACAGTAAAAACCCGGCCCAATCGTTTAAGTGTTGGAAACACTTGGCTGGCTTTTCAATTGAATTCTTTCAAAATCTAGCTTACTCTTGCTGGTTTCTCCAATTTTGCCAACCCCAGCTTTAATATTGGCGGGAAGACTCCAGTCTGAAACGGATGGTTTGGGAATTTTTAAGTGGGGCTATGTGAGGTTCTTATTCATCGTGGGTGTACCTACAGTTCTTCTAAGTGGCTAAAATACATTTTGCTGCTGTCCCCATCCACGGCAGTATATTACTTTGCTCCGTGTTGGTACTCCTGCCTGCTCCTCCAAACTGGGGGCGTGATAATCAATATCTATTACACATGCTATGATACACTGACTATCACTGACTAAGTACCTCATACAAAACAAAAACACCATTCTTTGAAGAAAGCTAAAGAAAGGGCAAGATTGCAAGAAATTGTTTCCGTACATCAAAAAATGTGATGGGATGAGGATCAAGAGAGCTGGTGGAATTAATACTTAATGTATTTATTATAATATGACAGCGTAGGGTATGTGTGATCCCCTACCCGGTGTTGCATTTTCCTGTGCTGCTGGGCTCTGCTGCCTTGACTGCCCGCTAGCGGCGCCCTTCTTCAGCTCTTCAGCGTCGCTGTATCGTCGGATCCAGTAGTTGAGCTCCTCGCGGTCGGCCTCCTGGCACCGCCGCAGCACCGTCAGCGAGCGCCTCGTCTTCTCCACCATGTCCATGATACAGTTCAGCAGCTGGGGGGGTGACAGGGAACGGACAAGGCGCTGAGTTTACAAATAGACATGAAGGGATTGATTTGAATTCAGCAAGGCAGGCAGTGGAGTTATAATTAAAGTGTCTATGATGTCATTTTAGTTAGTCCGTCATTATTAAATTCATCTGTATCGTGGAGTTTGGTGGTGAAACAGTACATAACTGTACATAACTGTGATGTGAAATGTGACACTGAACACATTTCATGTTTGAACACAGGGCCGCAAGCAGCAATATACATAACATTGAATGTTTGTTGCACTGCAGGCAAACATATTTATATGCAAGCATACACATACATGTCTCCGTTTTAAATTAAAAAAAAAACCTGACTACTATTCTTGATATACTTGTAAAGACAATTCTCTCTTAACGATGTAAGAAAGACTTGCAGTACAATGTGATGTATAACAATTTAATATGACTGAAACAATGATTTTAGAGCATCTCTGTTTCATCATTTAAGGTATAGTAAAAAAAATGTTATTACTTTTCTTACATGGTCAAGGTGCTTCCACTCCTCTGCCCACTCTCTGTCGGTCAGTCTGTGGTCAATCACCTCCTCCTGCCTGGTCCCTGTGTGCATACCTGTAAGACAGGAAGAAGGGCAGACAGATAAACATAGGGAACAATATAACGTTACTCCATCACTACAATCCTTCATTTGGTCCCTGGTCCAAACTCTTTCCCTCCATTCCTTTCTCCCCCTCCTCCCTCACTCCCCCTTTTCTTTGCTGCCACCATATCTCTCTCCCGCCCTGAGGGCAGGACTCAAATGACTGAGCTTCGAGTCCAATAAACATCCATCACAAGGCGAGACTTGGTAAATGTCTCTCCTATTTTTAGAGCCGAGCCAAGTCGTCATTACAGCTTCGTCATGGCTCGCTCCGCACAGAAAAATGTCTCTAATTCAACGTCGCCGTGCCTAAAAGTGCTTCTGTCTCATACATCTCACAGTGCATTACTCCAGCCGACCGCCAGGTCGTGGTGGCCTCGAAGTCTCCGAGGCAGCGGGGTCAGAGAGACTTGTTTGTCAGTCGACTGTACCAACAAGCATCCACTAGGGTGAAGTGGACACTGACTGATTATCAGCATTATAAACACAGAGAGAGATCTCAGTGGGATATAAAGAGCTGAGGAATGATGTAGAGACGATGCCACTGTTGTATATAAAAACCTCTTTTTGAGTAATAGCTTTGACAGTGCACCATGTGGCGGAGTGGGTTTGCATCCTCACCGACAGGCCTGGCTCTCTCCCGGATCTCCCGATGGTTGGAGGCGGGGTGTCTGTAAGTGTCACGGTAGTGATGGGCGATGGCCATGTCGTCCAGCCTGTAGTGCTGCGGAGGGATGGGACCCGGGTGGGGCAGGCCGTTGGGTTGGTAGGAGAGGCCGTTGGACGGGCTGAAGCGCTGGGCGGGGCTTATGGTGCAGGGCCGCTTGTTAGGGTGAACATCCGGGTGCAGGGCGCCATCTCGCTCGAAGCCGTTCTCTTTGGTTCTGGGGGGGAGAATGAGAAACAGACGGGTTTTGAGTATGTTTCGGCATGTAGCTCTTATTATTTGAATAGGTTTGACTTCCAGTGGATGTTTCTATTTGACAGTTTTGGAAGAATCCTGAAACAAGAGACACTGCATTATGATCATGCAGACTTATTTCAACCCACTGGTGAAACTTTTCACTTGTTCCAAGGATAATTGGACTGAATAAGAGGCCAAACAGGCCTTTGTCTGAGACTTTGGCTGTTGTTACCAGAGCGTAACAAAAGCTTCTTGAGGTATAATAAATGAGCAGGAAAAAAAATGCAAAGGGAAACAAAAGAAGCAAAGAAGAGAGGACACAGTAACAAAATCAGTGTGATGGTAATATACCTTTTTTGTAAAAATGTCTGATTCAGAATTTGCTAGTCATATTCATCACATACAAAAGCCAAACTTAAAACACATAATCACAACAACTCCTCCACCCCTTTGTGCTGTATTAAATGCTGGAGCAGACGTGACAAACAGACAAAAGCAGTGCAGGAATCAGAGTGTAATTCTTTACACACACACACACAGACACAGACACACACACACACACACACACACACACACACACACACACACACACTCGCTAATGTAGCTTCCAAGGGATCAGGTGAAATTTTGTAAGGCTGCTTCCCAAGATTAATGTGGCCAGGTGTGTTAGTGTATGCGCATGCTTGCACTTGTGCGTCTGTGTGTGTTCTCAGCTTTGTCAGTTCACAGTTAAATCTCACCAGCCTCCCCCCACTATCTGCAATCCTCCACTTTCCTCTCTCTCTCCCCCCTTCCTCCCCATCTCTCTCTCCCTCTCTCCCTCTCTCCGATGAACAGATTGAACTTCTTAATGAGCTGTTTTTATGGGCTCCTAATGCTCATCCACAGCTCTCCATATGCTCTTTCCCTCCATCCGTCCGTCTCTCGCCGCCTCCCTCGACTCATCCATCCATCCAGCCATTCTTCTCTTCCCCCAACCGCACTCTTTATCTGCCTAACATGGTTGTATCCACAGGCACCGGATTGCACACATGCACGTACGCTCACAGCCACCTATATGCACCGAATTTAACTTGTGAGGATACACACATGGGCCCAATTTATATGCGCATGCCAATGTCAAGATTTCAGAAATTGGGCTCACATTGTCTCTATGGTAATGTGATTAAACAGCATCTCGTTGTGAGCAACATTCACATAGAAATACTGGGATTTTATTTTTTGTACCTACTGAAGAAGGACCCATGCCTTAACTCATAATTCTCTCATAATTGAGTCTGGCAATTATGAGAGAAAAGGCTTTAATTTTTAAATTCCCTGGTTTAATAAGTACATTTTAGATTATATTTTAGCAGAAAAGCCTCCCTGTGTTGTCTTTGTCTGCTCTTCTTTGTTGTTATACAAATCAAACAGTTCCCATAATTCACATTAAAAACCTTTCAGTGGGGCGTAATTCCTTCCCTTGCCCAGAAGACTTTTATTGTGAAAAATCTGCAAGAAGTGTTTCATTGACAAGGCGGAATAAATCGAAATCAATCAATTAGTGCGAACAGCGTTTCTCTTAAAAGGAACAATTCAGAGCAAAAGAGCGCTGAGTATAGTTTAATTACGTTGTATGCCGATGAAATTGATGCTGTGAATATGTGCTGAATTATAATTTACCATGTGAGCCATTACAGCATCAGTGATTTTGCACTCTCAGCTATTATTTGAATATTGTCTTTGTTAGGTAATTACAGTACACACCATATGTATGTTTTTTTTTCCTTCTATGCATATTATAACGGATATTCCTGGTCAGCAGACCGTGGTATTAATCAGAATGCATTGATGCTGCATTGTTGTGTGTGATTAAGGATTCCCATTCAAAATTCCAATATTCCGACGCAGGGCTCCTATAAGCGGGAACGCAGAGCAAAGGTAAGCAGAAAGCAGAGGTGCTTAGCCAGCCGTATTGGTGCCGGAGCCTCATCTGTAAGTGTTATCAGCCCATCTCCCCAGGCGCACACACACAAACACACACACCCCCACACACACACACAAACAGGTAGGGAAGTGCACACACATGAACCATGCTCACGCCTTCACACTGCATAGAGACTCATGCATTCACACAAAAGGCCACATTTGTTTCACTGCATACAGATGCCTACTTTTTCTCCCTTCATATATTCTCTCTCTTTTCTCTCTCCCTCTCTGTCACACACATTTACACGCACACCTTTCCCCCCTAAGCTCACTCCCTTATGCACCAGACGGCCTGCAAATATGCAGGTATTACAGAAAAAGTCCGCCTTTCCGACTGTTGGGGGAAAAGAGAGGTGAGAATTATTAATATCGCTTTTGGCATTTTTTTGTCCCTCAGCAAATATAAAAAGTACATTTTCCTCTCCCCTGTCTGTATTAAAAAAAATTTAGACCCTGGGAGGATTACTCTTTATTTCAGAAGGCCATGCACACACTGTACTCGAAGCACACAAAGTCACAACAAAGCACAAATGTCTCTCCACAAACTTCTGTTCGAAAAGTAAAAAACAAAAACAAAAAAGGCTTATTGATGTTTATTGGAAGAATATGAGTATGGGTCTATGCATAGCTGATATAGTGAAATCCTTTTGTCGTAGGAAAATGCTTTGTATGCTGTATTTTGATGCTGTTCTGTATCTATCAGACTTAAACATGCACATGCTCGCCGGGGTTGGAGGGTTTTGTGCTTCCACTTCTGCTGCTCTCGCTGTGTGTTCCTGAACGCCACGTCTCAGTGCTTGTCCATTAGAGCTGAGAACATTGAGTCATTACCAAAGTCCGTGACAACAAACAGGTGTAATGATTTGGCTTGGGTAGGGGGTTGAACTGACACACACACACACACACACACACACACACACACACACACACACACACACACACACACACAGACACTCTGGGAACTCTCACACCCAATCAAGCATGAAAGTAAATGATAACTTACACAGAATCCATATTCATTGACAGTCACACTTTTTTAGAAATGCACAGCTGGCTTCGTTGCTTTTTTCTATCCTCAGGATGTGTGTGTGTGTGTGTGTGTGCGTGTGTGTGTGTGCAGCCAGGTCTCTTTTCCCCATCTATTCCTCTCCTCAGTTCTGGCCCATTAAGAGCAGGAGCCCGGAGCTGAGATGTCCAACGGAGCACGTCATGAGGCCCGGCGGTGCACTGACAGACACTTCCCATACATACATTAACACATCGCACTATTGCCCCTGCGTTGGCTCAGCTTGTGTCTGTGGAGCGCCGTATGGGTTCATGGAGATGCAGGAAAACTCAAAGGGATTCATGCATGAGATCAAACAATAGAGGGAGAAAAAAAGCCTCGTCTGCTTTAACGTCTGGAGCTGGGAGATGTATAAAACGAATGAGTCCGTGTCCGATTGACCCACCTGTCCGGCGTCCTCCTCTTGCCGTTCTCGTTGACGTCCAGCAGGAGTTCGGAGGAGTCGACTGGGGAGGTGGTGCTGGTATCCAGCAGCAGCTGCTCGTGCTGGGCCAGGTACTGAGCCGGGTTCTGCTTGGCCAGCCTGGCACAGTGCAGCAGCTCCCTCTGAAGGAGCGGCAGGTTGGCCTAAGGAAGGAGACGGCACCAGATCACCAGAGGAAACGGAACAGCTGCACGGTATGTTTCAGACAACGCTGACAACCATTTTTTTGTAGAGATGCATGGATATAAAATTAAACATCTGCCTTTTTTTTTTGCCTTTCGACAAAAGTAAACAATGACTCGCTCAGTCAGTTTCTCTCGGTTTCTTTTTTTTTTTTGGCCAATTTGGGAAACAATGAAATCATCTGTCAAATTCTGAATTGTTTTTACTACAATGGCTTAAACAGACATATATTGTAGGGAAAACATAACAATGAAGATTCAGAAGTACATAAAACAATAAAATGCAAATTTAAATTGTGTCTGCATTGCTTTATGGGTAATCAAAGTCAACATATACAGCTCTCAAGAGGGAAAAGATGCCGTTGGATGAATATTCAAGTGCGACTCAGCCTAAATATATGATAATATATTTAACAAAGATACATTCAAGATTGATGCATATCTTTGATCTGAAACAACATCCAACGTTTTTACAACACATCAAAAAACATGATGCCGTAATAAAAGCTTTTCCTCTTTTTATTTCAAAAACACCAATTTGAGATCCATTTCTCGTCTCTCTCAACTGACCCCTTTTTGCTGATTACCACTGACCCACCATCACTTCCTGTGACCCAGAGTGCATTAACACCCAAAGAGTGGAATATACATGTTTCCCCCATAAAGAAACAGTGGCTACTTTCAATCTCTTTGACATAACAAGGGGGGCTGGCTTTCTTGTGCGGAGTTACAGGGTCATGCAGGTATGTGCGCGCCGACTTCAAAGACATCTGATGGGGTGCGTTTCCAAGCAAGAAGATGAAAGTGTTGCATCAGGCCGTTTCAGAAGGGGAGTGGAGGTACATCACAAGGGCGTTTGGAGAGGCCATCTTTGTAAGTTTTAGGTCTGATAATCTTTGTTTTGCCTCAAATAACATAATCTCTCTCCGAGTCTCTTGCTTTGTTTCTTCCTTTTCTTATTCCCCCCCCCCAAGTTATATAAGCTACACACTTTTATTCACCCTCTTTCCTCCCGTCGTACCGTCGCTCAGGGATTTCCATCACGTCTTTGCCAACTGCATAAAAAATAATACTTTCAAAAAGTTTATTGAGGTTTGTGTTTCATAATCATATGAAAAATCCCTCTCCAGTAATCGGCCGTAGTTAGAGAAATGCCAAGCGCTGGCCTTCGCTTTACCTGCCCAAGTTAATGGTCCGTTAATAGTTTATGATCGTAATTACCCTCCGAGAAAAAAAAAAAAAAAGAGTATAAAATAGATTGCTTTGACCCCGGTGATCTCATCTTTCATTAATTAGAGGTCATCCTAATTGCCAGAGACGTGGGACGCATTAACAAAAAAGACAAGAAGTGGAGACCCGCCGAAGAGACCGGATCATTTTTCATTTGACAAACTACGGCGATTCTCTTCCGTGCAGTAACCAACATCTGCACTAGCATTAAAAAGGGAACATTTCAAGTCGTGTTCAGCGTGCCACAGCTAAAATACACCCCGGGATGATTTATTGTGAAAATACCGGATCTGGCATTTTGTCAAACTGCGCCAAAAAAAACCCATTCAGAATATGCCACATTCAGGATGTGCTGCACTTCATCAACTTTCTGTTGGTAATTTACAGTTGGAGGAGAATCTAGGAGACATGTATAATGTCAAATTTAAATGATAGTCTATCAGGGCTAAAGTAAATGTGTTTATTCCTCCGTCTCGCAGCACTCCTCTCGCTTCGGCACGATGCAAGAAAAACAAAAACCTTTGATGGAGTTAAAAAAACAAAACAAAGAAGCTCAACTGGATCTTGAGAACAGAGAAACATTGTGACTCTGGAAGCCTGTTGTCCTGTGTTGCGGGCGTCCCACCAACGCATCACGTCACTGGCGCTGTGTGGTTTATGACTGCCACCTTCCAGTAAAGAGTCCCAACCAATTTGAGGTTTCGTATTAAGAGAAGGGGAAAGGAGTCGAGTGGGGTGCGGGGGATGGGGATGGGGTCGGCTTGGTCTAACATTAGCGTAATGAAAAACTCCGAGCCCTGATGCGCATTGTTGCAGCTGCGCTTGGATGCACCTATAAAAGCTCCCCTACACCTCCAACTGCTCCCTGCTACCATATGGTAGCTGGCATTAAAGGCTCCGCAGTGGCAAGGCACTAAAATTAGACTGGGGAGAGAGAGAGGCAGAGAAGGAGCGACGGAGGGGGGAGAAAAAAAGAAAAAGAGTTGCATCTTTGATTCAGCAGCCATCCCAGTGATACACTAACCATCTGGCGGGGAGAGGAGAGGGGAAGCAGGGACTGGAGGATGGATAGATGGGGAACGGTAAACAGAGACGGGGAACGGGATGTAGAAGGGAAGATATGGAGGCAAAGCAGACAAATATGAACCTAGAATAAAGGAGTGATGTGAAGAAGGACACAGGGAGGACACAAAGTCCCTGTTAGTGTAGCGATTCTGGTGGGACCAATACTAGAGCCAGGCAGGACAACGGTGGCGACTGTAGGCTTGTGAATGTCAATGTCATTTGCCTTATGCCCATCACTTAGATGGAAACAGGTACAGCAGGGAGCGGGACAGACACAGGATCGAGGATAGATAAAGAGGGAGAAGTCAGCAGAGGAATCGTGAATAGGGTTGAGGTGGAGATACAAAAAATAGAGTGAGAAAAGAAAACAGAGGCTGTAATAGAAACAAATGAGCTCTGTGTTAAATGTCACGCCCGTCCCTGCTCTCCATCTCTCAGTAGCCGTGTCGATATTGATCTCAGCTTTCACCCAGACCCCCATAACACGATCCGAACCACTGCTGCATAGTACATCCCTCAATATAAACCACCCAGTCCCCCATTCGTCATCTTTGACTAGCAAAACAAATCTCACCTCCAGATTGCTTTAGCTCCTCAGCATATACGCCCATCTGACACAAACAGCACCAAATGCACATAAATGGCTTCACCTTTGGATACAAACAGACATGTTTTCTTTTCCCAGACTGGAATAAAGAGATGAAAAAAAAAGGCCAATCAAGCAAACGTTTGAAAGAGCGCTCCTTCTTCTGGTAATGCACCAAGCTAATGGCTGAAAATGGGAACTAAAAAATGTGGCTTAGCGGGATGAAGAATCAATGAGAAAATGATCTGAAGAGAAAGTCGCGGCGGCCGGAAAGGAGCACATGAAAGGGGACGTTGCCCTCAGGTCACAACCACGCTCGTTAAAGACTTCTCCCAGCTCAAATATTTCACAGTAAAACAAAAAAAAAATGGTCTGAACGACGTTAGCCAGCGTGGTTGAGCAGAGCGACCCTACAAGAGTGAGATCAGCTTCAGTGTTGACAAGATATCGACAGATCCAGCAGGAGAGAGAAAAAAGAAAATGGCTGAGAAACCGAATGAGAAGGAAGAAAGTGAAAGAGGTCAGGGGGAGATAGAAGAGAGAGGCTGGGATAAATATCACACACATAAGTATGCACATCTGGATCTGGGACCGGACTAAATGTTTTCCAGGTTGGGTCGATCAGTCAGGCAGGCAGGAAACCCTTCTGTAGTAAACGCACATTTAAATATCTACCTTCAGAAATGGGATGACGAAAGGTCGCAGAGGGAAGTTGGTGGCTTCTTGGAGCTTGGAGTGAAATTCTTCGATGGTGAGCGTGGAATTCTGGAGGAGAGAGAGAGAGAGAGAAAAAACACATGAATCCATGTGGAAGGCATTAAGCGATAATATTACTTATTGGAAGCTAAGCTATATCCTGGCCTGGAGTGAATGTTTCAGGTTTTGGTAATAGGAAGCACATGGGCAGGCCGCAGCGGAACCAGCCACAGAAAACAAAAGACGCGCATCTCTTCCAATTAATAAAACAAATACACGTGCAGGAGTCAGAAAATATGCCATGTATCTTATCAATTACACGAGAACCTATTGCCTCATTCAAAATACAATCTTTATTTATTATATACATTCAAGCCCATTGTTTATTGCAGTTTTGCACAGGCTGTTGGGGGAAGAGCTTCTCTGATCATCACAGGGGACTTTCCTCTTTGTTTCCATCACTCGGACATTCGTTTGGAGGTTCGCACACATGCTTTGTGTCGTGTGTGAAACATGCATGACACCACCGTCCTTATCATCACAGTACATGAGCTCTACTCGTCCCATAATGCTCTGCGCCACCTTCTCCATCAGTGCCAAGCGAAGAACTGTCTGGCTCTTTTCACGGAGCAGATAAGGCACCGCGGTAACGGAAATACATTACGGACATGAAAATGAGGACATGGAGGGCGGACTAGTGTGAGAGGGTATTTGTGTGTTTCCTGTTTACGGTTTGGAGCGGCGGCGGGACAAAGCGGGTTCTACGTTTCAGTTCGTCGACACCAAAACAATGTCTCGCCTGTAACTCACATTAGTGGCTGACAAGACAGCCGTGACGCTTTTTTAAAAAAAAACAGTTCAACGTGAACTATTCCAACGATGGAAGAGGAGGAGGGAAAAGGAGAGAGGTGAGCGTATCTGCTCTATAACAAGCAAAAATACAAACAAGGAAGAAAAAAACAAGCGTGTGGAAGAACATAAAAAAAAAACCCAGCAGATATTATATTTCCTCCCCGCACTCTGTGTTATTTCCCAGACCTGAATTTTGTTACATTCAGCCTTACATCTGTTCACCCAGATTGCGTAGGGGCTGTTCTTGACAGCTAGCGAAACCTCCCGAGTCTCCCTCTCCGCCTCTCCCCAGCACACAACCAGCTAATTAACGGTGTCACTCTTTTCAATAAGGCGAGGGGAGGGATGGAGGGGGAAGGAGGTAAGGGGGGGGGGGGGGAGATAGGGGGGAGGGTGTACGCAAGCCAAAACGACACAGGAGAGGCACGTGCACATGCAGACGGTGAGAATAATAAACATGGTGAAACCAAAAAGGAGGCTATGCTCTGTGAGGCTAATTAAAAACATTCCTCCCTCCGTCTCCTCCACATCCCTCTTTCTGCACGCCGTTCAATCACTATTCCTGCATTCCCCTGCTCGTTAAGTCAGATCTTCTCAGATCACGTCGACGTGCGGCGAATCTTTTTAGCTTCACACGTGTATTTTATATTCCCTTCGCATGACGACGTCAGCCGAGAAGGCATCACAGTGTGAGTCTTTTTTTTTTTATTAGCGAAATAAATAAATAGGGTTTTTTATATTGCAACGTGTGAGGTTGTCAGACAACTGCGCAAGCTAAGTGAGAACATCAGTTTGGTTTTAAAATAACCAGTCTAATCTTGAATCGCCCCGTGCCTTCCGGTTTTCCACGTCGTCGCATGTTGCACTTGGATTTAAATAAGTGGAATGCGATAAAAACCCAAATTGGATCGGGTGCACGAAGACGCGCGTTTCCTGGTCTGATGTCGTTCTCGATCCCGGAGGACGACATGCTGCTATTGTTCAGTCGGGCGTCGTGTCGATTCCTGGAGGTTCACAAATCTCGCTGTTTGTTTTACACTTACAACTAAAGGACCAGATGGGCGAGGTAAATAATGAAATAGAAACGAGCCTTAAAGAAATACCCCCGAGGCTTTTAGAACCAGTGATAAGTATTTCAAAGTATTCTAAGCGTTCCTCTCTTTGATTGACAACTAACCCGACACTTTTTAAACCATTCGATTCAGTAAACTCATCCCATCTGCTGCTTCAGGCACGCTAAGAATTACTCTCAAATATCCTCCTAATGGATTCTCTAATTCCCACCAACTTAAGGTCTGGTGTCAGCTTTCACTCGGCGGGGGGCCATTTTGAACCGGACGGGCGCCACTCACCACGAGGCCGAGCACCAACGTGCGGACCCGCTCGCCGATCTCAGGCGAGATGTCGTTGCCGAACTGCTGCAGGGTCGTGAGGAAGCGCTTGAGCTTGCTGAGTTGCCGGGCGCCGCAGGCCGGTGGCAGCTGCTGGTTGGCCAGCGAGGAGGAGGAGGAGGAGCTGGGGCCGTTGCTGTAGCCGTTCGGAGGAGACGGGGCACCGTTGAGCGCTGTGGGGGAATGGCTGCTGCCATTGGTTACTGCGGGGACACAAGGACAAGAAGTGTGTTAGGAGAAAGATGCGACACCTAAAATCCCTGACTGTGTCTTTAGCAAACAGCGACAAAGGAAAACTGAGAGCAAAACCGCTGCTTTGGAATGATTTACTCTGAAAACATTCACAACCTTCCACTTTTGTCTCCAATCGTTGTGGCTTGTTTGATCCTTTGCGGCATCCTCTCATAAAAAGAAAAAAAAACATATTTCTGCATGCTGCCTCTCTGCACCTCCTTCTCCCTTTCACTTGCTCCCTGCAGTCTAAACAAGAAGGGACAGTGTGACCCCCCCATCCCCAGTGTGTGTCTGTGTGTCTGTGTGTGTGTGCGTGTGTGTGTGTGTGTTGGGGGGGTTGTCGGCGTACAAAGAGATACAAGGCAGCATAAAGCTTTCTCTCTAATGAGATTAGGTTTTGACTAGCGATCCACTCACTCCCCCTCTGGCTGCCGTCCAAAGCCGCCGCTGTAAAGAGAGGGGAGGGAGAGAGAGAGAGAGAGAGAGAGAGAGAGAGAGAGAGAGAGAGAGAGAGAGAGAGAGAGAGAGAGAGAGAGAGACAAGATACTCCGACTGCATCTGGTAACAATTACGTCGGGTGGAAATCAAAGCATACTGCTTTGTTAAAACCTTCGGCATGTGTAATGAGAGAGTCGGGCCTTTTCCTCCCTCATTGCACGGAAGCCCCCGATGTTAATTGCGGAGTGTGAGAGCATTTTGCAACAGAGAGAGAGAGAAAGAGAGGGGGGGAGAAAGTAAATACCAGAGATGAAGAAAGGCAAAATAAGCCATTGGGAGAGAACAAAATAAAGCCTCTGTGTTGCGAATAAACCAGCACCGCTAACGTGAACTTAAGTGCTCTGAGCATTTCCGAACCACAAGGCCTTTGATTCTTTGATTCTAGTGCTCTTCATGCAAGTGTGCACTTCTAAGTGAATACTAGGGTGTAATTTGCTCGTCACAGGCCGTGTGCACGTGGTGGCAGAGCTCCAAGCGTTGGCAAGCATTGGCTTTTAATGTTAAGTTGTTTGGGGGGGGGGGAGTTGCTCAGTGCAACTTGTTATGACGGTTTTATGATGCTGATGGCTTTTAAAACTTCTGATTTCTGGGGTTTTTTAAAACTTTAACACTTGCATAATATAAATACACTGAACTCTGAGCATGAGGCCAGGGACACTTCGGCTGAAAATTGAGCCTCGACTACAAATCAACTGATACGGGACATAATGGACTTCACGATGACATTTACAAAGAAAGCGGTTACATCACGGCCGACACCAGAGCCACTTTATAAAGTCAACATCGGCACCGGAGAGGAGTAGGATGGAATAGAATAACGAAGAGGCTGTGGCGCCTCCTCAGACCTGGCTTTACTCACATGTGGTGGGGGTGTAGGAGCTGTTACGGGGCGCTCCTTGCGTGCTGGGTGGGGGAGGCATGGTCGGGGGGGTCAACCTGGACTGTGTCTTGACGTCCGCAGGTGAGTCGGGCATGGTGGAGCGCTTCCCAGTGCGATCTGAAAAGAAGACAGGGTGTAAAAATGAATTCAATTATAATAAAACACCCCAAAAAATAAATAATAATAACAGACTGACGGGCTCAGCAACAAGAAACAAACAGCGGCCCGGGGGCAACACACTCCACAAACACATTCCACAGGGAACTACATCCGGATTTGCACACAAACAAAGAGTCAATTTGATAACAGAGCGCCTGTGAGGTGCACCAGACTGGAGTCGTTCTGGAAACAGAGGGCTCGCCACATAATATGTCTGGCCACAATGACACCGATGCAGATGCTCAGACTGTCGGATGAGGAATGAGAGGCGGGTGGGACAGACACACAGCAGACACACGGACAGACAGACGCCCGAGAGACGAGAGTAAATCTGCAGTGAGCACGGGTTCTCATTCCACCACCATCTGTGCCGCCCTGCACGCCCGCCGTACGCAACGGCGACACGGTACCTCTACCCCCTCCCCCGCGTAGACCGCAGTGCTCATTACACACACACACACACACTGGATACTATATTTACATCTGTTCAGAAGACCAAGCACTGATTTAAAATGGCAGAAACACAACAACGGAATAACAGATCTTAGCTCGTCTTTCACCTTTGACATCCTGTGACGCCTGGAAATTGAAGCACTACAGATCAAGATGATGCTCACACTACTTATAAGTAATTTCAGGGATAAAACATTAATCAGAAACAAAAACATTTCCTTTGAGGACATGCGTATTTTCACCTCACTCAGTTGCTTTGTGCTCAGCAGATAAGCGAGCGTCTCAAATGTACGAGAGCGAAAACAAAGACACTATCGGAGTCCCGGCGCTGGCAGCGAGGGCCGAGCCCATATTGTGCAGGATAAGATACACGCCTTCCCTCGGCGATTGCATTAACACAGAGTCAACAGACTGTTATCAACAGTGTCTGTGCACATTGTGAAGGGGAGATTGTAAAAAAAAAAAAAAAAAAAACGAGAGAGAGAGAGAGGAAGGAGGATGGAGGGAGGTGGGAAGGGAGGAGCTGCAAGAGAAACAAAAGCACTATCTGTGACATTGGAAACATATAGCTGGAATCATGGAGTGGATGCATGCACGCACGCACACACACACACACACACACACACACACACACACACACACACACACACATACACTCTCAGGCTGGGAAGGGTGCACCCTCCAGAAACAGGGTGGTCCCCATCAACAACGGTGTCCCTGCCTGTTTTTACTCCATTGGGTGTTCGTGTGTAAATACATACTAGACTACATAAATGTGATCCACAGTGTTCAGTTCAGGTGAAATCAAAGTGAAATAGTGACGCCGGGGAGAGACAGGACAGCCTGAGCCTGTTAGCTATAGCGCCGAGCCGCGGCAGCACTCCGGCTCACTGCCGAGGTGCACTGTGACTAAGTATTTTAGTCACGCTAGCTCGGCTCTAGCAGGCAGAGCGAGTGAGAGATGGAGATGTCACCGAAATTCTAAATGGAGAGGGCTCGGCGGCGCCATTTAAATATGCAGAGAGAGAGAGGGAGGGGGAGGGAGTGTGATGTATGAAACAATCACGAGAAATATATAAGATATAAATACACACTGAGAGTGACACGTTCAGCAGCGGTAATGATGAGCCTCTTCAAGCTTTGCTCAGAAGAACTGTGACAGACGAGGAAGTGATTCCTTTCTGCTGTTTTTCCAAGAATCAAACGAAGAGTTCCAGTCACACTGGAGCGATTTGAGTGTACAGGCCGCAGCAATATGCCGTTATCAAGAGATTCCCTTGTTTTTGAATGGTCTCCAGGAGACCAGCCAGACACCGTCAGAGGACAGGAAAGGGAGAGGAGAGCGTCACGTCGTCCCCAGACGGAGGTCACCCGTCGCCCTGCCAACCACAGATGACTCTCCCTCACTAACCATACGCACCGTGGAGCCGTCTAAGGAGGGGTCGACAGATAAAGTTAGTGGGAAGGTTGGATCTATCAGTATCCCAGCAGCACACTGGCACGGAGACTGGGTGGCATTTAGATGCAGACTGAGAACTAGAACACCACTGACCTTAAGCCTAAAACCTTTTCAGGACTACTGGGTTCGATCTGGGTTTGTCACAATAACTACTTTTGTTGGATGATATATATTGTTCCGGAAATAATTGCGATAAATTCTATTTTTTCCCATTTTAAGAGCATTTATGTCACTGAATTCTTACGATTTTTCAGTGGAATGTGAAAAAAATATCAAAAATATATAAATATTAATAAAATAATACCACACAACCAGAGTAATACATAAAATGGTCTCTTAATCTTATAATGGTATTTATCTATTTATTCTGGCATCATGCTGGCTCAAATACAATGGAGGACAGCACATGACCGAGGTCAATAATGTCTTTATTAACATGATTTAATTCTAAAGTAAATATTAAATGATTAATATTAAATATAGGCTGACACTTTAACACGTTTCAGCTCAGCAAAGTCGGATGGGAATAAAATACAGAGGAATAAAAGATATTGCAGAGAGCAGAGAATGGTGATGATTAGTGGAAATCAGATGAGTGATTAGGAAAGAACAGAACGAAGACAAAGAAGTCGAAGAGAAGACATGAGAACAGGTCGACCATCCAAACCTTTAACTGTCTATTACCGAGCTGCATTCCTACCTCTCTCTCTCTCTCTCTCTCTCTCTCTCCATCCTTCCAGCCCCGGCCACACTGAGAAAGGTTTACTACTCTAATTTCACCACAATACAAAAAAAGTCCGGTCCCTGACTATTTATTTTATAAACTAAGGACGTAGCAGAACAGCTAGTGGAAACATATAGTCTTACCTCTGGCTGCCAGCTATCATATCCTGTACGGCTGCCCAAAATATGACCTATGAAAACACCAGGTCGTTAAAAAGGACGGCCGAGTGACAGGACCCGAGGTAATTCATCATTTTTCCAGTCAAACACCAAGACGTTTGCATATATAATGAGCCCAAGTCAAATAGAAAATGTGTTACCGTATCACACATGGTTGTGCTTATCCTGTTTGAGCTCATGCTTTCCATAGTTCTGTATATTGGCTTCTCTAATTGTGTGGTCATTTTTTTTTTTTTTGGCCCAGTTCACTTGATCTAATGTGAGATAGGAGGACATCAAATCGTCTTATAATCAGCCTAATCTTTGTGGCTAGATACAGGGACGGATAACGTACATGAATAACATCATCACGATGCTATTTGGAAGCAGATATCGACCTCCATTGTAAAGCGACATAAATACAACAATTTATGTCTTTTAAGAGAGGCATTATTTGTCGGGGTAACAATCATTTATAAGGAACAGAAAAACACTTTTCATCACATATAACGTGTTCACGAAGAACACTTTAACAGACATAATATACATAAACATTCTGGATTCATGATCCCCCTGAACTCCGGCTGCTTGGCCCCGTGGCATTGTGCAAAGGATGAGTTTGGTTACAGGCTTGTAATTGGGGATTAACACCTGGGTCAGTGTTACGGCGGGATGGAAGTCGTCGGGTGGAGATGAGAGAAACATAAACCCTGAAAGCATTTAAAATCCTGCAGTCCCTCAGGGGAGGGAGATGAAATCCGTGTGCACAGCAAAGACATGCTATCATTCAGGCGCTCTCTCTTTCACATACATAAATACAACACTCCTCCAACACACACACACACTTATTTTGTGATTTAAAAACAGCGTCTTCTCTGTCTGTGATTTGATTGAGAGCACTGAAACGTACAAGCAGAATAAAATCAATCATACTAACCAACGAGCGCTGCATCCAACCATTCACTAGGCACTTACTATGCCACTTGAATCAATAGCAATACTCCCTCCACCAGGTAATTTGCCCAGTCTTTTGGAGAAAAAAAAATACATCTCACAACTGCAGTGCGTTATTGAAAACAGCTCATACGACAGCGTGCTCTCCGTTTTCGTACGAGAATAGGGCATGAATATTTTAAAATAAAATTTAAAATAAAAAATACACGTGCAGACGACAGTCAGACAAGCCCTCGTTTTATTACAGCAACAGAGCGAGGCTGAACAACAGCAAAGTGCTCATGCATAATTCAACTCGAGGAAAAAAAAAAAAAGGCACCACCTGAACACGCAACCTTAAACAACCTTGAAAACAAAGTCGGGCGTCTCCTCCGGCCTAATACGTCAGTTAAACGTTAATGGCTGAACTTAATGCACATCTATTGTTCATTTATTAGCCGTCTGCATGTCGCGGGCGCAGCAGCGGACCTGCGGCCGGGCCCGATGGATGGTATTCCAGGGCTGGACAGGTATTGATGTGCGGGCACTTTTAATGGAAAGAGGGGGGGGAGGGATGAGTGCTTTGACTTTGCCTAACTCCCTTTTACGACTTCTCAGAAGTGCTGTTGTCCAGGAATTAATGGATTGAAGAGGATGAGGACGATTGTTGAAGAGGCAGCAATTAGCTATAAAAGAACAGGAGAGCCTCTGAAGTGCGTGTTGACTCACTTGTGCACTCCATGCAGGCGCGAGGTGCCAAACCTATTGATAATCATGCTTGTGGACGACGGTGATGAATGTCTCACAATGGCCACTTGCTGCGCCGGTTTTATCCGGAGCGTCATAAAGGAGCTCTTAGCGCAAATATTTGCATTATGGGTGCCCCGAGTGAGGCTTGAACCCCTGAGAATATCAGGGCTGTAGTGACTTTTGGTGCATACCCCTGTTTTTCGGGCTTGTGAGCCTTAATAGCTAGACAATGCCGCTATTTTTCTGTTAATCATCTTGTGATCCCTCAGGTTGGGAACCACTTTTTTTGTCAGGCTCACTGTACTCTGTCATATTTGAGAATAAGATCTAAGGATTTGAATACGCTTTCCTTACAACTCCCCGTTGAAATAACGACGCAAAACTCCAACAAGCTCTTGTTTGCGACTTTCTTTAATCTCTCTACAATCCAGCCCTCCGGCCGATCCTGGAAACGAGGCAGAACCCTGGACAACCACCTGCCACTCACGAGGATGTCTCCACGCTTGCATCACCCGTTCGCATCGTCCATGATTACGTGATCCTCGATGTTTTTCGTTAAAAACTCCTCTCTTTCTTTTCCCCGCTTCTCTCCCTCTCGGCTCGTAACGCGTCTCAGCCGAGCTCAAAAGAAAAAGGAGATTTTTATCGCCCCGCTGACTTGTGATACGCTCCTCTTCTAAGGTTACATGCGAGTTACATCACTCGCCCCAAACAAGGTTGTTGCAGTGAAGGATATCTAGAAGGAAGCCGCTCCCTGAGAAACAGTCTAATACGATACAGGACTCTGCTAACCCACAACTCAAGGCAGAAAAAAAACATGTTATATCAAAACCGTATAATTTCATCATAAGGTCATTTTGGATTCAAATCACCTTTCAGTGTGGGGGACAACATCAACCTCATATTTAATATGATTCTCAAAGGCTAAAACGACTTCAAAGTCGGACAATCTCCATTACACACTTCATGCACCATTTTTTTTTCATGCGACCGTACAGTCGGAGACCCAGAAAATGATGTGATAACAGTGGCGGTAATATGCCACTCGAGAGTACCTCACACGGGCAAGTCCCATTCTTCAAAACGACAATGGATTTCAATCACGCTGGGTGAATATTGCAGGAGTCGGGCGGCTGTGACATAAACAATTTATGGTGCACCGGCGCCTGTGCGAGCGCAAGATTGCATTAGTCAGGCATAAGATATCATCATTATAGACTTAAATGGGGGGGAGAGGGAAAAAAATGCACATGGACTGACCCACTTGTTCCCTGCACGCACGGGCAAACATATCATCTACAGGCACAATACCGTCGGCACACGTTGATATGTAGGTGTTGAAGTGAGGCACAGAAAGCCACGGGAAGCCTGTGAATTGAGCACTAATGTCCACGACGTGCCGATGTCTGTGCAAAATGGTGCCTCCGGGTACACACACACACACACACACACACAGAGAGAGAGAGGACACAGTAATGTGTGAAGAGAGCAAGCGGGATAGATGGGTAATGGAATAGATGAAGCGATACAGAGACGGTGTGACTCGTGGCTTGTGGTGATTTGCTCTGAACACACGAGAGAGAGATAAAGGTGGACGCAACGAGACGACAGGCGTTTTAAAGGAGAAATGCGGCGGAGGGACAGGTGGGGACGATTGAGATTCAGGTGGGGACGATTGAGATTCAGGTGGGGACGATTGAGATTCAGGCGGGGTGCGCCGACAAAACAAGAGGGGGATCCATCGGTATGCAAGTGCGGTAACCTCTCTTCTCTTCCCATCATCCCTCTCTCCTCCAGACCGTGCGCGCACACACACACACACACACACACACAGAGTCATCAGCAGCCAGATGGAGCAGTATGCAGAGCATGTCCCATCAAACTCCACCCGCTTGTCAAGAAGATGTATGGCCGCAACGCCCTACCACGAGCCCGCAAACACAAATACATACACAGACACGCGGCTGCAAGGACGAAACAACACAACTCTCTCTCTCTCACACACACTCACACGTATAAATCTGATTTCCATCCTCTTATATATTTCCCTCCCCAGCAGATAAAGGACACAAAGGGGGGGGGGGGGGGGGGATGTCCCTTTGGTCTTTTCCCATTTTCAGCCAACTTCCCTCTTAGGGCGTACATCACATCTATACACATCGTCATACTTTGCTCAGCTTGATACCTGGTAAATGTCATCTATTTCACACACAAAAACTGTTTTTTCAAACCAAATGTGGAGGCTTTAATAATAGTTTTTCATTCCATTTTTGCATCGTGAGAAAAATAAGAATAGTTATCTTCTAAACATGATAAACCAGTTACAAATATAAGAATGCAACTCACAAGAATGTTTCCAGTTTCAAGCGTTCTTTGCATTCACGTCAGCTACTTGTAATTAGTAATAATTGGCATTATATTTCCCGAATGCGCAGCTCGAAAGAGCAGAGCGAACATGTCTGCTCCTGTTCAGTGTTGACGGTTCTTAGCAATCTCCCACCATATCTGTATTTTTCTCTCTTTCGCGTAACATCGTGTGTTTATACTTTGTCAAGCCAGCAAAGACATAAGGAGATTTCTCGCACACAAAGGTCTGAACGCCATCTGTTCCATCGCACAAACATCATCACGCACACGCGTGCACATATGCACAAAAATACATCAGCTAAACACACACACACACACACACACACACACTGGACAATAAAACATATGTGGTAGATAACATTAGAAGTCTTTCGCTCTTTTAAAAAAAATAGATTTATAGTAATGTCTGCTTTACCCATCTGTTGAAGAGGGAGAGAGAGAGAGAGAGAGAGAGAGAGAGAGAGAGAGAGAGAGAGAGAGAGAGAGAGAAGGTGTTAAGGGACAATAAAAATGATTCACAGTGCCCGTAACCCGTCCTCTCACATCGAACCGATTCCTGCCACCCTGTTGCCAGGCAAAAATTGGAAATAGAAAGAAGTATAACGAGGGTGGAGGAGTGAAAGAAGTGGGTCAGGGAAATGTACAGATAAAGAAAACACAAGGATATGTACTGTGTGACAGGGAGCGAGAGCTGACCGTTATTATAGCGACAGAAACATCAGGCCTTTTCTTTTTCCACAGCTGGGCTCAACATATTTTGAAGTCTCTATCAAAAGAATTGTTTATTTTTATAACGCTGGGCTGTGATTGCTATTAACAACATGATGTCAAAATAATGATGAAAATGTCTCTGTTTTTGGGGGTGGGGTGCGATATAAATTAGATGTAAGCCTCTGGGAGCTTTCTTTGCCCATCTGATGGAAGCCAGCCTATTGGAAATTGCTTTCTGTGTACAATTTGGTTCATTTCTGATGCCATGCTGACACGCGGCCAAGTGAACCCAAAAGGATCTGGGTGTTTTCCCAGGCAGAGACTCCACGCCAGCAGAGTAGGACTCACACAGAAACACTCAACACACGTCTGTACGCTGACGACACATGGCTTTCTTCTCCAGACCTTCACACGCAGCCAGCGGGTTACCTTTCTTTCCTTTGTGATATGAATACATCTGTGTTGTTGCTGAGGATTTCAATCATTTACAACACTGTTTATAGTACACACAGCTACAACCTCACTACGGGAATCTCATTGAAGGCCGTGTAGTTTTTGCATTTGTGGGACCATAAACCCCCAAAAAAGCCTTTCTGCTGTTTGTTCTGAGGGGAAATGTGCAAGAACACACATAAGCAAACCCCTCTATGACACAAGCGCAATTTAAAATCACTGATGCGTCCACTCCAAAGAGAAACACATCAACATGCACTGATACACACACACACACCCACCCAAGTGGCAATTTGTATGTCTTCTCCTGTTATATCGCCTCATGTGCTACACAGAACCGCCTCTCTGCAGCCAATCTGAATCCGTGCATGTGTGTCGACGCTAAAAGGAATCATTTCCTCGTCTTTCGGGAGCAAAATCAATTTTCAACGGGCAGTAAAAGGTCCTCGTGTTTTACACGGCGGTTATCTTTTACTGTGCAGAGAGACACGGAGGGGAAGGATGGATGGAGTGATGTACAACGCAGGCTGAGTTACTGTGGAGGGGAACACGGACAGGGATGAAGAGGTGAAACAGATGTGGGAAAACAGCGACCCAGAGAGAATGGGGTGGTAGAGGGAACCAGCCTGTCTGCCTGGTGTTTTCAAACTATCACATGACGGCTGCCATGTGTTGGAAATTACTGCCCGTTAACTCTTCCCCAAATCTTCCCCAAAACCGCTCTGAAAAAATATGTCTGTAATTTATGAAATGTGTTCCAGGGCTCTGCTAAGTAGAACCAGATTTCACACACACAAAAAAAAGGAAAAATAAGGTTTTACCCCTCGACGCCCCTTCTCTGAGAACCGCTACTCTCTTTTTCTTTTTACGCTCCCTCTTCTCCCTCACCCCCTCCCTCCCTTTCCCCTGCAGGAGAAGATGTTTTTTTATTAAAAAAAAGGGGTTTGAGTCACATCTGGCGGGAGCTGGAGAGCGGTGGATGGTGTGACCTCGCATCAGGGCATTTCCAAGCTTACACACTGAGTGTGTGTGTGTGTACCTGTGTGTTTGTGTGTCATATGGTGACCATGGTTTGCTAATGGCTCTGAGTGACTGAGAGTGGACGATGTCTGGAGGGGGGGGCAGCAGAGGGATAGCTTCCACACACACACACACACACACACACACACACAGTCCAGGTCAGCGATGTGGCTTCGTCTCGTTGATCTGACTATTATACATTTTCTCCTCGGCTCGTTCCTCCTCATCGTTTCACCTGTCACTGTCTCACCTCCCTGTCTCACCTCCCTGTCAACCCCGGAGCCATCTGAGGCCACTGACAAACAACAAGAGAGGATCTCTCAAATATGTGTAAGAATACCAGTTCAGGAGACATAGTCGACCATAGAGTTACTGGATCACTGCAGCAGGACACGCGTTGCTTTAAAGTGCAATAAACATATAAAAACAAGCTCACACTCATCTGCGACTTTTAAAAACAGGTATTTTTAAAGTGGGATTTGGTGAAAAAGGAAAATTATTTTCACCTTCACTTCAAAATACCATCATTTTATCTGACATGTGTGGGTAGCATCAGCTCTGTTTCTTGTCTGCTGGTAGTCCCGAGTTGCCAGATATCTTGCAAAGACAGTAAAACTTTGCTCAGACTTCATGAAAGTGAACGCGCTGCGGGACACATGTTGCAGTCTTTGTTGTGCAGGCGGCGCGTCGAATCGCCGTCCTTCCCACATCCGCCTCCCACTGTCCATCACACAACCAGCACAACTCTGAACTCCCACCACTAACGCTCCTAATAGCATCATCACGGCGGTTCCATTGTTTTTGTTTTTCTGTGGCTTAAAACACACACACACACACACACACAGATTCAGACACACAGCCTCTCCAGTGCTACAGATGGATGCCACTACTCTCTCTGGAGCATTGCCAGCGCCAGCTAGTGAACAGCTTGCCTGGCACAGTGCTCTGCGTGTGTGTGTGTGTGTCACTGCATGTGTGTGTGTGTGTGTGCCTGCAGAAACAGTAGCGAAATAGCCTAGTGCAGATGGGTGGCCAAATACACCCCCCCCATCCCCTCCCCCGCACACACACAAACACACACAAACATAAACACGCACACACACACCCATGCACACACATATGCTCCAGAATAGAGACACACATGCACACACACACACACACACACACACACACACACACTGTCTTGGGTCTGCTTAAGTGTTCCCGACCTGGCACACGCTGCCGCTTGCACAGCTGCTTCCTTGGAGGCACACACACACTTATAGACACACTTATGCACACACACACACACACACACACACACATACATGCACACACACGCACATCTGTGCTTAGTTTACACTTCCTGTTTAAGGCATGGGAAGTATAAAGTCCACATTCACGACACACACGCACACATATAAAATGCCACCACCACCACTCCTACACCGCTACAGCCCACACACACACACACACACAACACACACACACACACACACACACACACACACACACACAGGCAGACATATGCATGCCTTTGCATCAGCCACACGCACACCCACGCAAACACACATTGATATGTCGCTTTATCCTCAGTAGCTATTCAACCTTGCATGTATCCGCTTGTTTTTTCTGCTCAGCACACAGAGAGAGAGAAAAACATTAAGGCGTTCTGTTGGAAAGCTTCCAGTGCTGGCAGCCTGCCAGCAGAGGCCTATAGATCAGCACGATCATAGGAGTGCGTTAAGACACTTCACTGTTTAATGATTTGACAATGAAATGGAGACATGAAGGCTCTTGCCGGAACAATGGAGTCAACAGAATGTAATTACGATGCAGCTGTGTACAGTTTAAGGTGTTTTTTTTAATGCGCAAGGCGTGATGTGAATCCTCGTGACAGGTAATCTGATGTTGCTTCATGCGTCGACGGTGTTGTTGTTTTTCACGTGATGCAGCTGTGTGCTAACAGATTCATGAAAGAAAAAAAAAAATGCTACTTCTGATCCGTGAATTCTTCATCTTCATGTTCGTTTAGGGTGGAAGGGTGACTCTTCTTTGGATCCAACAAAGGCCGAGAAACTTTAACAACTGAATAAGTCGACAGACTGCCAGTCAGTCAATGAGCTTGGGCGGCTGGCAGCAGGTACCCTCGCCTCGGTACATAGGGGAGCGCGTGGTGGCGGGCGGTGCCAACTGTGCGCTGGGTTGCCGTGCCAACTCTGCCAGCCTTGCAGTGTCTGTTTGCCAGTGCCATCTGGGAAGAACAGCTCTGCGAACATACAGTACCTCTCCTCGGCTCAGAGGGCACACACACACACACACACATGCATTGAAGCACACAAGGGCAGAGCTGCACTCCGCATGCATGCAGCATGCACACGTATGTGCATGGCACGAACACAGACACACACACACACACACACACACACAGCCGGCCGCTGACAGCTCGCCATCTGTGCGCTGCCACCGACTTCTCCCTCCGCTTCCTTCCCTGCCCTTGTTTCCGCTTTCATAAACTCTCGCTGCCTTCCTCGCGTTCTCTCATCGCGTCTCATCTTATCTCATCCCTGCGTTATGTCACCTGTGTGTATATTTTATAACATGGGCACTTACTTGACAGGTCTTTTTTCAGGTTACCTGGAATTGAACAAGACAGGCAGAGGATCCCCTCTAAACCTCCTTTCCTCCCTATAAGATGTGCAGACGAGGTAGGAGACCATACGAGGTGTCCTTAAGCGGTTCAGTCAGTTTAGTGTTTTTTTTTTTTTTGTTGATTCACTGCTGCTGTGTCAAAATAATTTCCGAGTCTGGGATGAATAAAGTAATTCTATTCTATTCTATTCTTACAGAAAGTGGAGGGGAGAGGAGGGAAATGAAAAGGAGGAGGAGATGAGGAGTGGGAAGGTAATATGAGTTCAGCAGCGTGGAATTCACATCAAAGAAAAGCTAAAACAGGTCAGAGTCTTTACCAGAATTATGCCTTGGGTGAACCTCTCCGTCATATGTTTCTCATTTAAACCCTCTGAACCACCGTTTGAAAATGAAGGCCAAGGAGATACACAAGCTCTACACACACACACCCCTTTTTTTCTCTTTTCTTCAGCAGGACCGTGTTCACGTATGATTTAGCTAATTTGCCGAACTGGAAAAAAAAAGAAATTGTTACTCCGTCCAGATGCCGTTCCATTCATCTTAATATCTTTATGCCTTCATCGCAGTTTAACAGCTTGGCTTTTGGAACGGCGCCAAACTATCACTTTTCTCCTCAACAGAACCAACAGCTGTAATATTTTTCAATCACAGATCTCCCCCCTTCTCTTCCTATTCCTCGCTCAATTTATTTCTTTCCCTGTCGCTGGCCATCACGACACGCAATGACGGATTCTCTCTCCCACCATCCATCCTCACCTCTTCGCTATTCACCCTCGCTCGCGCCCCCTCCCCCTGGCAACCGCATCGCACCATTAGAAAGATCTACGATTGAACACTTTCCCGCTCCTATTATTCTTACTCTTTCTCACTCGCCATTCCCATTCAGCCGCCGCCCTCCCCCTCGCCTTCTTCCTGCTCACTTCCACCACTCATCCTCGCTATCTCTGGACGCCTCCTTATCCCTCTCTTCATCTCCCCCCCCCCAAAAAAGCACCAAGTGCTCTGGTAGCAGCAGAAGAAGTAGCCTCATTACAAACAAGGAAAACCCATTTGGAGCAGCCTGCTCCTCCTCTGGCCTCCTCCGAACTCTCCTGAGGAGAAATGCCCCACATCTCTCCCCTTTCCAGATCTCTTCTTCTGCTCTCCCTTCTTCTCACTGAAACCATTTCTCCATCTCATCTGTTTCTTAAGACACTTACTTCATCACCTTTGTACCTTCAGATGTTTCCTCTGTACTGCAAATAATTACATTTAGATATGAAAAAATGCATCACATTGGACAGAACCCTCTTTCTACATTAATCACACTCTTCTTTCAGCTCCTGTTCCCTGCGTACTTCTGACAGGAAATGTCTGGCTCTTCACCAAGGAAATGGTCCGCTATATGTTCACCTTACTTTAACTGTCTGTCTGACATGTGGGGCTGGACTGGACTGTGTGCATTACAGCTTTTTCCACTGAAAAACAGCTGCCTCCTGCAGCTGGAAACAACTGTGATAAAAAATTGAACCAAAACAGTAAAGTTGCAGGCGATAACACTGGAAACAATGCACTGAAAGATGCTTAAAAGGGAAACTGCACAGTTGGTGTTCATCACCCTTAACGACCCCTCTCACATTACATGTATATGTACTTTTATATATTCTATAAAAATAATGATCCTGGCAGCCTCGCCCCATATATGTTCATTCACTGGGTAGCAAGCGATGCAGGACTCAGATCAAAACATTCTTCATTTTTTTGTTCAGTGACCTCAAGTTGTCGTGTAGGTCCATTCGGTTAAACTAATGGATTGGATGGATTCTCGGCAGTGTTTTTTTTTTTTTTTTTTTGCAGTTCGAAAATGAATCACCGCACCACTTCCTGTCATTTTCCTCCACTGAGCCTCCTTTTTTCCTCGTCCCTCTCCTCGTTTAGAAGCTGGCTTTGTTTCTCTTCACCCTTCATTCCTCCCTCCAGTGCTCTCTCGCTTTCCCCTTCTGCTCTGCCATCATCACAACATCTGATTAACATATGTCTGGCCTTTCACTCCCTGTCAGCTTGCAGGCATCTGCACACATGCAAGCGCACTCGGCCGCACAATCTCATGCGCCGTGTCACAGGTTCAGGAAGCTCTGAGATTAAAAAAAAAAAAAAGGCACAGAAATTCCATTGATCCTCCTTTTAACTGCATTTACCTCCCATTGTGTGTGTGTGTGTGTGTGTGTGTGTGTGTGTGTGCCCACAACAGCGACGATGAGAGACAAAGCATCTTAACATTATTGCAAGCCAACGAGCCGCATGCTCCCCAGTGAGCTGCTTAAAATGCCAGTAATGGAGGAGAGAGAGAGAAAGGGATAAAGAAACATAATAACAGAGAGAGAGAGAGAGAGAGAGAGAGAGGTAGAGACAGAGACAGAGGAGGTAGACAACAGCAATAGCTCCACCAGATCCCTCGAGACTCGCAGCCCTGAAAATTACTCACATTCACGTAGTCTCACTTTCAGCTCATATTTCCTTTCATATGCAGACATTGATACAATGGATTTAGCTTATTCAATAGAGATTAACTTCATATCCCACCTTCCAGTTATTGTAATCAGAGATCTGCTATTGATTATTTTCAACACCGGTGCCAGGAAAGGCCCGCCATGCTCACCGGCACCAGCCGATGCCAGTCAAATCCTTTTTTTTTTTTACCTGATAAGAATTGATTGGCTCACCAATGAAATCATTCCATATGTGCGGAGGATGCTGAAGCCTCTTTTCAAGTCATTTGTTCTCACTCGTCAGTCCACGATTGCCTGGAATCAATCCCACTTTCACCGTCTCATCGGCAAACAAACGCATGTAACAACAGCAACAGATGCAGGCGACCAAACAAAATGCTTCAGTGAAAGGCTCGGCGGAAAACACAGAATCCGTGAGAAGAGCTTAGCGAAAAAAGCTCGGCAGCCAAATAGTGCCGATTGTTTGCATCGGTCTGCGGCTTTGTGACGCCTTTAATTTCACCCGTTTGTTAAAATGGGCATTCCCAGCCATCTGACAAATACATCCGAGGCACTCGCATTGCAAATACCACATTGACAATTGTATGGGATATGAGTCGTGCTGTGTTAAATGACTCTCCCTGTGTGTGAATGTGTCTGCGAGTGAGCATCAAGGGCTCGCTTTATTCGCGAATTAAACAAACCGACTTGTCAAGGAGCTGTTGGCTTTAAGTAAGCTCGCTACAGCCAAAGTAAAGATCTCCCTCCTCCCGCCGCCTAACAGCCACCACCCCCATCCCTCCGCCCCCCCATCACCTCTCCCATTCAAGCTATCAAAGAGTCATTCTCAATATATGGGTTAATATATGTGCTTAGATTCAAAACGGGCAAATAAAAGGCTTTCTCCGTACAGGCGCATTAACAAGCTGAATAGTCACACAATGCTGATGAGGAGAAAACGCTTTGCTAAGGGGATTTCAATGGAGCACAGAGGCGGTTTTTTGTGTGGGACGGAGCCATCCTGTGTGTACCAGCCAGTGGGTGTGTGTGTGTGTGTGTGTGTGTGTGTGTGTGTGAGGGGGGTTAATGGCTTCAATGAGAAAGAATGGGAGTGACTTTTTTTGTGGAAGACTTGATAAACTCAATAGAGCTTAGGAGGGCCCACTAAATGATGAGTCAATGAGGTGGACTTGAATAGTGGGGGGGTGATGGAGTGAGACGCGCTCACACACACACACACTCACACACACAGAAGTCCCACGAGACAGCCTCTGGCCGTGTGTAGGTTTAACGTCATAGAGCGATGTGTGTGTGTGTGTGTGTGTGTGTGTGTGGGAGAAAAGAGGAAAGGAAGCAGGAGAGATGTATGCAAAAACCCCAAAAAGAGCAGAGATGCAAAAGGATGTAAATACAGGATTTCGTGTTTGGACAGACGGCACACACCCAGACATGTCTGCCTCATTCCCTCTATTCCCTTTCCTGTCTTCTTCGCCCACTAACCCCTGCTTCTGTGCTGTCTAAAATTGATGTGTGGGTATCTACGTGTGTGTGTGTGTATGTGTGTGTGTGTGTGTGTGTGTGTGTGTGTGTGTGTGCAGCCTACAGAATACACAAAACCCCACACAGTTTACACCCCAGTGGAGACCATTAGTGATTCTCGACCAGACACACAGGGAAGACTGTCTGAAAGAGACACAGGAAAAGAGGCAAAAGTATAGCAGAGAGAGAGATAGAGAGAGAGAGAGAGAGAGAGAGAGAGGAGAGAGAGAGAGAGGAGAGAGAAAGAGAGAGAGAGAAGAGGGGAGGGATGGGGAGGCAGAATCAAGAGGATGAGAGAAAGAGAGACGGTGACAGACTGGCAGACTGATATACAGGCACACACACAGATGGGAAGATAAATGAACAGATATGCTGGCAGCGCTACACAATACTGAGAGAAAAGGGAAAAGGGAACATCAGGGCAAACGTCAGTACTCTTCCTCCCTGTGACTTTCTCTCCGCTCTCTCCTAGTCAAAGGATCGACCAAAGATGGCCTCAGCTTTAGTGCGATCTGATGTAACTCGCCAGAAACAGGGTCTCAATACCACGTATCAAACCCAGTCGTATATCCCAGTCATCAAACCGAAGGGTGGGGGGGGGGGGGGTGGGGGCTTTGTGAAACCTTCCAAAATGTGTGAGGCTGTAATGTGGACTCACTCCAGTCCGCGTAAGTCATTAATTAAGAGTATATTAACACCCAACTTCAAGCGATGAATATTTCCAAGAAGAGGAAGGCAGGACGCCTACGGGGAAAAGGAAGGTCAAACAACAAGGTGAAAGGTAGAAGGATGGATGAAGAGGAAGTTGTTGAAGGTGGATGAAAGGGACATGAGGGAGGAGAGAGGGAGGGGAGAAGGTTGGTGTGGAAGTGTGATGGGCCACGACAGGAGCTCCGCAGGGCTGCACTCGGCCTCCTGGTCACTAATGAGTGCATGTGTGTGTGTCTGTGTGTGAGTGTTTGCACAATGCTGGATGTGAACAACAACTCTGGAGGAAGGGAGGTAACATATGTGGTGTGTGTGTGTGTGTGTGTGTGTGTGTGTATGTGGGGGGGTTCTGCAGAAATAGAGCAAGTGAAAGAGAGTGTAGTCGAAACGGTGCAATCAGCGGAGTAAAAAGCGAGAGAGCGAGAGACTGCGAGCGAGAGACTCCCTGTGTGTGCGGCAGGTCCCCAGCCATCTGGACACTCTCCTCCCTGCCCCCCCCCCCCACGCTTCTCCTCCCCCCTCCTTTGCCTCCCCTCTGCCGACTGGTGTGCTATTCACGGCGGACCCATTTCACCTTTCAGTGTGTTACGCCCGCTCGCCACAATACATGCTAATGAGGTAGAACAAATTACTTTCTTTTTTTTTTCTCCTGTGGGTGCATGCATGTGCAGGCCCGTGTGTGAGTGTGTGAGTGTGTGAGTGTGTGTGTGTGTGTGTGTGTGTGTGTGGGTGGATGGGTTTGCTAAATTCTTCCAATCTCAGCTGCTCGCCACCAAACCGCTTGCTTAACTGCTGTAAGAGTTGTTAATGGTTATGCACAAACCGTCTCCGCTTCGTCACCTGGAGGCACAAAATAGCTGCAGATTACCGACACATGATGCGACGCCTTCCGTGCACAGATGTTTGATTTCCAGAGCACTGAAAGCGGTAATCTCGCCAATATATACCCCCCACCCCAAAAAAACCCTGTTTTTTTCTGCACCGAGTCTAGGGAACTGTAATTTGAATGCGCTTCCCCGCTGTGCCTTGAGGATCTATAGCAAATAAACCATATGATCACAATGGGAGGGGTGGGGCGGGGGGAGGACTACCCCATTACATTTTCAGCCTGGGCATCCCTCAACCGGGGAACCGTAAATCCTCACTCACGGCCCTCCTTCCATTCATCCAGCACTGAGTCACTTGGCCCAGTTCCGATCTGATGCGCTCGGCGGTGATAAAGTGGAGAGGTGGCTGTCAGTGGTGACGGAGGAGAGAGAGAGACAGAGAGACAAGAGAGAGAGAGAGCATTTCCAGTTGGATGAAACACAGATGACACCAGATGAATGAAGCGCTTGATTTGTCACAACAGTACACAAGAGTGCAGCGCAACTGACAAGAGGAGCATTGAAAGGGAGAGAAGAAGAAAAAAAAAACACAAGCGGTGAAGAAAAGGCAGTGGAGAAAGATTGAAGTGAAAGATGAGAGACGGAGAGAAGAGAAGAAAGCAGAAGGGAGACATTTGAGAAGAACAGATAGAGAGGGGGGGGGGGGGGAAGAAAAGTGTGCAGCGATACCGGCAGAGTGGCACGTACGGTTTGTCAAAATCAACTCTCCTTGGTGTCTTCCTCGCTATACTCTCCTCTCGCTGCATCACTGGGTGGCGCTAACGATACATCTGTACACCTGCCAACTCTCTCTCCTTCCCCTCTTCCTCTCCCTCGCCCTTCCTATAGTGAATCACTGTGACAGCCCGGCTCGGCGGCCACAATTAACAGAGAGCACTAGCTAGTGTGGCAACACGCCGCGGAGATGGAGTCGCCCTGAAGGGAGGAAGGCCAGAGGTGCTACGAGGTACGACGGTCGTGGCTAATGAGATATTAAAGATTGCTAAAATACTGCCGGCAATATTTGTTGGTGTTAACTGAAAGAGGGTCATTTTAAAAAGTTGTTAAAACAGCATGGAGGATGACTCTCTGCACGCCAAAGCCTTCATTTAGGGAAAAAGTGTAAAAGAAAGTATTTTTTCAGCGGCACTGTCTATTCAGTATCATTAATATCATGTCTGGTTTGCTATGATTTGTATGTGAATGTAGTCCGTCATGTTCCATCCTGACCCAGAGGAAAGCCATTCAATTTTGGGGCTTTTTTTTTATGTACACAAATACGAATTTGTCCTCTCCAACCGTGGAACAAATTGTGTTTTTAACACCCAAGTTATCCAATTAAAGTACCCGATTCTCTTCATCAACACCACGCTCCTCAAAAAAAAAAAAAAAAAAAAAAACGATGGAACTACTTAAATGGATGGTAATGTTTCCACAAAAATAGCCCCAAAAAATCAGTTTCACAGCCGTTATGACGGACTCATGGAAAAGTGCCACAGTTCCTTTAACTACAGCAACAGGAACCAGGCCATTCCTGGCTCCCCTCCCGGCCCCCGGGGCCCAGGGCCCAGCCCAACGCGCCACACAATGGGTCGGCAGAATGAGAGGAACCGCCGGTCATCCAGAGATAGCCCCGCTAGTCAGGAACCAGAAAGGGAACCAGAAGGGGAATCTGGAAGGGGGGGGAGGATGGGAGCCCAGAGGATGGGAACTCAGGGAGCAAGGGAGAGGAGAGGGGTGGGGATGGCTGGCTGATCGGGGTCAGGATGTGTGCGAGGGGGGTAGTGTGTGTGTGTGTGTGTGTGTGTGTGTGTGACAGCCAGTGTTGCCCTATTCAGATAAATGTCTTGTTCCCATGCAAAGACAAACAAGCACGCACACACAAACATTACACTCATTCACTAGCATTCTCCGGGGCCAGGATGTTTTTTCCTTGTTTTCAGGTAATTCAAGTTGGGGCAGCAATTGTGGGATTGAAGGCGGATGGAGAACAGTCGATGGAGGAGGAGGGTGGTGGTGGTGGTGGTGGTGGTGGGACTGACGGCCTTGGGCCTGACCTCCTGGCTGCTTCCCTGGGTAAGCAGACTGTCGTATATCTGGCTTCTTCAGACATGGCCCGAGGCGTCGCACAGTGAGTCGAACCAGAGAGGAGGTCTGGACTTCCTGATGGCGGTTAGTCAGCGAGACAAACATTGTGCGGATGAAGTGAGTTAAGCGAGAAAGGAATCTCAACGTTGCTCCGGTTCCTCCTAACCAGACCTGCTCCCTGCTCTATTTTTTCAGGGGGTCTTGGGGGGTGAAACACACACACATATACACACATACACACATAGTCCCCGCTGTTTCCATGACAACTAGAGGAACACATATGCTCTCCCAACTTTCAAAGTACTTGTGATTTAAAAAAAAAATATGACTAAAGCTTTACTTACACACACGTGCACACATATGCAAAATATACAAGACAGATGAGCAAAAGTGATACATATATACATATTTATTCTTTTGTTTTTTCTAAGACCAAAGCCAAGAAAGCAAGTAGGTGAGACTAGAACCTGTGACTCCTGCACTGCGATCCACTTGAACAAGTTCAGCTACAGCAGAAATACAGCAGCTGTTTCCTCGGGGAACCTTTGCTCCTCTCCTCCCTCGCCCTGAACCAGGCTGGTAGAACAAAACACCGTGCCCTGGCTTCTACCTCTGGCTCTGGTGCACCGCCGCTGCTGTTGCTGGTGCTGTTTTGTTTTCGTCTTCACCTTGCTTATTAAAAAACGTCTCTCTATCCACTTTCATAAGTTAAGGCCGCCTCACCAACATCTGAAAAGCAAGATGCTCTTTTCCCTGCAGGCTGTGTCACATTTTACAAGCTTTCTTCCACATACCACGAATACAGCACCCCCCTCACCTCTCAAACCCCAGTTGTACTATAATTTCCTATTACAGTAGAGCAGCTATGTATAGTGTTTACTGTGGCTCACATGTAGCTGTGGTTGAAGACTGGCTGTGTGAACTCCTTGACATGGACTAGTTAAATATCGGTTGACTGATTCCGTGTGTTATTTTCCCCCCAAAATGCTGAAAGGCTTCCAGCGTGGAGAGCAGTTTAGCGTTAGTGGCTGTCTGAAAGAGAGACAGAGAAACTCAAAAACACATTAGAGGTCTGAGAGCTGAAGCTTCTCTCCGAGCTCAGCAGTTTGGAAACGCATGAATGTTGTCGAACATCTTGCACGGGGGTATTTCTCTCTCTCTCTCTCTGCTGTCCGACTTCTGCGGCTTCTGGCATCGGTCTCCAGCGGTTTTCGAGTCACTCGCAAATGTGCCCCCACTTGATTTTTCTCCATTTCCCTCCTTTCCCTCTATTTCCAGGGTCTTGTTCTCCAACTGGCGCAGACATCCAGGCTAAGATCGGAGCCGCAAACACACAGACCTCCCTCACCGCGCTCAGTAAGGTTGCTTTTACTCCGACACAACACAAGGATCCCATTTTGGTGTGGTCTCTGGTCTATCTGAGCAATGGTACCTCAAGTCAGGGTTAATCAATAAGCAATGTGTCAAATCAATAGTACGCCCTGACTATCTACTACACAACACATTTCTTGATCATTATTTTAGGTTTAATCAATTACTTGCATTGAACTACTTCAATAAAATACCATATTCTATTAAAACTTGCACAGAATTATTAAAGGAACAGTGTGCAGCATTTGGTGGGTGGCCGAATTTGAACATAACACAATCAGTTATGTTTTCCCCAGTGTATAATCACATGAAAATAAGAATTGCTTTCTCTTTTGTTACCTCAGAATGAGTCAAACCAAACACCGGCTTTAGACGGGGGCCACTTGCTTTTTTCATGGTGTTTTTGTGTTGGCCATTGTAGTTCTACAAACTTGGCACACAGGAAAGCAACCAACGGCGTACATTTAGTGTAATCCCTGTCATATGGGAATGGTAAACAAACATGGGATCAGGATAAACATACATGTACACTAGTGTGTGTGTGTGTGTGTTGTGTGTGTGTGTGTGTCCTAGACCCTTGATCAGCTGGTGACTTGGCCTTGTTAGCGTCCTATCAGGCAAAAGCCCGGGGCAGTGCACGACTAATCCATTAGTGTCACTGGCAGTCGGGGGCATCTGTCATGTGTGCGACTGCATGTTTTTGTGTTGTCTTGTAGGCTTGGGCCAAGTAACAAAACAAAACATTATTATATCAAAATAAAGAGTTTGCACGCAACTTAAAATGTTTGTGTCCATAGATTATTGTACAAGTTTTTTAATTGCTACTTAACAATAAAACTGAATTCTAACTTTGAGTTTAGATATCTGACTGAGTAAGTTAGTAGTACTATCAGTAGTACTATTAGTAGTACTCAGCTGGCTGTTGTTAAGCGTCTAAATGACAAAACGTAGGACATGCGGTGGAATGAGTGTGTGTGTGTGTGTGTTTTCTTTGTGCCTACAATAAACACAAGTTCAAAAATGAATTCAAAAAAAGTAATTTTGAACTTGTGTGCGTATGTTTGTGTGTTAATATGACTACCGTTGACCCCATCAAACACCCAACAGGAACACTGTACGCCACCTCACACACTCAAAACACGCGCTGCATGCCTTCACTTTGGATTGACAACCTTGCCATATGGTGCTGAGCTGGTGTGTGTCTGTTTGTAGGTGTGTGTGTGTGTGTGTGTGTGTGTGCCACATGATGTGCAGTTCAGCCCGCTGTGTGAGACGGTTTCATTCACAAACCATAAAGTTGCAGCTGCGACACAATACGCTCAGCTGTGAATTATTATGTGGACAATTTAATATTGCCAAAGAGGAAATAGCAAATTGAGATCTTAATTTTCACTGTGCTGCTAAAGCGCGGCGGCAAAATGTTTGCGCGCATTCATTACCACATAAACGTGTCAATTGATTGTGTCTCTATGATCGATCGGTGCTCATGCCTCCTAAACGGGTGGGAGACATGCAGACTAGGACCCGAGGGTCCCACTCAAATGCTTAAGGGGGAAAGGGGGGGCGTTCGTCTCACCAAAGCATCCTCAAACTAACAACTTAGCAATAATTTGTCCTTTCATGGGGGAGGCATAAAAAAAACCAGAACCCCAAATTCTTTGCAGTCATGGAAAAAGTGAAGAGAGAGAGAAAAAAGAGGCCAAAATACTTTATCTCCCCCCTCTAACTGAAAGTTATTACATTTTCTGAATGGTATGACTTTCTAATAGTTAGCATATGTGAGTATGTGTGCACAGAGAGAGAGCAGTAGTTGAGGCTAAGTTAATAGCACAAGCAGAGGGGGAACTGGGAACCCTTGGCTTATAAAGGATACTTGTTTCCCCGCTACACCGAAAACCAGATGTTGATAAAGAGACATAGGGGGAGGAGAGAAGACAGATGGGCAAGAAATTACCATCACTTGGGCCAAACATCTTGAAACATCTGCAAAAAGAATCTTTCGGACCTTACAAGGGGAGATGGATTTATGCCGCTCTCCTGGATGTTTTATTGCTCCGTGAGAGCCCTTCTCCCTTCTCCAGCGCCTTCTCTCGCCATTTCTCGGACTGAAGTGTTTTTTTTTTTCTTCTTTTTTCGCCCCGCAATCTGGAGCTGTTTAAATCCTGGAGCGACGCTCGGTTTCTTCCACAAATGGCTCTATCGTGTCGAGAAGACAAACATGTCCATGCATTGTCGGAGCCATAAAACTTTAGAGGGGGCGCCGCTGTATCGGCCCCGATCTGCATGAGTCCGCCGATATCACGCCGAGCGACTTGATACAAAACACCTTAAACGTCGAGCCGCGTTGCAACAAAAGACACACAGCGTGTGCTTTACATGTGGGGCATAAAAAAACACAACATAATTCATATCATATTTCTAAAAAATGTTTGGTTACCATGGAGACATATCATCTACGCTACTATGAAACCCACAGCTGAGGATGACATGTCCATATGGCGAGAGGATGACAGAGGGGAAGAACAGATGCTTTGATGAAAGGGCTGTCAATCGCAAATCCATAAGAGCAGCTGGGGTCATGAAGGGATATCAGATGACACTACAGATACAGATAGATAAGATAGTCAGACAGACAGACAGATTGATGTGAGAATAGGCAGCTCTTGAGCTCTATTCTTCATTCTATTCATCAATACACAGCTACAGCCTCACATCCAAACCTCACAACTCCCCCTTTCTTTACTTAACCACCGTTTTTCAGCCAGAAAACCAGGACTTTTCGTTTTTTTTATCTCCTTGAAGAATAAAAAAACACTCCAGGGTTATTATTCTGAGCATATTTTTCTTTCTTTTTTTTCGGAAGGTGGGAATGCCATCAAATATCATTATTGTTGAGATAAAAATGGACTGTAATTTTGTTCCCGGCAAAGGCAGCGACGCCTTCGAGCATACAAACACTTAAAGGGGTGGCCGCCAACAATTCAGGCTATTGAAGGTTGGATGTGGATGGGGGGGGGGGGGGATACTGGGGAGCACTAGAAGTTAAACAAAATGGGGCTTTTACTTGGCCCCATTTTGGAAAATGGACCAGCGCCTTTCATTTTCTTCATGTACCCCACCGTCTCCTCTCCCCCTCTCTCTCTTTGCACCAATTTCTTAAATGGCCCTTCCTCAAACAATAATTGACACTCGGCGTTTATCATGTGAGGCACCTGCTGTCGGTTTGACAACAACACAATCGAGCCGCCGTCGTCCCATTGTCCCGTCTCCCCGTCCGCCTGTGACACTAACACGACAACAGCCTGATGCCCTCCTGCTCCTACAATACCCATCATGCAAGTCAAAAAGCAGAAAAAGAGCCTCATCATCTGGCTACGGTGGCTCGTGATTTTAACTCCGGCGAAGAGAGGAAACTTTTTGTTATTGTTGCGTCCGTCTGCCGATGGTAAGATAAAAAAAAGGCTCGGAGCAACTGGAAGTCGCTAAAACAACCGTGGATCTGCTTTTTATTATGATTATTAAAGAACCGCATCTTAAACGCAGATGTGCGTTCGCTGTTTGCACCTGATCTCTCTCTCTCACACACACACACACACACACACACACGCACGCACTGACACACATGTGGGTTCAGACATTCCCGGTATGTGAGCAGACAGACACACACACACACACACACACACACACACACTACATCCCCGTCTTCTCTTCTTCTCTCTCACTCTGTAATTGACTGAACACGTCAATACTCGCAGGGAAAAAAACAGAGGGTCCACTGTCTGCACCTATTGATCGGCCCTCTCTCTCTCTCTTTCTCCCTCCCTCTCTCTCTCTCTCTCCTTCTCCCCCTCTCTCTCCCCCGTCTGCTGATCTTAATTACACTTCTTTTTACCAGTCTAGCCGGGGCCTCCACTCCAGCGGCTGCCCTTTTCATAAAGTGTACCGTCTAAATCCATACATCAAAATTAATGAGAGGGAACCGAGCTGTAAATCAAAGACGAGGGGCATCCGAGCTGATAAGCAGGGATGGGAGGATCGTAAATTAAGTCCTTTAAAAAAAAAGAGAGAGGAAGAAAAAAAAGCAGCAACAGGAGGGTAGAAAGAGAATTATTTTCACATGCTCATGCAGGTCAACGTTAACAATGTAGGGTTTTTATGGAGGAAGCAAACCTGGGTTGAGGTGATTAAAAGCGCCAAAGCGTGACGGGGCTGAGGTGAGGGGTTTTCTGCTCGCCCTCACTCTCTCTCTCATCCTTTTCCTCTTTCTTTGTCTCGGTCTTTGTCAGATGTTCTTGCCTGCCTGTTTGTTTGTTTTAAGAGCTGTCTGTCTGCGCTCAGCCCTCCACCCCTCTCTCTGTCTCTCTGAGGCGCACACACACACAGAGAGACACACACACACAAGGACAGAAACGACATTTACGGTCAGGTTTTATGGACTGGCAGCAAAGCAAGCCGGTCCATTCTTCAACAATTGTCCTCTCGTGAACTAGAGAGAAAAAAAGGCTCCTAATCGCAGTTTCACAGCTCATACTCGCCATCAATCAAACCGTTCTGCGTGTGTCCTCTGCATGTGTGTGTGTGTGTGTGTGTGTGTGGCCAACATCTCAAACCTCTCCTGAATCTCAAAAAACGAAAGCTATTAGAGATGGGAGGCGGTAATCTCTTTTCCACAAAACACTTTTCCTTTTTGTACAAAAACCTTTGCAAAAGCTGCGCAAAAGAAACACACACACACACACGCAAGTTTACCTTTCCACTGTTTTAAATTTTGAATGCAAATTGTGTGACGAGTGTATTGTGGAGGTGAGGGATAACGGGTAACATCTTCACTCAGCCACGTTATCACTGAGAAGTGCCCATTCAATATCGTTACCTTCGCCAGAGTGCAGACACTCTTTGTGTGTGTGTGTCCCTTTGTATTCGTTACACACACACACGCCGTATAGACACCTGCATGTGCACTTGCACACACACACACACACACACACACACACATGCACACAGTCACGGAAATCACATCCGGTGGCTTATCTTTTGGAATAAGAAAAGGGGGCTTGTCAGGATGGCACATTGTACGTACGTGCATATGTGTGTGTGTGTGTGTGTGTGTGTGTGTGTGTGTGTGTGAGGGGAAGGCAATGTGCATTAGGGCGATTACAATATCAGCCGACTCCAGATGGAGGCAGGAAAATAAACAGTGGGAGAGAGAGAGAGAGAGAGAAAGAGAGAGAGAGAGAGGAAAGACATCATGAGAAGGAACCTAAGAGAGAGCTTCTGTGTGTGTGTGTGTGTGTGTGTGTGTGTGTGTGTGTGTGTGTGTGTGTGTGGCAGTCTGCCTGTGTGTGATGCAGTTGGAGAAAGTGAAGTTAATTAGTGACTCAATCCCAGTCTACATGGAGAGGACAGAGTGTGTGTGTGTGTGTGTGTGTGTGTGTGTGTGTGTCTATCAGTGTGTTACTGAACTGTCTGCCTGTGACGATGCTGTCTCCACTGCATGTGACGAAGCTGGATCGGGTCTCAGTCAGGAACGGATCTTTTATAAATATGATTTCTGTGCTCCCTATATGGCTCGGAGTGTGAAAACCCCCCATGAAGAATGGAATGGGTCCGTGAAACCCGATCGGGGTCTTCTTCACTCGCCCTATAAGTCTCACGTTATCGGGGGTAAAAAAAAAAAAACATGAACGAGGCCAATAAAATCAGTTTGTAGTGCTCACTGTTGAATTTGACATCAAACACGCCGCCTTAAAGGCCAAGTCACAACCACAGTAAAACAAAGACACACACACCAACAACACACCTGCACACACACACACACGTCTTTTATACCACTGCTGCTTTCATGGCTGATGAAATTCAATAAGCAGTGAAGAGAACTGCCCTCTCACTGATAACCATCAATGGGCCTATCGATCTACAAGGGCGTGTGTGTGTGTGTGTGTGTGTGTGTGTGTGTGTGTGTGTGGGTTCACACACCCCCTGACTCCATCTATAATTCACTCTGGGACTTGGTAAGAGATGGCTCTGAATAATCAGAACAAATCTATACATCTTGAAGCAGAGCATGGAACAGCGGTTTTTAGTATCCAATTCCTCTGCTGACATTTGCCGTCTGACTGCTTCTCATGCAACCTGTGCCCACTTCAAAACCCTCCACCACCTCCAACCTTTATACCCCATTCATGCAATTACACCACAAATTCATATTGTATGTTGTTTTTGTTTTCCCGAACATTCCATGTGGCACCCCGGGACACTGCAGTGGATAGTACCAGAAGAGCTCACGCACCCCAAATACACAACAAACAAACAAAACAACTAAAACTGTCACATCCTCAGCATACAGCCAGACCATAAATGATGTAGCTTGTGGTTTTTTTTTCTGCAGAGACAAAACCAACTTGCCGTAAAACAAAAGACGCGTCTAGATTTCTCAAATTGGCTCAGTTGAAACTAAACGAGCAGCACGGCGAAACAGTACAGGTTGATGCAATTCTTCTGGGCATCATCCAACGCCGTCGCCTTCGCCTTTTGGCGGGAGATTATTTGCATTAACCTGAAGCTGTGGGAACTGTCGCCTTTACAAATGATACACACTCAAGGGGGCTTCATGATGTAGCCGGCATATTAAGTCTGTTGAGTCATCATCACTTATTCACCGTGCAGCAAACCTGGACAGCATCCAAATGTCTGTGTGTCATACTTGAAAGAAGTGCTTTGTAATCACATCACAGCTCTGGAGCCTCCATGTGACCGCGCTGAAGGGGAGAAATCACAGTTCTGAAATAAACGGAATTTATTTATTTGAGGCTGTGATTTAATGCAGCGTTCGACACAAGGTATTAGCTGTGGTCAGCGTCAAAACCCAGTTCAGGAAAATATGCAAATAGTCAAGCCAAAGTTGTGTGTGTGTGTGTGTGTGTGTGTTGTGTACATTCTGTTACTATGCTGACGACACTTCTTTTCAACCTGCCAACCTGGGTATGTAAGTGTTTCTGTGCTTATGTGCGCGTAGGTGTTTGTGTTAAGGCGAGAATAAAATGGCTGCCATCATTTCTACAAGGCCACGTCTGTGTCTGTGAGCAGCGGTCTGATGCATTTGACCCTATAGCCTGAGAGCTGGGAGGAGGGGAGGGAGGAGGGGAGGGGGAACAGGTGTGAGGCAGGCTGGTGCCTGGACAGATGGCCCCTGGAAGTGCTGGCTGATGCTGCAGAGCCTGGACCACAGAGAGTTAGCAGCTAACGTTAATACAAGCCTGTTTATACAGCGTGTACGGAAGAGGTAGAGACACACACACACACACACATGTGCAACCACACACATACACACAAACACAACGATAACCTGCAACCAGCACTTATCATTTACTCTCCCCTCATCACCAGCTTTGTTTGCCTTTCATTTACTCCTCTCTCTCTCTCTCTCTCTCTCTCTCTCTCTCTAAACAAAACACACACACACACACACACACACACCACACTCCAGTTAATGGTCTTTTCAGTTCAAGTCACCACTTTAATGGAAGTCCCAGTGGTTCAAGAATAGAAAACTACAACAGATGACCCAATAAATGACGGCCGGGGCAAACCAATTCAAATGGATGGACCAGCAGCAATGAATACTAATGATAATACTTCTAATGGCCTGATGGAAAAAACATAATAGTGAATCTCCATTAGTGATCACTTATATTGGCCATAGATTGGGCTCCATACATCATGATGTACTAGTGTGTTGGATTCACAGAAGGCATGAGAAGATCTTGTGAATTTAAGATACTGATATAATTTTCTTGTTAAAATATATCATATTATATATATCTATAGTTAACTACATCTGCATCACGTTTTTAAGAGGAGTTAACAGTCGCCCTCTTGGATGCATACAAAGCTTTGGGACTATTTGACATGCGTAAAAAATGCCCCAAAAGCCCTGCGGGTTTCCACATATTTCGCTCCCTCTCTAATCCGAGCCGTGAGAACCGTCGGGCACCGACAGCATGTTCAGCAGCCTCCCTAACCCGCATGTCTGCTCTTTTCCCAGTCGGATGGGGGGGGGGAACAGAGTCAAATATAGCCCGATCCCTTTCATTTAAACCCTACGCCACTCCATTAAATAGATAAGAGCGAGAATCCGGTTATTTATTTCTGTATTTGTGCGCATTTTGGGGTTGTGCCGTGGTGACAAAGTCGCAGCGGGGTGGAGTCCGGAGATGAGAAACCTCACGTGGCTTTGAGGAGATGCGTTTGACAGTTGTGACAGAGCTCCGGAGGACGTTTCTATAATGCCATCTCTGAAATGCAAAGTCTCTCTCTGGGAGCAAAGAGGAGGATCCTCACTGAATGCATCCAGAATCTCTTCCCGACGGAATCAACCAGCTCCTCGGATGATTAGTGTTCACTTGTCATCCAATCTATGAATATTATATCCTTCTGTTTATTCATTTTTTAAATTTTAAAACCTGCCTGCTCTCAACACAATAAAACACAATAAAAACAAAGAGCCTAAAACGGAGCGTGCATGCTTTCTGGGGAAACTGATCGGTGATTTAAGTTGCCTGTTGCCCGAGAACAAGTCTCCATCCTGGGTTCAAGCTCATCATTTTGTGATCTGCTTTTTTTTTTTTTAAATAGAGATATTTAAACAAACTGAATCAGTATAATTAATGGAATTGTCCCAATGAAAACAAAAAAACCTGTGTTTTTTAAGCGTGTATTTAAATGAGGTGTCACCATCGTGCTTTGTTCGGATGTATAGCCAATCTTCAACTTCAATTTAAACACACACACACAGACACACACACACAAAAATAATAATACATTTCCCTGCTCAGCATATTTCTCCCAGCACAGAAACGCATTGTTCGCTGCTGCAATACATGCCCTCGTTCATTCCATGCGATGAGAATAAAAAAAGAGGAATAACTAGAAAAGATGGTGAGATGTAATGGGTGTGTGTAGTTTTTATACAAATCAGCTTGTGTTACTTTGCATAAAAACAAAACGAAACAAAGCAGAAAAGTGTCAGATTCTACTGTGTTTTCTTTTTTTTTTTTTTTTGTCTATATGGATCAAAAACACTCAGATGAGGCGTAATTAAAAAAAAAAAAAGATAGAAATAAAGAGAGGCCACTTACACTGAAAAGAGGCAGAAATTCCCACCATGCGGTAACGTTGATGTGAGAGGGCTAAATAATTTCCAGTCCCTTTGACTCCGCGCGGCGTCCCCTCGATGATCCGCTCGTATCGGGAAGACGGAGGCGACGGAGTCCGGCCAGCTGTCGGGCGCTCCGGCGGTACACTTCCAGCAGCTCCGCAATGTGGGTTCAAACTCCGACAGGAGAAGACGAGCAGTCAGAGGGGGGTGTTCGGGATGGGAGAAGCCGGGGAGTCTCGTAAAAGCGCAGAGGGTGGAGAAGGAGGAGAGGCGGAGATGGAGAGAGAGGATGCAGCAGCGCGCAGGGCACCCGGCTAGTTTTTCTATCCGTCTGTTTCCCCCCCGCACGTTTCCCCTCCAGAATCCTTGAAAAACGTCGAGTCGGTCTGAGTGGGTCGGAATCGTGTTTTCAATGTGAGAGGGAAGAAAATTCACACACACACACACACAAACATACACCCTCGGTCAAGGGGCTCCTTGTTTTCTGCTTCTCCGTTGGCGTGGCGAAGAGGAGTAGCGGCGCTCTGCCTCCAGTCGGCGGTGCGCAGCAGAGCCAGGTGGCGGTGGGCGGGGCCAAGGAGGGGGGAGGGGACTGGGCGGCAGCAGCAGCATCTGTGTCCTAAAACAGGTTGGAGGGGAAAGCGGGGTCAGGTCAAGTAGAAGTGTGTGTTTTCTGTTTACTGTACCAGCAGCTCCCGAAGCTTCTTCACGTCCCAGATCAGATCACCCGGAAGTTTTTCTTTTAAAGACACAGGAATTAGTCACATCCACATCATCAGTTGCTGTAAATGTTTCAGTGCCTGTAATGAAATCCCTTCCAAATTTAAGTCAAGTCCATCTAATCGGGGGTAGATGTAATCGAAATATGCAAAAAAAAGTTTTGACACGTAATATAATACATCAGACTGACATTGCGTCATCACAGAGGCTGCGCCCCTTTTGGGGAAAAGAAACGTGCTACAAAAAAGTAGCCTAAAAAGTCGGCATGCAGCAGCTCGACCATGGCTTAGCTTTGAGGCACACAAGATCGATGCATATTTACCATCAGTGTGGTACTTTGATAAATGGTGCCAGTGAAGGATGATGGATGGGAAGCTGCAGCAGTAAGTTAAAGTCATACAGCGACGTTGTCCTCTAAATCTCAGCCAAGTCTCACAGATACAGCCCGATGCCTGCAGCAGTCAAATGTGTAGCTGAATGTTTGGTAAACGTAGCATATGAATGAAGACCTAGATGCGACGTAAATTCCTGAAAGCGATATACCACATCGTCATCGACAGTTCGAGGACTGACAGACACCCGATGAATTTCTCTCATCGTGTCTCCTGCAATGGTTTATTGGCACCCGAATGCAGAATGAGCTCCACCAGCTGCGTTATCTCTTATCTCAAGGCAGGCAACTCCTGATATTTGCATGCAAATGGATGGGAACGCGCATTAATTCGCCATTTCTGGAAATTTGGTTCAAATTGGCTTGTTTGGGAATGGAAACGTGGCTACTGAAGGATTTGGTTAAAAAAAACAAAAAAATAAACTTTTTTTTATTTGTCTAACTCTTCCAGATAAAGTAGGTATTGTTTTAAGACAGACCTGAAAAACGACCTCCTGGAGCGTCATTGGGACCCCTAGTGATTCTTTGAGAACAGCCTTCATAGCAGTGGAGTGTTGTGGACAAAAACCAGCCAGCTGAGCGCTTGAGGAGCTGGTTGGTTGTTGTGTGCACACACACACACACACACACACACGCACACACACACACACACACACACACGCACACACACACACACACACACACACACACACACACACATTGTGTCTCTATCGCTCAGCTGAAAAAGGCACAGGCTGGCCTTCAGTAACCTAAGGCAAACACGTCTCCCGGACCATCTGGAAGTCATCTCGCCCCGCAGAGCCAGTGAAAGCGGCGAGCAGAAGCTACGTTTACAACTCGGTGATAACAACCGGTCCGCTTGAACCGCACGGCTGAACAAGTCGTGCACCGAAGCCGTTCCATAACATCTCATAATTAGATTATATTTGTAGCTGAAAGAAATAAACATAGCGTGAGGAGCGATGACTAAAGTTGACTTAGCATCATGATTTTTTTTTTTTACTGTAACGTACTTCATACAGCTTCGTCGTCACAAAAGAGTCTCCCCCCTCTTTTGTCTGTTGCAAACATTCAGTGGATGGTTAGCAGCCCCATCGACACGGAGCTTATGTTCCCTCAATGCGATCTCTATGGGGAAAAGATGATGCCATTAATGGCAATCGTTTGCAACGGTGCCATTGTGCATCTCTTTCTTTCACTTCATCTCTCTCTCTCTCTCTCCACCTCTCATCTCTCCCTTGTCTCACGGCTTCGGCATTGGGTCGCATTGTGTTCTCAAAGGGAATATGGATAGATGCCGTCTCGAGCGCTCTCACAAGCACAGAGCAAGGACTCCGTGCTCTACTTCCATTTTCCAAGTCTGGGTGCTTTTGTCAATTTTTTTCCGACAAAGGCTGGCGGGCTACGCGAGGATGTGTGAATAGATACAGTGGGAGGAAGGTGAGGGATTGGAAGGGGAATGAGGGGAATACTGAACGATAAGAAAACGAGATGTGGTTCATAATGAAACGAAAGGACGGAGGGAAGATTTGTGGCGATCACAGGTCTGAGAAGAGGAGTGGCCCCTGAATCAGACACGAGACAGCGTAGGTAGTGTGCCCAATTGAACTGAGCAACCCGACGTGGTCAGAAAAAAATCAGTGTGAGGATGCCGTCACTCCTCGCCTATTTGTGTCCTCTGGTTTGTTCCCGGAGAGCAAGTTCTCTCATGGCAATCATAGCGAAACATCTTGACGGCCGGAGGCACAAGGATAGGCGTTGAGGAAACCTGCAAGGGAAAAGAGAATAGGGCAATGATCTGTGTGTGTGTGTGTGTGTGTGTGTGTGTGTGTGTGTGTGTGTGTGTGTGTGTCGTGTGTGTGTGTGTCCTGTGATAACGGTGCGTGAGAGCAGGAAACACACAGTGCCTGTTTTTGCTGCAGGGGTTCCTGGAAGTCAGCCGCCCAGTGTGATCGGCGACATACATACACACGCACACTCACATGCGGACATGCACACACACACACACACACACACACACACACACACACACACACACACACACACACACAGGATACCTCGCCTCTGAAAGGGAAAAACATGCTGCGTCTGATACATGTGGACACAGACAAGCAGACTTCCTGCATTTTCCCACCTACTGGGCGGCCACCTGTAACACAGTCAAACACACAGGGACACACACACACACACACACACACACACACACACACACACACTACATTCATGGAAACAAAGCCACAATGAGACAAATATAAGTTAGGAGTTGACAGTAAACAAAGTGCCATTCGAACCCCCGTTATTATCGGGCATCGGGTCAACATGGCCTGAGGCCACACAGCCCATCTTCAACGTCACCAACACCACCGGTCACAAAAGCAACAGGATAAGCAGAGAGACAACTAAAGTTAGGCAGCTTAAAGAAGTGCTGCATTTGCATGAAAGGAACAGTGTGTCGCACTTGGGGGGGATCTGTTGGCAGAAATTGTATATTGTGTCATTATGTATGTTTTCTTTAGTGGATAATCACCTGAAATGAGATGTCGTGTCTCTACAGTAGCCCAGAATGGACAAACCAAACCCTGGTTCTCGATTGGGCCATTCACTACTGTAGTTCACCTGCAAGCTTGGCACATAGGAGAAGTTTCAGTTGGTTAATTTTGATCAACTGCAACAGTAAAACGCTGTTTACATATTAATGCACCAGTAATAATGATCCAGAGACATTTTTAAAAAAGTGATTTTTTGTTAATTTAAGTACATTTTGTGTTGGCGATTGGGTTGCAGATAACAACACATCTTACAGCAACTTGACGTTGTCCTTCAGTGATTCAGCAAAGTTGGAATACCTGATGAATCTTTTACAGAAAATACAAAAATGAAAGGAGCCTTAATGGAGCCAGGCAGTGCAAGTCTGTCAAGGGGAAACATGTTTCTATGAATACCTTCCCAAGGTTAAATTATTAGAATGCACATACTAGAAAAGGTACGTCTGCCAGATGACATTCCATCATCAACATGCCATTTAAACACACACATGAAATAGTGGACTGAATCCATCATTCACATATAGGCACTGTGTTGGACATACCTCACATGTAATTCTACAACTCACGGAGAAAGCAATGACTAACAATTCAAACAAAATGCCTAGAAATCCTCTGATGGAGACGGAAAGGGATTGTATGAGGGAGGAATAGAGACAGAGCTGCATGATGGGATAGCAGCTGCAGTGCAGCATCCTTTGCAGGTATGTGTCTGGAGAGGGATCTTGCTCACACTGGGGTATTCTGGAATTCAACCCACCGCCTGGCTCGTCTGAGACAAACTAAGTGGGCGAAAATTGACAACCTCGCCATCTTCCCGGGGAATGTAAATGAGTCTTTCCAACTTGGGGAGAAGACAGCGTGCAAACAAGTAAGCATAATAACTTTCAAATCACACCGTTGACAATGCTGTCTTATGATGTCATAGTCTATTCCAGGACAGCATCCCTGTCTAATGAGCAAACATATTGTCATCTTAATGAATATATTACATTTGAGTTTGATGTTGGGGATGTTTCCTCTGTGGAAGTAGAGAAAAGGGGGGAAAAGACACAAATAAGGATATCCCTACTGTGTCGTCTTTGCGTACATCAAATCCCCAAATGGCAGATATATAGGCCCGCGTCTGTCACGGCTTCTCTCTCGGGGCCTGGAGGGGCTCCCACAATGCTTTGAGGTGCTGTAGTTTTTTATGTGCATTTGAAGTGAACACGTTACCATGCCGCCGCCACCTCCCTCTCTCCCCCTCATCTTCACTCCCGTGTTCCCTCGTGAAAAGAAAAAAATAACTTGACAGACAAGATGCAAGAAATGTTTTTAGTGTTTTCTTTTTTTCAAACCTCTGAAAGTTGACACCTGATTTTTTTGCCGGGCGTGATGGAGTGAATTAATTTGCCAAGGTGGGACCAAACCACTGGAGGTCAATCAGCGAGACCTTTAAAACACATCGGGAAAGTTAGGAAGCCAGTTGCACTTTACATATCCTTGGGATTTTATACATCCTGCAACTCAGGTGCATGTGATTATTATCCACTCATGTACTTAAATTGCACAGGAGCTCCCACCATACCCGTAGTTTTCCTCCATTAAGGAGTCGCTCAAATCCAGTATAGGGATTTCCTTTACTGTGACAGTTCTGCCCTTGGTAATTCTACAGTCAGGGCTTCCTTTCAGCAGCTGTGCTCACCCCCCTTTGTCATAACGTCACTTGCTTGATTAATCATCTTCTGAGCCTCTTGATGTCGGTGAAACAAATGTACAGTGGAACGCAATTGACGAAAATACTCGTCAGCTCAGAAAGTAATTAACTACCTGACATTTAGTCCTTTGGCTTGGGAAACAGAAGCGCGTCCTTGACTCATTGTTTCCACCAGCTCGAGAACACACTTCCACTGTTTATTCTCCTCACACAAGGACACGTTTAATGCCTTTAGATGTGTGAGTGGCATAAAGGGAGAGACGTCGCACTCACTAACGTTTCTCCAGATCGTCGTAACAATGTTGACAAAATGATATTTTCTTTCATTTTACCCTTTTTATGTTGGGTGATACGGTGATAACTGCGTTATATAATTCTGATACAGATTCTGGCACATTGAGATGCGACCACAGGGTCCAAATGTTTGTACAAATTGAATTGAAGTGCCCTGTGGTCGAATTCAAATGGCAGTGACTCACTTTATTGAGGAATTAGTGTCATCCATGCCAGCTGAAGCATAAAAAATTGTGTTCTGATTGTCGCTATCGTCACACTTCCTAACCAGATACGACTCCTTCAGCTAAAGGTACCGAGGGAATACTCACACCGCAGGTATTGAATTTACAGCGACATTACCCTGTCTTTTTCTGCCTGGATTGAGAACAGCTCATACTAGACATGAGAAGGAAGGTAAGCCAATAGGAAAGAAAGGATTATTGAGAGAGAAAAAGAAGAGATGAGTGATAGAAAGGTAGCTGGAGGTTTGAACAGACCTGCGTATTTATGCGAAACAGTCCGTCCACACATATCTGCCAAAGGTTGCTGTGATTGGCGCCGATGCTCCTGGCCCCATCCATCATCATCACCCGCCTTGCTACACCCCGCTTGCGGCCCCGACTTCCCAACTTCCCCGAAATCATCGGCCAGATGGCCCTCGCCGACGCTCGCCCGCTTTATACACCTGATATGAAGCTATCCGTCATCTGATAACGACCGAGCTTTGGCGGTCCCCCAGCTGGGGCCTCTGCTGCAGCACTGGGCACTGGCGGGTATCGGGGATTGGGTGATGCACAGCCTGACTGCCCCTCTGATGGATTAGTGCCAGGTAGTGTGGCTGGGGAGGGGGCTGGGGGAGGGGGAAGGGGTGCTGAGGGGTGTCCCCTAATAGGATTCACAGTCATGCAGTGGACCATGGAACAGGTGGAAGGAGACAGAGGGACAACAGGGAGGAGGAGGTGTGTGTGTGTGTGTGTGTGTGTGTGTGTTTAGGATACAATGCAAAGAGATGTAGCAATGTAAAGAAGAGAAAATGGTGCAACAAATAGTGAAAAAACACCAAAAGTAGAGCACAAGACAGAAGACTGCCCTCGAAATTATTCTTTTTTTTTAAATTTTTGCCTTGTTTGAACCAAAACTTGACCAAAGTGTTGAACAACTGAATGTGAAAGCACAACGGGAGGACAGAGAAGAGGCGTGGTCTCGGGAAAGTGTGTTTTGCATTATTTTTAACGACAACAACAGCTCTAAATCTGACACGGCGGAAATAAAGCTCGCTGAAGTTATAGCTGTCACCACGTCGCATTGCGACTTGTAAATAATGACTTTTTAAGCAGTTGGATATAATACTTTTTATGTTAACAATGTCTCGGCGTTGGGGTGATTGACAAGATAAAAATGCCTTAATGGCTTATGTTGAGCCTAATGCAGCAGTGTTTCCGACTTACACATGCCAGTGCACAGCGAGGGAGGCTGGAAGCACAAATACACACAAATACACACTCACAGACGTATACGCTTACACTCCATCTCACACACTCGCTTACAGACTAGCAGTTCTCATTAGTGGAGTCAGTGTGCTCCAGGCAGGCAGGGCTCCTGCAGCAGTCTTCGGGAGTCAGAGGGGCCATTCGTCAGTGGAAAACAATTAGCGGGGAATGATCCGTTCCATTGGTTTTAATGAGTACAGCCGGGTCACTCTGCTCACAGCGGCGACACGCGAAAGGTCATCAAAGGCTGAGAGCGACGCGCACCCAAGTCACATTCATACACGGGCGCAGGAACACCCACGGCACCCACACACACACACTCTATTCATTTTCGCTGCCTTCGACGTCCTGTATTCACACACACAATGATGCAATCGCACGCTGACAAATGGACACGCCCTGATGCCTCACCCCACGCTAATCCGTTTTCTCATCCCTTTCAAGCAATCCATCTCCCTGTACGCCGTCGCAGGCATTGAGAAAGTCATCATGATAAGTGAAGTATTATATTGGGAGGGTATTGTGCATACATGTGCATATGTGTGACCTTGGACAGCACCTATGGCACGTTGATATATGAAATGCATACACCATATTAGCGTGGATGGGTAGCTGCAATGTGGTAGCTATAGTAACACATGAAAGAGTCGTACGCCTTTAGATTGTGTTTGCTTAGACGACAATAGCATATGGCAAAAGCACGTCAGTAATGGGAATGCATGAATGTTGATTATCCAACTGCAGATGATGTCACATACACAACACTTAGATCTGTGAATAAAGGCTCTCCCTCGTATGTCTGAATGCTTGTCCTTACCGCCCGACACGACACACACTACAGGAGGAGTAATGTAATGACAAATGTTAATCTAATTGTACTATTTAATGGTTACAAACTACAAAAAAGAAACAATGAGCTGTAAGGCATTATAAAACACACTTAATTTGTATTAAAAACCAGCAGTGTTGTATGCAGGCTATGAGTGGCGGTGATGTAACAGTGAGTGTGCTGGTATCTCCGTTAGCTGCCAAACAAACCGTCCCAAACAATATAAACGAGCAAACTGAGGTCGGTCACATGACCCTACTTTGAAGTATTTAATCTGTTTATCTTGAAGTCCAAATTATGCAGGACTGACTCCATATTCAGGTTAATTATACTCGACCCGAGGCACATTAAGCAAAACAGATGCCTCGTTTTTCTTGAATGGGGCATTGATGTATGTTAGAGGCAAAGAGTCCCATCAAGAGCTCATAGCTAAAGATGAACTAACTAGCTATAGGATCCAGTATCATACTCGACTATCAAACTATATGTCTCTCTAACACTCACCAAAATAAAGAGCATAACATTTGAAATAAATTCATAAACTGTATGCACATGCAAATACTATATACTATTGAAAAGCCAGTTACCATCTCAAAGACATAAAGCATCAGGCTGCTGTGTTTTGACCATTTCATTACAGACCCATATATAGAGGGATTTTATTTCATGCAACCATGTATTATTTTTTAACATGAGCTGCATTATTTAGCATTAGTTCAGATATTAAATGAAGACTCTAATTGCTCGAAGGCACTGACCTTCAACGCTGCCCACACAAAACACGAAAAAAATACATTTATTTCGATCTGCTGAATTTCTGCTCCTTGTGATTTCTCGCTCAATAGATTTTCTTCTCCTCCTGTCCTCTTCTTTCACCTCACAGATATGTACATGCGTGTTCTACATCGTATACCTTACATGAAGATAAACGTCTCTCAGACAGTGAGTCAAAAGAAATGGAGACCACCGGTGGAGAGGTACCGGGGTTCATACAGTGAGAGAGAAAGAGGCTGTCCAACACTTCACTGCCCTTAATGGAACCATTAAGTGAGCAATGGCCATTTAGCAAAAGAGCCCCCCTTCCCGCTATCCCACGCCGAAAACATCGGAAAGACCTCGTAATGGTAAAGTAAAGGGGGGTGATGGTGGGAGTCGGTGTGGTTAAAATGGGAACGCCAATAAAAGCTCAACATAGAATCCAGTCTCACCTTAAACCAAACAGAGTAATCAAGATAGCAGATAGTTTAATCCTTTTTTTAAAAACTTAAACATATTTGTTGTTAAGCGACTTAAAACCCCAAATTAAATTAAATGCCTCACACATGGCGAATACAACCCAGGGGGTGCGTCTACGGTTTCCAGGGGGTGCAAGGAAAGATTGTAAAGCAGCTCTGCTAATGTGAAATAAAATAGATCCAATTTCGTTAAAGACATCCGCATATTTGTGTTTAGGAGGAAAATGAAACACACAAATAGGCTTACAAATTAGCGAGAGGATGATCTTTAATACGTCTGTCATCACAATAATCACTACATTACCCGCTATGATAAGTCGATGGCACAACGTGCCTCCCAACACCTGAACGCTTCTGTTATTTCAACTGGTATAAGCTGGTGAGAGGGTCTTGAGTGACCACGTGTGTTTTGTTGTCTTTAACCAGATTTGAAATTATTTAGTTTTAATTTACTTACCTGTGTCGAGTAAATGAAACCAATTATAGACACGAAAAAAAAAATTCACTGTGCGGCTCGAAGGTTAGCAGCGACTACTGGCAATGTTAAAGGTGGAATGTTTTCTTGCATGTTACTCAATTCATGAGCCGATCAGTGAATCAGTCAAAACACCTTAAATGTCAATATCACAACATGAACCATTTCAATTGTCTTTATCAGCTCTCTTTACTGACGGTTGGTTCTTTGGGCACTTAAAAAATTGTTACATGAATTTCTACCAGATTGTGTGAGCTGCAATTTTTCCATTTCCTTAATAGGAGAAATCAAGTCCCTATGTCATACAATATAATAAAGTCCAGCTGAAAAGAGGAAGCATAGCATTTACTTAACATATTATAAAATAAATGAATTGAATCAATTATACAATTAAAAAATAACAATAACAAACTTTAATTATTAAAAATAAAGAATAATAATGCATAAAGCTACTTGCTTGATTGTTGTATCCAAAATGTCATCTCCGATGATTAAATTAGATCAATGTTCTTGATTCTGTTGCGAATCACACGCGTTCGGGGAGAGTGGACATGATTTCAAGCATTTCTCTAATGAAGACATGTTTTGCACTATGGCGCTGCCCGCTGCCCCCCCCCCCCCCCTTCCTTTCTTGCTCACATTTGCTTGCAAAGTGCATCAGCGAATGAAAGGATGTGTCACGGCAATCGGGACAATGTAATTAGAAGTGCGAGAGAGGTGGAAAGTGCTTCATGGTGATAATGTGGCACAGTAATTAAGGGGAAATATCATGACCCTACTGCCCACGGCATAAAAAAAAAAAAAAGGAGTCATTTAAGGCTGAGATTACACGGTGCTTGTCGAATGGGGGGGGGGGTCTTGCTGGGGTGCATCACAGATTCAGACTGACTGAGAGTAAATGGACTGCAGGTATGTGTGGATTTATGTTCTCTTGTATGTTTCCAACAGTTAAGAATCCAATAATCACAGACTGCATCGGCTGTTTGCTTCGAAGCACGCGTCGTAGATCGTCGTAGTGTGACACCTACAAACACAAAGTCCCGTAATAATGCACGGTGTAAAGGCAAGTCGTCGCTCATAGTTTGAAACGGTCGAGCTGCACTCGGAGAACGACCGGAGCAGTCAGACGAAAAGGAGGAAGGAGAAGAGGGAGACAAAGGGAACGAGGGGGAAATAGAAGGAGAGAGATCTTGGTAATGACAAGCACTTCACAGTCAGATCCGACCTCCCTCCACCCACGCGCCCCGATGAGATAATTCCTTTCTTCAAATTGCAATCAAAGCTCAGAAAAACACTTGAGAAGCGGGAGCCCTTTCAGCCATTAACTCGCCAGGTCCTGGGGCGCTGCTTTTTAAAGATTACATTTCTTTGAATGTGTTTGCTGCATATTGTCTCCTCTCGTCTTTTCCTATTAATTATTATTCCTATTTCTCTTTGTCTTCAACAGAGACAGTTAGCACTGTTTGGGATTTATTAATATTCAAGCAAAGTAACCGCATTGACAGAAGAAAAATTGAAAAAGTTTATGAACTTAATCACTTTTCTCCCTCCCTCCCTCCCTTTGTACTTGCATGACCTCGATAGGAAGAAAGCTGCTGGCTCGGCCGTCTTCTGGTTACCGTCTCACACTGTGAGCAGCAAACGACGTACGCTCATTAGACTGTAGGAGACACAAACAGCACAGACCAAACAGCACAGACGACCGCCGTCATTAAGGAAACACCTTAAAGGAATTACCACTGTCGTATGCAACAGCGAGAAATCATATCCAATTACAGAAATGGCTTCGTTTTTTTGACGCCAGGACGACGTCTATATTATTTGATGCATCCTGCCTCCATTAAGGAGCTCGGCAAGACTCAACGTCGTGCAACCGACACCCATTAGCCAGTGTGGTCACCCGTTTCTCCACAACATGTGGGTGAGCCGATGAGGAACATCATGAAATGGGACACAATCCGGATTGAGGATTGAGACCGGAATACCGTGTGTGTGTGTGTGTGTGTGTGTGTGGAAGGGATGGCTGATGTCATATTTTCATGTATAGTTAGGTAAATGTGAACAACAGGTCAGTGGTCTTAAATCCCTGTAGAAATAAACAATATAGTTCCGACATCGCTGCGACCTCTTCATACCCTTAATGGTGGAGAAAAAGAAAGCTCCATCCTCTGCTGTAGATTCAGTGTCAAGTGGCTCTATTTGTCATAATTATGTGGTTGTAATGGGAAAGTCTAAAAAAGGTCTAATCAATCTGATTTAATTAAGTGCAGTCAGTCATTTGAAATGTGCAGAATAGAATTAATAAGCACATTGTAAATTTGCATTCAAACCCATGTAATTACGCCAATCCAGTGGCCTCGCAAGCACACTCGTTTATTTTCCTTTTCAAAAGGACAAGAGGCTGAAACAATTTCATTTTTGTTTTTCTTTATTTGATTCTGAATCGATATGCAGTGAGAGGACGGGGCTTAAGTAATGCAAATATCATGTTTAGTTTATTGCTTTAAGAAATCCTATTGATTGAATAAGCGTGCTTTGATGCTTAAAGTAATAAGAATTATGCATCAAAACCATTGATTTGAGTGTCAAAATGCCAATGTCAGCTACGTAATCATTAAGTTGAACATCATTATTTTATGAGTAATTCATCACGTTAAATGTTCACATAAAGCTACACATTGTGGATATTTTTGCAAGTCATCTTTTCTCTTCTTTTCTTATTGCAATATTTAATTGACGAGACACACTAGAGTAAACAACTGGAGTGGGATCCGTTCAGCCAATATGGAGCGGGGGTGTGAAGTGTGTGAGTGGGGTTTTTTTTGTGGGGGGGTCTCTGCTTTCATTTTGATCTCACCTACACACCTGTAGAGAGGCGTAAACGGGGGGTAAAAGTGTGTGTGTGTGTGTGTGTGTGTGTGTGTGTGTGGGGGGGGGGGGGGTAATAAGTAATGTGGAGGAGACCCTGGATCAGTTGGTGTTGGGGAGTTTGGAGAAGAGAGTGGGCGAGGACTGGGTCGTGGTCTGGATGGTGGACTGGCCTGCCGGCTCTCGGACCGACCGGCTGACTGATTGACAAGGTGACTGACAAGGTGAATGTTTACGTCGGTGTTGAGGTCTCGCATGGATGAGCCTGTGAGACGCACCGAAGCATTCCGTCTAGAGAGAGCGAGGAACACGTTGCCTCGACTTTTCCTTCTGACCTGTTTCCATTGGAATACGCTTTGCACCAAAAAAATAATATCTAGAAACTCTCAGTCAGCCTCTTCGGGGGTTTGTTTAGAAACGATATTCAAACGGCGGAATGTTTCAGCCCCAATTCTTCCTGTTTAAACTCTCCTTAAAAGAAAGAAAAAGAGGCTGTGACTATATTAAAACCCTTTACATGCATATTTTTGAATACCGAACCTAATTTGACACGCTCTGTGGAGAATTAACGGCACACAGATAAACATCTCAGCCTTGACGACGGAGCTTACCTGCCATGGAAACAGCTGAAATTAACCACCTCCCACAATCCCTTTGTTCTATTTACGTTTCAAATTCCGCTCCAGCGACTCCACCTCTCCCACTGAAAAGCCATATGGGCATGATCCAGGCCCCGGCTCTGAGCAGATATTACACTTTCCGTCACAAGCAGCGCTGCACATCTGTCTTTTAACTAGCAACAGCTGAAAAGGGTGTGCTTTTTTTTTAACGAAGAGTGTGTTTGTGGATGTGTGTGTGTGTGTGAGAGCGATAAAGAGATTTGTTATTAAAAGAGAGGAGTGACTCTGATGGAAAGATGCCTATGAGGATTTACTGTATCTTACACATCTATGTGGGTTTTTTCCTTCTTCCTCCTCCATGATATCAGAATGCCGCCTTGCGCTCCCCAAGATTTCCCAGGCGGTGTCAAGTAATTTCCAAACGGCTTCCTCCATCTTGCTGCTAATCAACGGAGTTAATTTGTTTCCCCCCCCCCTCCCCGTTTATTTTTTTATGAATCTTACAAGCTACACTCCGGGTTTCTGCTGCCTCACAATATATTTTCTCGGGGGCTAACTGGCAAAAGCTCTCTTCATTTATCAGATCCACACAGCCGGCTTATTACAAGAGTCCTCTTATCTGTCATATTTCCTTCCAGTAGCACTGCAGTGGTTACAAATGGGACTTAGTCTATCTGGCTTGGAGCTGATGAGGGGGGGAAATGAAATTATTGCGATTAGATCTGACCCATATGCCGGAGTGCTGGGCGTGTGTGTGTGTGTGTGTGTGCGGTGTTAGGCGGGAGAAGTGCTACTTTAGTGTGTCTCACGCTGTGGTAGGTGGCGGCGGCTAGCAGCAGGATTTAGGCATTAGGCAGGGGGTTCGCACCAATGGAGGTGGGTGATAATAAGAAGGGGATCTTTTTCAATTGGTAATATTAGGTGATGTTCAGCATTTGAATTGCCCCATTTCATTTTTTTTCTTTATTCATCCACACACACACACACACACACACACACACACACACACACACACCCTTCCTCTCTCTCTCCTCCTTGCTCTGTCTGTGAATAATTGAACAGCTAGCCCGGGCCAAGGTTTAGCGCTATCATCTAGCGTACAGTCTGACTGCCAATCGGTTGACTCATCCACTCTTGTGGAGAAAACAAACAGCAGGGCACCGATGCGAGCCGACAGACAGCACTTCAAATCCCGCACAGTCGGAATGAAAAAAGCGACGCGTTATCTGCGGCGGTCCGACCGCAATGAGAGGAATAAATGGATTCAATTGATGCAAGAAATAGATTCAGCTTTTTCTTACAAAAAAAAAAAACAATTCAACGGAGATCTAACTCATAGGTGTGCAGGCAGCGGTGATTAATAAAAAATGGGAAGGAAGAAAAATAAATGGCTTTAAACTGAAAACATTCTTGTTGCAGGATCTGTTTTGATTGGACGTATACCAATAGTTGAGCTCCTGGTTTCACTTCCATTACATATGAAAGCCTTTTTTTTAAATGACTACACTTCTAACCCTTTCACGGTATTCCAGACATGTGACCCTCTCGCTCCCTGCACTATTAGCCAAGATGAATAAGGAGCTATACGTCCCTCTTTGGAGGCGTTTTAGTTATTAGCTGTAAGTAGCTGCGTGACCCTGCTTCAGATCAAAATATGTGTTATTGGACCCCAGGGGTTGGGTGGTTTCAAACGGCCCCTGGTTTGTGACGTTGTTGTGAAAGAGACCGTTAACTGCTTCACATGTAACAGCGATATAATACTAATGATATGAGTAAAAACAAAGAAGTATTCAAGACAAGATATGGATGAAAACTGTAGATTTTTTTCATTAAGAATGCACAGTAAATGTTTTAAAGGAACATAATGCTGGATGAAAACAGCCTTGGGCTCATTTGAGAGCAGCCAGTGAGGTTGCAGTTGGCTTGTGACACGGTCCTTTGTGAGAAAATGTGAAGAGATCATTTAGGAGAAAGCAGCTCTTCAATTCTGATTATTATTGCATCAGAAACACATTCTGAAGCTCGGTTCTTCGTGAACTTTGTGCACTCAGACAACTTCATTGAGACATCGCAAGCTGTGAGTGTTTATAGAAACAAATGAAACATCAACGGTTGCCCCTCTAACACGTGCAGGTTCAGATCTCCTGCTCTAACCCCCAAACATCCTCCTCCAAGTTCCAACTTGGCTTCACAACACAACGTATCCGTCCCTTCAGAGAAGATCAAGGCGCTGCAGCACCAGTCAAGCTGTCACCATAAGGTGCCCTTTCCATACTTAACATGGCCCGATCAATAAGCATTGGCCAGGATGACACAAGGACGAATAATGAGCAACAGGCCCAAGGGACACACACACAACACACACACACACACACACACACACACACACACACACACACAAGCAGTGTTTTCTCCTTGATGATAATGTGTCTCTACTGAATATTTCAAAGCCGCTCTACAGCTCCACCCATTCCCTCGACATACAGAGTGATGTGCTCATGCACTCCTATGACTTCCAACACATGCACCCATGTTGAGGGGAGGGAGGGAGGGTGGGTGTGTGAGAGAGAGAGAGAGAGAGAGAGAGAGAGAGAGAGAGAGAGAGAGAGAGAGAGAGAGAGAGAGAGAGAGAGAGAGCACTATAATGGGCCAAACAGACAACAGATCAACTCAAATGTCTCTGGAATCTTTTTCTTACTTTAAAAGACAACAGCATGTTTCAAAAGATTGGTAGGCCGACGTGGACCAATCAGGTCAAGCTCCAGAATGACATCACTCAATCAATCCAAAATCACCACATCATGGTTTCATAGTCCAACAATATAAGCATAAACATAGATCTAGTTCAGTTTTGTTGACCATCGAAGTACACAAATGCAAAAATGTGCTTTTTCATGAAATGATTGACTGAAAATTCATCGTCAACACTGTTGATAGTTTAATTGTTTGTCATTTATCAATGAAAAACATTCTCCAGCTCCAGCTTCTCCAAGTTAATGATTTTCTCTGTTATCATTTCATTATTAAGTAAATATTTACTGTTGGTCTGACAAAACAACAGACAGACATTTCTTCTCATTTGGATAAATCAACTAAGGCTGGTAGAGCTTGTGAAAAACATTTGTCACAATTTGTTTTGACAAATCGACAAATAATATTAAATTAAAGTCAAAATAGACGAAAAATAATTGTTGCATTCCTGATTGTTTTTATCTTAGACACAAACGTACGTTAGACACAAAAAGACCTGCTGGAGATATTTTAATTATGTGGATGCGGTTAAATAAAGCCTCTTCCTTCTCCAGAGCAAGATTGCTTGTTACAATGAATACAGTTCACAGAACAGAAGAGGGCCTGTTTGTTCCTGAATTGTTTTACATTTATTTCTGTGTAATGGCCTTAATGCAAGTGCTTCAATGCCATGCTCATTTCATTAGCATCAAGTCCTTGTCCAAGGCTAGCCGAGGTCTCTCGAACGCAGCTTGTTTCTACAGTAATGGGCTATGAGGCATGTAAGCAAACATGGGAAACATTCATATTTGAAACCATTTTGAAAACCATTAAGCTTTGTGTGCATGTGCGTGTTTTTTATTTATTCTAGCCAGTAAGTGGTAGAGTTTAGTGACAGTTAAATAAAATGCAGCAGAGAGGGTTTGTACCAAAAATCCTTGATGCATGAGAAGGGCAGAGTCTGTCCTTTTACCGTATGTGACTCCTCTCTGGAAATGTAAGTATAGGTCTGTGTGGGTTTTTCTTTGTGTTGCTTTGGTTTTAAATTCATGGATTCATGACGTCTCCACGTGTGTGTGATTTTCTTCATGAAAATATGGGCTTATGTAAATCTGTGTGTGTGTGTGTGTGTGTGTGTGTGTGTGTGCACGGCCAGGCAGATTAGCGTTTGTTGGCTTCTAAGTGAGCACATCTGCAGCGAGGGCTCGACATCTGGATCTCACATTTTCTCCCACCGCCACTTCTCCGACCGAAAATGAGCACATGGGAGAAGAACTAGGAGAGAGAAGCAAGCAGAGAGATAACAAGTATTCATCTTAAACGGAGTTCTACCCACAAACCCATTCCTACACACATTGTTGTTCCTATTCAAATATCTGTGGCGTCATAAAACCATGCGAGAGATACGTACACATCTCTTTTACCTTAACCTCATAATTTGTATGAGAAAATTGGGGTTAGCTGCTGCATTGTCAACTTTGGATTTTCATTTTGCAACAACACACGTAGATGCCGTTGTTGTGCTGCTAGAGACAAAAACCATAACCTCCCCTAACTCAAACCCTAAACCTTATATGTTTACGCAATCACTAATAATGATGTGAACATATTTTGTTCCCACAACATGAGGAATACATGGAACACACACACACACACACACACACACACACACACACAGTCCAGCCTGCATGGCAGCTTTTCAGCCGGGCTGATTTAGCGGTCACGGAGCCAAGCTCTCTGCGCTCTGGGACAGACAGTCGGTCACAGAGCCCGTCCAAAACCCATTTAGCCCTTTCACCCAAAACAGATGTCAGAACACGGGCCGTAGGAACTCAGAGCACACACACAAACACACAAACACACACATTTTGACCTCAGAGCTACAGCACAGATTGCATACATAAAGTTGATATGTTTTTATACGTTTCAAAGACACTTTAAACACCACACACTGCATTTTCTCTATTAATCTAGATATTGTAAAAAAAATATGAACACAACTTGGAAGCAACCTATAAATGTTTCATAAAGTTTCACTGAAAAAGAGAAGTCTCTCTGTCTTTTCCCTCCCCTTCCTCCTCTCTGCTGGTCTTTGATCATGATACAAGTAAATTCACTTCAAAAAAACTCCCCAGGCCTTCTCTCCCCCAGCTTCTCCCTCTCCGTCCCCCCTCCTCTCCTTCTCTCTTGCCACCATCTATTAGATGACAGGGGACCGGTTCAGAGTGCGTATCAAAGCCCATCTGGGTTTTGAAGTCTTTTCTTTGCCTCCCAGTCATCCTCTGGAGCACACTCACTTCTCCCAGTCCCCTCGACTGAGGAGGGTTTCTGGGACTGCGACGGCCGTGAGGTGGGTGGTGATGGAGCGTGACCTGACTGTCTGCTGGTCAAAACTTTATAGCAAAAAAGTATGTGGAGAAGGAAACTGCTTGGTAAGGTGATTTTCTAACTAATACTTTTTTTTTTTTGCAACGGTGAGCTACAATAATATATATAATATAGCTTTTATACAGCAGGTGAGCCGCTCTCTTAGTCATATTCAACTTTCTGAACCGCGAGTAAACATTAAAATGAAGTGGATCGCGGTTTTTGATAAATCTCCTCAAATGGGAGAAAGCAGCTGTGAGTCTATGAGGCAGAAAAAAGCCCAGAATGGCAATGCTTTCCACGTGGGAAGCAGACTCTCTGGAGGGTACACACACACACACACACACACACACATTTCTCACAGCCTCAAGACTGCATTCATTCCTGTCCTTCCTCTTATCCAGTCAAGTAGAGTTTACAGAATCACAAAACTATCGTAAAATCGTAAAGAGATATCTTACTCACATCCCGTAGACAGATAGAGCTGGAAGTTGTCATCAATCGTACAGAGAAAAGAGTGCCATCGTGCTGTTTGCTTGACGCCTGAGTGGGGTAAAAAAATTCAAATAAAAAATGTCAAATGTTTGTTTCCCTGATCGCCTAAACTTCACTCTTTCCCTCCCGGTCCCTACTGTGTTTCACTGCAGCGTGTGGAATATAGGAATTATGGGATGGAGCCGCGGTACATCTTCCTCACTGACACTTTGTCTCATAACTCAACTCCACATTTCACTGTCTGATGTGACACCATCACAATGCCCCTTGTCTTCTCCCAGCGAGCTATCACACACATCATACACTTCATAAAATATTAACTAGATGCGTCTTTTAGAGCTGCCAGCCTCTCTGAAATATAGCTGATTGATTTACAGTTTCACAGGACTGCTGTGAAAGGACCCGCGACGCCCCCCCAGCCTTTCTTTGGTGCTTTTTTTTGTTGTTTTTTTTCCCAGTAGCCCCTCTGCGACCCTCCTCCAGCTGTTTAAAGTACAAGGGTGGAGGGGGAGGGAGTCATGGAGGTCTTATACTCCCTCCCAATTCCCCTGGCACATTCACACGATCCCCCTCCACTTTGCCACGTCTTCACCTGAAGCCTCAGCTAATATGCTATTAGCTAATGAGAGCCCAAATGCAACAAAAGTGAAAAGCCAAGTAGTTTAATGATGGATTTCTTCCACCGTTTTTAACAACCTCAGCGTTATCTCCATGCATTTCAGTGCGAGTTATATCTGAGGTGAAAATAATGGCCTTCGATGGACAACCTGTCTCACAATTCAATCACTTCTCCTCTCCTTTCATGTGTCTGTTATTCCTCCGTGCCTTTTTGCCCTTCTTCTCACATTCATATATTCTACCTAGTTGGACTGACTCGTGGTTACACAACACACACTCCCGACCTCTGTCAGCGCGGGGAGAAAAGAAGACAGATGCATGCTTTTGTAGGAGCGACACACACAGAACAGCTACTTTCTACCTATTGCCTTTTAAGGCCCTTGGAGGAGCTCGGCTCCTCAGCTGCATACGACTCCGGTTGGCTCTACCTCCGTCCGTGGTCCTGTTCTCAACCTGGGGTTCCTGGCAGCGAGCGAACTGATGACAACACTGTTTCTATTTGGCTCGCAAACCGTGGACGGAGTGAGCGTAATTGATCATAGGCGTCTGTGACAAGAACGGCTTGGCGTGCCAGAGAAGCTGTAAAAGAGGTGAAAAAACTGCGAGGAGAGACTCACCGAAACATGAATCTTAAAACCATGCATTCTTCTCCAACTCTAAAATCTAAGTGAATGGAATCAATGTTAAAAGCTTCTCTTCTATTTTTTACATTTTGGTCAGTCTTAATGTGACGAATAGTTTAAGCGGCCTGAATGTGAACTCCTGGCAGGGATGACGGCACAGTGAGGGCATGCTGCAAAGTGAGAAAAAGTTCAGCTTCTGCACGTTTGAGAATCCACAGAGGAGCAAATTTAACCAAACATGACCTCATTCGAACGCGTCGCGACTGCGAGAGATCACAGATAAGCTCACAAACCGGCTCTGCAACGCGACGTCTCCACATCCAAAACACTCCCGGTTTGGCTCTGATCCCGGCGGCTCCGAGCTGTGGGAGTCGCGTGTCAAATCAGACAGGTAGATCGGACGCTGACAGGCAGCGAGGTGAAGACGCAGGGGAGGCCTGGACCGGCAATTAGCGCGGATTGATTCAGGTTGAAGAGACACCCACGTCCGCCTTGGCGGAGGAGCAGAGTTGGGGGGCCGGCAGCTGTGAGAAGCACCAGGTTAATTAGCGGTGCGTGGATCTGCTCAGGTGTGTGCGCGCTGTGTGCTAATATAACTCTCCACTCCCTCGTGGAGTGGGCATGACCAGATGTGTGCTAAATTACACACATTACTAATGCCACCCCCCTGCAGACCTAACCCCCCCTCCCCCATGGGTCCACATACATGAAAACACAGACACGTACACACAGAGAGAGAGGAGCTTCATTGGCAAACAGCTGGCTCCATCACGCTCTACGGTTGGTTGCTGAGAATAACTCCGACCCAGTATCAGAAATGTCCTGTACATGCAGAGAGTGGGACACAAACACACACACCAACCCTATTATCCCACATGTGTGTGTGTGTGTGTTCATCATTCTGATTCACTTCTCCACAATGCCCGACTCCTCATCCTCGGCAACTAACAGGTACCAATTGTGGTTGTCATTAATCAGCATGTCCGCCTGGCAGTCTCCAATTCATATCTGTCAGATGCAATGGGCAGAAAGTAATAGGTCACCAATTATACACGGGGCGCATTGGAGACGGTGGGTTTAAACAGAGTGCACACCGAGCGGACAAGAGTGCATACACACACACACACACACACACACACACACACACACCTCGCCAAGGAGCCACACACCTTCCACGTCTCCCGCGGAGGGGAGAGGTTTGACAGGACCCGAGGTGAGGAGAAGGGGAGAGAGGGGAGGGCAAGTAAGCGGCGAGAAGATGAGAGAGCGAGCGTTCCCAAGTCTTTAACAACAGAGAGGCTAAAACGAAACAAGATGTTTTCCCTCGACGGCTGAGCTCCGTCGCAGTTCGAGGCGGGAAGCAGCTGTTGAACCGGAGCCCCGCAAGGAAAAGAAGCCACGGCAAGAAACCATCGCCATTCTTCTGAAAGCCACTCCTCATTCAGTTCAGTGATGAAAGCTAATGGGGAAAAAAACATCCTTGACCCAGACGAGAAGACAAACTAAAAAACTACAACTAACGTGGACTGGAAAGCTCTTTGTGAAGTCAAAAAAGTGACATGTCTTTGGTTTTCAGATCACAAGTGAAACCATGTCGTGAGGTGTGTACACACACACACACACACACACATAGATACGGTACAACACACAGACTCTGATGTGATGCAACTCACATATGACTTGAATCCAGCGTGTAGGATAGAGAGCTGAAATACATAATTGCCACCAGATGCGACGGCCTGTCGAGCAGCGAGTTCTGGTTTCTAAATAAACAGGCTTTTATGACTCATAGCCTCACAGTGGTGACAGAGCTCCGGTTTCCCCACATTGGAACACAAATAAATAATCAAGCGCACCCCCTCAACGTTCCAGCGTTACCATTTTGTTCTTGGCAAGCTGTCGCACAGGAATGTATGGTTCATATTAGCCTGAAAGGGAAGAGTGTTCATCCGTTTTTTTTTCAATATGGATCTGCATATTGTTTTATTTGTTGGCGTAACCCCGCAGACATAACACACACACACACACACACACACACACAACCACACACACTTCCACTGTATTTGAGCTTTTTCTCTTCACATTCAACTTGATAGGACTCCAGGCTGTTGTATAAGCCGTTAGTATAGACACAGATTCAAACATTTGCTAAATCACAGAAACAAGTATTAGTTTGAAACTTCGGGACAGGATGTTATCTTCGTTTGTTTTTGTTTTTCTGAAAATGTTGCCATGGTGCACCAAAACCAAAAGCCCTAAAGACATTTCAGGAATTCTGTTATGCTGTTGTAGTTTATACGCTAGGTGAAGACTATGTCAATATGAGACTATACTAACACTGGTAGGATTAATTGTTCCTCTAGTTGTCCTTTCCCATAAAAACAATGTGGTTGCCTACATATGTACACGTCTATAAAATCTCTGCAGACGTTAAGTGTCTTTGTTTAGAGATCGAGGCTCCATTACTGTGAGATATCTAGAGTCAAGTACATGAAATGATGGTCTGTCTGTGTTCACAGTAACACAACCGCTGGCCAATTTATTATAACATTCCTACTGTTAAGCAAACGCCAGCCCTTCCTTTTCACCCACCCCTCTCATCGCATATACAATTATCCACTCAGAGTGCTGGGCCCAGTGTCAAACCGCCGGTACCCACGACGTCACACTCACGTTATGCAGTGTGTGTGTGTGTGTTTTAGCAGTCAGTCCTTTTGGAGTCCATGATGAGTGCCGAGGACCTTTTCACTCACCACGCACCAGCAGGTGGAATTTTAATAATTGACGGGCAAATTATAGAGATTCTGCAGAAAGGAGACAGGTTAATAGCCTGAGCACGTTTGATAGTGTGAGTGTGTGTATGAAAAAAAGCATATGGTCGCACAAATGTGTGTGTGTGTGTGTGGTGTGTGTGTGTGTGTGTGTGTGTGTGATCTGTATTCAGAGGAAGTCGCGGCGTGAAAGACGACATAACATCCCTCACATTTGTGATGCAATAAAGTCGACCCATTCTCTCCATTTAAGGAGAGCGGCGTCCCCTTGATCTTGCTAATTGTGTGAGGTTAGCCATGCATTAAGCTGATGAGCCCATTTGCCATTAGTGCCTCCATGCATCTTAATGAGGGGAGACATTTGAATAAAGCGGCGACAAACATGCAAAATGGAGATGTGAAGATTAATTTTATATAATGGGAGAAAGTAGTAGCTGAAAAGGACAAAGTCGGAAATAAATCACAGGCTCTGCACTCATATACAGTAATGTGAAAGTGTGTGCTAAGTGATATCCCAATCAACCTTTACAAAGCTTCACTTTATTCACGGAGGTTAACCAAAGGTGCACTTCTTCAACAACACACGCCGGCTATTCATTTTCATCCAACTTAACAACACATTTATTTGGCCACTCAACAACTTCACAGCCCAATATCCATCCGTTTACCTTGCTTACCTTAAAAGGTGCAATTTTGTTGCTCGCATTGGAATAGCTTTAAAAACAAATATCTCCTTCTGTCGTCCACTTCTACGGTTCTTTAAATGCGAGAGAGAAAAAAAACACACAAAAAGAGGACCAATATCTGTCAGAAACTCCAAACAAACAAACGCACCTTTTCTCTGACGACAAAAGGCCGTCGTCATTATCAGAATATACAGATTCAAAAACGTCCACAGAAAAAATAAAATAACGATATCTACTTTTTATGGATTTGGGTGAAATCCACAACGTCGTGGCAGCATTTTCTATGCATGGGTAACAAACAGGAAGCAATCTTTACTGGTATTGTCAACGCAGCGGCGCTTAAAGGAGAGAAAATCGCTCAGACAATCGAGACCAAATAAAAAGAGTTTGAGGAAAAAAAGAATTGTTCTCAAGACGGAACGTTACATTGTTCATATGCATTGATTGGCTGGAGTTTATGCAAATAAAGACAAATAGATGAATACACTTTCTTCCGTCATAGATGATCACTTTTTGCGCTTTGAGGAAAGATGTCTTCTTTGCGAGGCTCGTCAAGTCAGCTTGTAAACGGCTTCATTTTAGCCCTTTCACTGTCAAACCAAACATCCAACCACAGCCTCTTTGTGGGGAAAGAAAAGCTTGGTTTTGATTCTGACACACGCAATCACATTTGATTACCCCCCCAAACTGCCACGTATCTATCAGCCAACTTAAAAATGTAACGGAAAAGAAAAAGATTCACATTCACACATAGAAGCCACATATCAGTGCAGAAGGTGTAAAAAACTAGGACATGATGTCAAAGAAGTGTTAGAACTCCATTTTCACATCAATATATTGAAGCCACTTATTATCTCTTTTTTCTTTAAAGTCAAGGTAATCTTTTTCAATTAGACTGAGACAAACAAAATATGTTTTTCAAAGCTTATTGTAAATAATGAAAGAATGTGAATCGCTATCGGCTTAAATGGTGCGGTTTTGAAGGAGAAACCCGTTTTGAATTGATGATGAATTGGACGCTTTCTGCTTTATATCATTGCATTTCAAAAAGTGACAAATATCAAAATGGAATGTTTGTTTTGTAAATATTTGTTTGTCACACACACACACACACACACACACACACACACACACACACACAAAACTCGTCCTCATTAACCCGAGTTCATAATTAGAAAACAAGATTTGTATTATATCCTATGAAACATGAATGCTCTTTGCAACCCGGCACTTGATACATGGGCAAAGATAATGATTGGACTATTGAGGGAAGGTCAAAGTTAGTTTATGAGCGTAATAAGTTACCTTAAATGCAAGGTAAGAGAATGTGGACGTCAGTCAGAGAAACACAGCGATGATTACTATTCATAACTTCAACCTGTATTCTCACTGCCTCCTGCTTTTAACTGCTTATTACTTTAACCTTCTGCTCCCGTCATCCCTCTCCTCTTCCCCACCTTCACTCCGTCACTTCTCCCCTCCCCCGCTCCTCCCTGCCTCCCCTCCTGTCCTCTCTGTGATACACAAACAGTCCAACAGCTGGAAGTAGATTGCTTCATCCAGGCTTGGCTAGCGACCAACTTTCTCTCTGGGCTATTTTAAGCTCCTGCCGCTTTTTTCTCTCCGTTTCTCTCTCAATTTAGTAGAAAGCATAACAGACACTGACAGATGTTGAATCCCCGCTTTACTCCTTATCCCTTTCTCTCTCCCTCCCTCTCTCTCTCGGTTCGACTCTTTACTTTCCCCGTGCTCTCTGTTTTTATTGGTGAAAATTTGTGCAACAGCCATCGACACAGATGTTGAATGTTGTTTGCAGGACCCCAATTCTCCCTCTGCCTCTCTTTATCTCCCTCTCCCTCTCTCTCTCTGCACCTGTGCGGAGTCTGTGCCAAGCTCCTGTTGAGTCTAAATGGGAGGTCCAAACATTCCCGGGGCTTAGCTCATGAAAGCAAATCTCCCATTATTATACACCGTATTATGGGCTGTCGCTGGGGCGGCCCTGTTTGGAGAGCCACCAGCAGCTAAATGATGCGAGAGGTCGCGTGCATGCAAAAGCATGTCAACACCCACCGGCGCGTGTGCACGTACACAGATGCACAGGCACGGCAGGCTGCATAACAACTATGGATGGCAGACATCTATTTGTATGCATGAAGCCTCCCCTTCTCCATGCATGCTTGTCATTGAAGCTTTTAGTGTTATTTGGGAACTATGGGTGTCATCCATACAGCAGACCAGCTATAGAAGGTGAAACTTAGATTTTATCCCTGTTGCTTCATTATTTCCTACAACGGAAACTAAATAATTCATCTATCTTCTTTTTTTTGTTGTTCAAAAGTTTGACCTTTTCATCTTCTCCACAGGGATATTTATGATTTCCTGAAAAGACTGAAAATCAACACCAAACATCTCCCCCAGCACAGGGGAAATGAGTTTCAGGTGTTCCTTTTTTTAGGGCACTGATGCACAGCTGTGTCTGTTTTAGTCGGCAGGAATTAACTGTTAGTCTGTCTTTTCTTCTTCCACTAATGGTTTCATCAGCTTTCTCTCAACTAGTGGGGAACGTGTTTACCCAATAAATTAATCGTTGAATCTTAAGTATTTTTGTTAAAGATTATTAGGAATTAATCACTGACTGAAATCTGAAATAATCCAAACCATTTGTCGTCTAAAAAAAACACCGTTAACCTTCACATTTTCTGCTGCAATATCTTTATTCATGCGGCGTTCTAAAAAGATTCGACATGCGGATACGTGATTCAAAATTTCACTTCAATACACTTAAATCCTTTTTATTCAAGGTGATTTAATACACTTTCTTCACAAAGTGCCTGTGTCATGTTTCTAGACTCATCCTCTCTTGTACAGATTTCAACAGTCTATTGTTACGACACTTTTACGGGATTTATGGTATACTTTGCGTATGCTTGATGGTTTTCCATTTTCTCCTGCAGGTGGTGGCTGTTTCATACGTCAAACACTAAAACAAATAACAGATGGAAGTTGAGAGAAAAATGAGCCGTGGAGGGAAAGAGGATAGGTAGGAGGGCTGGTACGATTTTTGAGGATGAAAATGAGCAAAATGCAGCGTGTTTGTACGCCGAGGGTTGCCGAGGGAGACGAGTTCGGGGGAGGTGGAGAGGGAGGAAAGGACGGAGATGAGGGAGATAGTTGAAAATGAGTGTGAAACAGATCGGAGGCTGTGTGCAGAAGCAGCAGATGGACTGGGGAGCAGCAGAGCGAGGCGGAGGAACACAGCCTTTGTTCTCCCTGCTGTCTGCCTGCATTTTGTTGTCTGTCTGCATGTCTGCCTACCTTTCTGTCTGCCTGCATGTCAGTTTGTTTGGAAATGTTTTAAAGCTCACCAATCCTCTCCTGCTGCCCTCATCTAAATCCATCTCTACTCCCTCACTCCACTCGTCCTCCATCTTCCCTTCTCGTCTCCTTTGCCTCGCTTTACCTCTCTGCCGCCGTCTCACCTTCCCTTCCACTCCGTCTCGCTTCGACCTCCAAACTACCTTTTGTATTTTGTGCCTTTGTTCTGTTCCTTGTTCTCTCCTTTTCTTCTGTCTTACATCAGTAATCGTACCTCAGCATGTAAGGTCCTTGGAGACGCTGTATACCACCTCTCTGCCTGTCTCTCTCTCTCTGTCTCTCTCCCTCATCTGGCTGTACATAGCCCAGATGTTACCGCACATGCCATTACACCTACACGCCATTACTGCTAATATCTCACTGGGGTGAAAGTGTGCACGTGGCGGAGCTCATCTGTGACAACAATTATACGTGCGCGCGCACACACGCACACACACACACACACACACACACACACACACACACACACAATGTCCACGACAACTGTGATCTGAAAACTTCATCGACATTCAGCAACTATCTTATTTTCAAATTCTTCAAATCTCAAGATGAAATTCTTCAAGTTCATTTCCAGTAAATAACACAATGTTCAATATTACAGAGTATACAGAATATTACGGAGTTTTCAATGGTTGGACTTCAGACACACAGTGTGTGTGTGTGTGTGTGTGTGTGTGTGTGTGTGTGTAGGCCTACTGCATGTATGATTCTGTCTGAGGTGCCCTCCACAGATCATCCAAGCTCTCCTCACAGCGGGGGAGTGCAGTGCCACGCCGTGAACAAAGGATTACTGTAGGAGGAGAATGTGCATGTGTGTGTGTGTGTGTGTGTGTGTGTGTGTGTGTTGTGTGTGTCACTGCAAACACAACCCCATATCCTCGGGGCTGACTGCTGCCTAGCCTCTGTTCTATCACCATCCATCTCGTTGCCGCGTGTGCATGCGAGTGTGTGTACACGCGTGCGCACTGATGCTATCATCATATTAACATAGATGACAATCTGGCGCGAAGGTGCTGATCAAAGATAAATTTCCCTCCCTGGCTCGCCTCCCGTTAATTACGCCATCTGTGTAGGAACGCGTCGTCCCGAGTGTGGGGGAGGCCGATCCGTCAAACACTCCCAGCTCTCCGGCGCCGACAGTAATCCACCAGAGACTGATCGCCTCCAACCCTCGGAGAGGTTACGCACACATGGCCGCGTTGCGAGGACACACACACACACACACTTGCATATATACACACAAGACTCTCACCGCCCAGCACACACATTTCAACACCTCTCATACAGCATTTCATTCAAATCTCCGACAAGTTGCCTTTTTGGCTCCGTGTGTCAAACGCTGCTTTCACAGTTCAGGTCCTGAAGTTGTACTCGGTGTCGTTGGAGCGGTACGCTCGAAGATCCACGAGTTTCATCGAAAACATGCAGAAACACCCAAAAACATAAAGTTGTTTGTACCCATTTGTATTCAGTATGAGAGCGATCCTATCAGTGACTAACAAGGTAATTGTATTACTGTGTACATGAGGGTAACATGGAAACCATTCCCAATAGGTTGCTCACTAACTGCTTTAATTGACAGGTATACATCTGGTGAACACAAAGAAGAAGGCCGTCCTCATACTAGCAGATCACATGGTCATCTCAGAGGTAAAACAGAGATGATTTACAGTGCCAAGAGGAACTTCCTGCTCACAGAGAAGCAGAGAAATGTGAGGGATCGGTGCCCCGTGCCCAACGCTTGTGCCAGATGTGCGGGGGGGGGGCTTTACGAGGGGGCGCTTGGCACAAAGTGCCACTGTGACGGAGAGGCACACGCCATTAATCTCCTTCCTCTGGGACGCCTGGATGCCGCTACGCTTTAAGAGTCCTCCACCCCCCCCTCTATCCTTCTACCCTTCCATCTTCATCGCCGCCGCTCTCCCATCATTCTATCAATCCTCCCATCTGTTATGCTGTAAAACAAGAGACTTTTCATTCCGCCACACTTTTCTAAATGAAATCTTAAGCGTTTCATTCACTCCGTCACTCACCCATCCATCCACCCATCCATCCACCCATCTATCCACCCATCCATCCATCGCCTAATCTCATTTCGTCCCCCGTGAGAATCTCCCATCCTTCCCCCTTCCTCCAGCTTTTCCCACCAGTCAAATGAAGCAGTCGCAGCTGTGCAGCCATTCCACAGGGGGGCCACGCTGATCACGCCATTACGATTATTGACTACATTAAGCGGAGATGGCGAGGGGGGCTGGTTGTAACATTGACCACGGTGCTGCGTGATCAATAGCTCCTTTGAGAAGGAGGCGGAGATGAAAGAGAAGGCCGAGGATTTAACACACCAGTACTCTGAATCAGGTATCCCAGAGAGGACAAACAGGTCCAGCAGACACACGGGGTAATCCATCTAAATCTTTCTTAATTTCTTTTATGCGCTGTGAAATCTATTGAACATCAAGGAGTGTTTCCTTTGAATTCAGGGGTCAGGCAGTTTTAAACCATCAAGGCAAAAACAAATAAAAACAACCAGTTGACTTAAAACACGATTCTATCTTCACTGAGTAATTAATCATCACTTCTACCACCCACCATGTCCTTGGGGATGGGTTTTTTTTTTTTTTTGGACAGCCAAACTTTAGTGGCGTACATGTGCCGGGGCCTTTAACTGGAGCGAGAAACATCGATGTGCTTCACACAAGAATCAAGGTCATCATTAAAATTTCAAAGACTTCAAAGCAATCCAGTTCTAAGTACCGCTTAAATTGACCATTAAGAGAAGCAAAAAAAAAAAAAGATAGATGAGTTTGGCATCTTAAGAAATTCTCTTTCATCCCGTGCATCGTGTTTGTGTGATAAACCTATCGAGGGAAGGTTTAGTGGGCCAAAGCTACGAAGCAAACACAACTCCGGAGTGCTCTGGGAGGCCAAAGTACGTCAGGAGCGCTCGTTTTGTTCACTGACGTGTTTGCAAAGTGAATGAACTATCACTTTGTAGTGAAGTTAGTTCGACTTCTCTGGTCTGGCTTTGGAACTAGAGTGTTTATGTGCCGATTGTGTCCGTTGTGCACTCGTGTTTGTGATTCTGATGCCCTTTCAGAGCGCCGCACTCTCCCAGGATCCTCCTGGAGCTTTCCCAGATGGCCTGCAGAACTCCCACCCGTCTCTGAAGTGGCATCGCTGCCAGGCCCGCCACTCGCTGCAGGGCGGACAAGACTGGAGACTTGGCACCTTCTCTCTTTCTCCCAGGACAAAGGAGCAACTTTTGGAGGTCATCTCGTGTTCTTGGACCAGCTGTACATTCACTAAACTGGGAGGGGGATTTACATTTGTCATGATCAGAAATCTGGCAAGATGTAGTGGAATCTATAAAAAAAATTGATGCTCGTTGTTCAGCATTCAACTAGTTACACTGTACAGCAGCACAGTGTGCACATGTCCTGATGATTTACTTATAAAGCAGACATTAGTTGATCAGACAGAGAGCCGTTTAGCAGCTTTTTGTAATTGTTCAGTGAGAGAGAAGTGCAGTCGCTGGTTCTTAATTGGCGAGTGTGTGCTCTGTGATTTAAACTATTCCATTAACTAGCAGGTGGCATAAAGTTCAGAGCTTGTGTTGTGCTAACTTTAGCACTCATTTGGCGGTTGCCTAGCAACAACAACAAAATAAGACAAAGCAAGCTGCACAAAGGGCTCAGACATCTTAATTAAAAAAAAAAACTACTACTGTTCTCATTGTGACAGACCTGTGACATAAAGCTGAGTTGAGATGTAAAAAGCAGAAAATGCTCAAAAGGAACCCGGAGAGTCATAATTCAGTTACGACACATTTCTAACTACGATGATTTTTAATTATCGTGGAACGTAGTCACTATGAATAGCGGGAAGAAGAACTGCTCAACAGCAAATTGTTTTTCAACAACTTGGATTGTGATTTTAAGTTTATTATATAAAAAAAGGAAGCGTACTGTATTTTACTGGAACGTTTAGTGTAGGATTTTAACAAATAAGGGATGGGCTGCTGTATGAATGAATGGAAACAATTAGACATTTACAGTAAAGGGAAAATCTGCAGTAAAAACCAAGGTGACATTCACTGGTCACCTGTCTCGATGATTTGCATTAACCCGACGTACAGCTACGAACCGTGCAATGTGTGTCTTTGTCAACTTTTTCAGTTGAGCTAATATTATTATTTCTTTTTTCTTTTTTTGTAGATCAGAACTCCATAGGAGAAAATGGGGAGGAGTGGGGGAGATAAAGATAGGGAGCAGAATTAAATGATACGGAAATTAGAGTAGGCGTAAATGACTCGGCGAGGGTGAAGGACGGAATAAATTGGATTGGACTGATTCTGGAGCCAGCAGATAAAATCCAGCAGGGATAAAAGAGGAGCGTCTACACTGTCATATGGAACAAGATGTGTGTGTGTGTGTGTGTGTGTGTGGTATACAACCAAAATTCATTCATTTGTTCACTATTCTCTCTCCCCCCCTCCCTCCATTCCTTTCTGGTGATCTTGCCGTCCTGTACTCTTTTCCTGTTGTTGGGGTAGAGGTTTGGAAGTTGTGCATGGTTGGTGTGTGTGTGTGTGTGTGTGTGTGTGTGTGTGTGTGTGTGTGTGTACATCTGGTTGTGGTGGGGTTAAGTACGCATGTTGCAGGATGTGTTGTGATAAAAGACATTCCTGACCGGTGCCATCCCTGGCAACCTGGCTGCTCCACTGTCTCCTCCAGCTGGAAAGTCGCACCTGCCTCAATCTTGTGTGTGTGTGTGTGTGTGTGTGTGTGTGTGTCCCACTCTAGAAGTAGTGTTTATCCCCAAGGCACAACATGCCAAAGAGTGAAAAAAGAAGAGCAGTAAGACAGGGGTGAAAACGGTGGGTTTAGAGGGAATATGATACGAGTAGGAATATGAAAAAATAAAAAAAAGAGAGCGAGTGAGAGTGAGAGAGAAAGCCACAGATGGGTCCAGATCAAGAAGGCAACTGGAAGAGCATCCAGGGAGGCAGTCAAAGGCAAGCCCTGAGGGGAGTAGAGAGAGAGGGGAAGACAGAGCGTGAGTACCCCCCCCCCCCTCCCCCAGAGAACGTAGAGCTCCTGACCACAGACAAAGAGAACGACTTCTATCCAACCATGGCTGGTAAATCAACTGTTGATAGGAGAGCTAGGGAGAGATATACAGTAGTACCCTACGTCCCCATGCATGCGTCAGTGTGACAGTAAGATTTGAGCAGTGGGTCAGGGGCCGAGGCGAGGATGCCGTTATGTAACTGAACTTGACCTCTGACTTCCCTACAGAGAGGAGACCAACGTACGACCAATAGATTTTCATGCTGAAAGTAACAGCCTTTTTCAGTGTTGATGAACAATATATTTGCATTAAAAGGTCTTTATGTGTCCATTCGGTTGCTTGTTACCGAGTAGACCTGTGAAATTCTACTCTAAGTGGGTTTATATGGGTAAAGGCTCCTGCTCCGTTCCCATGAGTTTCTGGTTTGTGTGTCAGTTAATATAACAATAGTGAATCCAGTGATGTGTCAAAGTCATCGCAGGAGAAGAGAAGATTGTGCTTTTTTAAAGGCGAGACAGAGAGTAACTACGATAATGACTTGGCTAGAATGATATGTATTTTCAACCGCTGCTACTTGTCAGTTGGCGGCACATCATGCTGTGGGCAGCGTTGGTGTTCTCCTTGTTTTTGGGTCTGTTAGAGTCGACCACATTTTGGATCATAGTGAAGACCTCAAGTCTGCGTTGCATATTATATTCGTTCTATGCACCCAAACAGCAACGTGATCATTCTATCGACCGGTGAACCTTAGCGTGAACCCTTGTTGAAAAGTTGGAACCAAGTCAAAGCCGGATGACCTCTGCGCCTCCTGTTAAAAGCTACAAGTTCTTTAACTCGCCCCGAGGTGCCGAGACCTCCAGAGCGAGGCGAGAGTGTCGCCTGGTGAGTTGCTTTAATTACTTCTCTCCCTCCCTCGCCGCTAATGCCTTCATTTTATTAGGCACAGGATCTGATTCATATGCATAGTGCAGACATAATTTTGATTTGAAATTCTTTCTTATCTGTTATGGCTGGGACTACCCCCCCCTGCATGACTGCATCCAAAATCAATTACCTTGCCTGGTCCCCTGGCGAGCGTTTCGATGGGGAGTGTGCAGGTTCTATCGCACACTTTTAACCTTAAAGACAATGTTGTTTTTCATGTTGAAGGACATCTCTGATTCTGGAGCCGCGTCGTGTTTTATGGATGAAGAGTTTGTCGTATTAATTCTAAAAAAAAAACACACCTCGAATGTTGGAAGGAGGGATGTTTGTCATGTCGACTGAATGCAAAACTCCACTATAAAGTTGCCATCCCTCCATGTAGACTTTCCACACCTCTGTCTGGAAGCTCACGTCATCACGCGGCATCTCGCCATCTCTTTTTACGGAAGGGTAACACCTGTGTTAAACAAACATCCCCCAAAGATGTTTGGCTATTCATTTGCAGCGACTTCTCGTTATGGATCCATTATAGAAAGTGCCCAATGCACCGGGGTGTAATGACACAGGCAACGCTCGCTGTAAAACAGTGGCATATGGCAAAACTACACAACATTAAACATTTTGGAGAGCGCGCCTCCCCGGTGCCTAAATAGCACAGTGTTTTGGCAAATAAACCATTACATAGTGTGAATGACTTTTGGACTCCTGTGCCAAGCTGAGCCTCTTAACCATGTTTTTACTGACACAAAGAAAGCAGAACGCACAGACAAAAAAGATGGCAATCTGCATTCTCCTCATGCCACGCATGAGTAAAGAGCAAAATATCAAAACAACGTAATTACAGGAACTACACATGTTCACATGGACACCATCCCGTTATTCAACCATTCATCTTCACAGTGTTAGAAGACCAAACACCTATTTATTCTCCCGAGGTGTTCCCGGCCCAGCAGGGAAACATATAATCCCTCATAATCCCACACTTCTCCTCCCTCCTGAGGATGAGCCCTGGCTTCGGCCAAGAAAAACTTGTTTGTTTTTTCGGTCATTACACAAAGCATGTGACCGCTTTGCAGCCCGTTGAGGAAAGTGACCCCATGGCGTCACTTTCTAGCCCAGCTCGTCGACCTGTGAAGCTCCACTACGGTCGCAGTAAACACGTGGTTAGCACTGTGAATTCAAGCAAAAACAATTGTTTGAGTTCAGGCAACAAAACTGCTTACGTTTCGGAAAAAACATCACGGTGGAGCTTAAAATAAGTATGTAAACAAATGTAACATGAGTATGGAAAACGACATGAAGACCGGCTTCCTGGTTAAAAAAAAAAAGTTTTTGACTTGCGTAGGTTTTTTGGGCTTCATGCTATGTCAGACGTTAAAGGGTGACCTCGGTATCAGACTGTATTTCGTGCCCTGAGAATGAGGCTGCGCTGAAGGCCTCTCCAACACACAGTAGACTATCATCTGCAAACCACTCGACCGGACGCTCACCAATACTTCCAAGTGACTTAGAATTAAAAATCCATAAAAAACATTAAAAAAAAAAATCACATTAATCAAGCTTGTTCTCTGTCTAGTGGACGCCCGCAGCATAAAAAGGCTCTCGTTACACCTTTTAGATAGACTTGCACCAGTAGCCTAAACAGATGCAACCCGAGCCTTCCTAACATATACACACACAGACACACTGTCTGCAGGCAATCACCAGCCAGCATCGCAACTGCACATTTTTGCTGGAAGTGGCCTCAAAGCCTTCCTCTTGCATCTGCTTCTGTGTGCCATGTAAAGCGCCTCAGTCATGCAGTCCCAGCCATTTCTGTGTGATTGATGTGAGTGCTTAGCTGGGCGACAGAGGTCACAGTGCCTGCGAGATTGTTTTAGCCCTACCTGCTCCTCTTTCCCACTTCCATCTCTTTTTCCGTTTCTCTCCCGCCCCTCCCTCCCTCTCTCCCCACCTGGAGTGTCGTGAACCCTCTCCACACTCCCAACACCTAATTATATCCTGGACGTGTAAATGTATTCATATTCATGAAGGCACAGATGCTAAATTAACTGTGGCAGGGACACGTTGCACTGTGCCGACTGCACAATCTGCTTCCTCCACTTACAGAGGGGAGGGAGAGGAGGGAGAGGAGGGAGAGGAGGGAGGAAGGGGGCTTCGGAGTTGGAGGAGAGAACACTGAAGGGAGAGAGAGAGTTAAACAAAGAAGGGAAGGGGAAGAGGAAGAAAAGAGCCGAGGGGGGGCAAAGCAGGGAAGAGAAGAGGAAGTGAGGAGCTGTGGAGGAAAACTGAGGGACTAGGACAAAGAGAAGGTGCAGGAAGGTTACGGCCGGACAGAGTCACTCATTCAACCTCGAATCACCTAAGATGTCACAATTACCGACCCCGCCAAATGCCCCTGCGCCATCCTGCGCCCCGGTCACATGGGCCTCGGTGGCGATGAGTGACAAATCAAAAAGCCAGAGTGCATAAAAACTTGGGAGCCGGTGGCGGCGGAACGGTGCGGCGGGGAACTCAGGGGCAGATGGAGGGAGGTGCAGCGGTGCGCGGCGAACAGATGGCCTTTCCGAACTTGATATATGAAATTAATAACGTTTCTCAAATAGAATTCAGAAACAGGAATACATTACCTGAATTTTAATAACTGATTTTTGAGTGGGGGGAAGGGAGCATTTGCATGTCAATGAGAGAGATGTGTGTACAATACAATGTGTTCAGTTCTAATGGTTGTTGGTTTTTTCTCCCCTAATGGAAAAGCAGACAACAGAGGCAACCGTATTGTTCATTCGCCGTTGCTGGAATCACGGCAACTTTCGTCATTATTTTTGCCACCTTCGTTTTTCCAACTTAAGCATGACTCGACAGTTTTATTAATCCAAACTTCGGAAATGTATTAAAAAAAGTGAATCTCAGAAGACTAACAAAAGGTTTGAACTCTTCAGTTACCCTTTCCCCCACCGCCTGAATGGTAGAGAAAAAAAACTACCCTTGAACCCAACGCTGACTGGCTGACTTTCACATTTCTACTTGAAGGCTTTCATTCAGCTTTCATTCAGCAGCGTAGTTTCAGAAATGGGATTTTAGTGAGAGGTTTGGCTTCTTCGACAAAGAGTGTTATTCACTAATACTTGGATGTGCTCCCATCATAAAACAGAAGCGTGCATATTCACAGACCTGCAGCACTGTGGCGTACGCTATACTGACACAACGGTTATTCAGGGCTCAGCTCACAAGGACGGCGATGAAAGAAAAATAAACTAAAATGTAATATTGCAGTTGAACATCAACGGATGGACATTTTCAGATACGCCGTCGACTCATTTTCTATAACCCAATCTTGACTGTGTGAGATCATATCCACACATGCAGGATGATAATGAAAGTATAAGTGGCAGGGAACATTTTTTGTGTAATAAAACTGCACAGAAGACAAGTTACCAGTCTGATTAATTTGTCTTCTCTTTTAAAAAAACAGTTTTTAAATCTGTTGACAGGTCAGCTAGATTTCAGGAAGTCACTGCGTCTGGCCAAGAAATAGTCCCCAACACAACCCCTATTAAACCACAACATGTTGTTTTTCCACGGATAAAAAACACAAGATGATAGTTCTTCTCCGGCTCCCAGTCTTTATGATAAGCTATGCTGAGCAGCTGTTGCCTCATTTTTAACAGACAGATATTATAATAATATTAGAATATTTATTTACCAATATTTGTGATCTAAAAAGATACATTTTTTTTACAATAAAGATCTGCCTATTAAACTAGAAGGGTAAATCAAAACGTTGCACTCTGTGGTTACAGAAATGATCACGTTAATAGAAAGGAGTGCAGCAGCACTCATACTTGTACTAAATGTAAAATACATGGTCGCATTGTCGCCCCTCCTCATCTCAGTGAGGGAGAGAGAAAGAGAGATGGGGGGCAGAGGTGGTCGAGCGATCTAGCGAGTGAATGCGAACAAAGCGGCGAATCAGAAGAATAAAAGTGATTTTCTGTTTGTGTCACGACGCTCAAGTAAACACACACACGCCTCCTCACAAACCTGAGAAGGGGAGGTGCCGCATTTTCACTCAATGCAGCCCAAGGCACACTTCATCCTGCTGTGGCCTGTCTGCTCTCTCCATGTCTGTGTCAGCTGGTGGTTATCGGCTGGGGGTCACGACCCCACGTGGGCTCCGAATCCTGAACACAGCGAAAGAAAAAGGAAAGACAAAATACCGACACCACCACACACTTCTAGTGGGTTATAAGTGATGATTGAGAGGGATTGTTTTCATATCAGTCCATACGTTGTTATTCAGGAAAGGGTTGCATGTTACACCTTTTAAAAATGCCAAATCTTATTTTTCTTCACTATAAACTTAAATACTAATGCTTGCAGGAATAAGACTTTCAGCTGTGTGTAAATGGTTCAGTCGAGTGCAAATAATAGGCTGCAAGTAAAACGCTTAGGGCTGTCAATCGATTAGAAATTTGAATCAGATTAATCACAGGGGAGCTGTGGATTAATCACGGTTAATCACCATTCGTAAATATATGAAAAATTCCCATTTTATCTCTATATTGTTGTGGGAACGGAAAGATAAATGACAGAAAGGTGTATAAGCACCAGAATATGAAGCCTCCACAAATAACAATAACTTTGAAAACATTCAACTTTGTGTTTTCCTGATATTAACAGAGCAGAGTTTGCTGTAGAGATATTAATAATTCAGTTACACAGTTAAAATAAATATTAAGGATCAAAAAGCTAAGAGACTAAGAGACACTTGCTAACGTCGTTTATTGATACCATCTTTTTTTTTGCGTTAATGCCTTAAAAAATGAGTGCATTAACTCAAAGAAATTAACTGACGTGCGTTAACGCGTTCATTTTGATGGCCCTAAAAAAAATTAACAAAAATTATAGTTTTATTGTTTTTTTCAAGGCCTCAGAATGAGGCTTTTGTGAGCTTTTGTATGTGTGGAACCCACAAGTAGCATTTGTGTGAGACCATGTGGGCTAAATGCCACGTTAATGGCCAAACCAGATCACTTTCTCTCTCTCTGCGAAATAATCCCTGATTTCAAGCAGGAAACTATGGCTCAAGGATAAAAAATGAACGGCATATGTTGGGAGTCTCCCCCTCGGCTGGTGAGAGGAACAGAAGTGTTGTCGTTCACACGTGATGGCAGAGACGATTCAAACACACAACAAATTGGTTCCACGAGATGCGAGGAGCACATGTGCGCCGTGTTTATTCTCCACTTTCACACTGCGCCTAATTTATCAAATAGTCACCCCACGTTATGGATTCTTGACGGTTTCATTCATGACTCAGCGGAATCGACTCAGGCAGGATGTTTCCACCCTGGTGCTCATGAGGAGGGTTACATTTTGGGGTCATTTGATGGCGGACCACCGACAAACTGGATGAATACGCAGCATAAAGCTGGTGACAGCGGTACTGTACCCCTGCAATATGTAGTGGGAGTGGTAGCATGAGAAACTTGGAACAGGTTCAGGCACACAGTCTGTTCACCTTCATGGGTGGAATGACAGATGGTCCGGGTAGCTTCCTGCAGCTGAGCGTAGCGCGGCAAAGCTACCATGTCATGGAGAAGTTTGTACGTGTGGGAGTTTTGATAAGTCGAAAGCAATCTGTGCGCACGTTTATCACGTTTATTCGCTCGCATGCGAAACATTTCGGTAAAATTTGATTAAAAGCCGTATGTTTTCCTCCCCGATCCCTGACGCGGAAAAATACCCCGTTACTGCCGCGGCGTCATTATCAGCGGCGGCAGGGCAAGTCGAGAGCTTCAAGGTACGTCTCAATCCACGGGGGTGCACGCTCCCTCCAAAAACAGAAGGTGGAAGTTGGCGAGGCATCGTGCACACGGAGAGTGTTACTTACTGGTTATTGTGGTGGTCATACTGTGTCCCGTATGGCAGCGTATAAATGAACAGCATGCAAACACCTTCTGTCCAAACATCTGCGACAGGCACATTTTTAGGCTGCCTTCCAAAACCAAAAAAAACAACACAAAAAAAAAAAAGATGGAGGCAGAAGAAATAAAAATCTCTCTAGCTGCTTGGCTCAGCTCGTCCGCTCTCATTCTCTTGGCTTATTAATTTCTTGTAAAAAATAAAAGTTTCTCCGGCATTCCTGAACAGGACACAGAGCAACTTTTCCGTTAGTTCTGAGGTTTCAAGGATGTTTTTGCAGACTGGGTATTAAGAAGGAACTACTGTATTGACAAAAAGCCACTCAGGCATTCTTAACGATGCATCGTCTCACTGGAGAGATGGAAACACTTTGGAAAAACAAGCGCTCTCAAATCCTCCATCGTTCATTAGAATTAATTTGCTGGTAGAATACACTAGCTCATAAAATTCACATCACGAGTGAAATGGCGCTCTAAAACCAGCCTTATGTGCCGGCAGCGCCGTAGCATCGATGCACTTGGGTGTCATGGTCACGGTAACAATAGCAGGACGTTGTAACAATCAGGCTGAAACTCAATTTACAGCATCAGCATTTTCCGTGAAGGCCATTTTTTTAAATGATTATTATTTTTTATTATTGTAGAAGGTTTATGGATGGAGATTCCATCAGCTGAAAGATGCAACTTCAAGTCGAGAGGACGGATACAATGGTGGGGTGTGAACTGGACCAACCATGGAGGAGAGGGGATTAAAGGTTAAAAAATTCACACTTTACCAAAATTGTATTTACTAAAATGGACAAAGTTTGACTTTTAGGGTTTTTTTGTATGAAAATATGTATGAAAGATAATATCCTTGGAATTTATATTTCCCTAGACTTAATGAGAATCTTTCAGAAACAACAATTATAATTATTTCAGTGAATTAGACATACACATATGGTCATTATTTCCCTTTGCTATAAGATTTTTTCCAGCTTCAGCTTTAAAAACTCAATCTTCTCTGCAGTCCGGTGTTTACTCTAGTCATTGAACCTATCCTGGCAAAGATGTTTTTCATCCACGAGTTACATGACCTGGCCAACGCTGTGTACACAAGTACTTGGCATGACCGTACATAGCTGGCCAAGGAGGCGCCGGTTATAAAAATACACAAGTGGAAGCTCGGCTGCCTCTGCTGCTCCTTCTCAAGGCATCGCGTCATGCATTCCTTCTGTTTTCACTCATTTTCCAGCATTTTTCGCCGCTGAAGCTTTGCCCCCCGAACACGACTTATAAAAGACATCCAGTGTCAGCCAATTATTTTGGACTTTGATGGTCATAAATCAAGGCTGACCAATAAAAAATGAAGACGGCCAAGTATAATGTTCGTGTGTGCGTTCAGACTGGATTGTAAATGAAGCCAGATGGGCTGGGAGGGTGCCACTGAACAGTGCTGGATCCCATCGCTAAATGGGCTGTGTGTGTGTTTTCCCCTCGTGCACAAATTACGGCATCACCTCATTCGGCGGCATAAATCAAAGCCCAAGCTGTGATATGCGCAGGGCATCTCTCCATCTCATTACTAAAATAAATTTCCTGGCAGCCTCGGACGCTGCGAGCCCCGTTTTTTTCGAAATCGTCGGTGCCGACACACATTCGCCACTTTTATTTTGAAGCCATTTTTGTGATGTGGAGCTGAGCTGAAGGCGGGCTCGGAGATGAAACAGACGCTGGGAGTGTTACCTCATAGGGGGACCTTTGGACACTTATTGAGGAGGACTGACATGTTTGGGTCTGGGAGTGGAGAGGCGGAGGGGAGGGGGGCAGGAAGAGTCAGGTAGACGGCAGATGCAGCTCATAAAGAAAGCACAATAGACAGCGAGACGGGACAGGAGCGACAGATACGAATAGACAGATGCATGTCGGCAGACAGTAATGGAATTATTTGGAAGCGTTCGGAGGCAGACTTACTGAGCTCCACATTTTCCAGATGCACAACGCTGACCTTCATCCGTCTGCCGTGACTCCCATTGTAGAGCGAAGAAACAGAACCCTTTGACAACCTGTCTTCCCCCATTCAATGATAAGACAGGTCCCCCTTTTAACAAAGAACGGCTTCTCTGCAACCCCGTCTTTGTCGCTCCAGAAATGTACAAGGGTAGCTTATGATATGTTTGCCCTGCTACGCTCCTCAAAGAGAATACGACAAAAACAACAGCTCTGTGCAGATTTACGGTACGTGAAAGAGTTTTACATGTGGTATTCATGAATACCCGAGGTCAGAGAGGCTTGGCCAAGCTAAACAAGATCCCCCCCCCCACTTCACGGAGCTAGACTACTTCATCAGCCGGTAATGAAACAATACAAGGGTTGAAAGAAAGATCGTCCTTTCTACGGAGAGTGATTCATGGGAGCGGCGAACAGCCTGACCTATCATGCTTTCTGCTTTCTGAAAGGGAAATACTCTCAGACAGGCACCTGGTGAAAGGAAGTTCTCAGTCGATATTTTGGTTTTTGGGGGGTTTTGAGATGGAAGGTTGTTGAGACGGCCATGTGAATGATGTAGGAGTGGGGAGCTCTTGCAAGGTTGCTTGACAAAGTTGGTCAGCTGTCAGTCAGAGCCGGCGAAAACAGATCCATAATATTATGCAGTCCGTGAGGATGGCAGCTGAGAGGTGGTGCTGCCTGCGGGCAGCTTTCTCTCCGGCTCACTTTGCTCGGAGCTGCTTTCTGTCCTTGGGAACTGATTAGCAAATGTGCAGCTGATTGGTCGGAACCTGAACTGTTCCCCCGCGTGAATGGTAAACTAATCAAGTCGGTCCAATTTCAAATCAATATAGTGTACGAGACGGCGGTACGAGTCGGAGCCAATATGTTCACTGCAATCTTGGGAGAAGTCTTCAAATTGCTCTGCAAACTTTGATTGCTCTTATTAAATCGAAGATTGCTGATCCTTTGGAAATTTAATTGGTATGATGTCCAAAAAACTTTCAGCTGAAGCGATGCATGTGTTGGCCAAATACAGAGAGGGTGAGGCAGGGATGCAGCTAACCTGACCCACTGGATTGTTTGTTCACACGATCCGACTGTGAGAACCTGGCTGCCATGCGAGGTGAGTACGCAGCATCGTCCTTATCAGTTGGAGTCCAGAATAAGCGGTTCTCTTTTCTGCAGGACCGTCTGCTTCGCGTTGAATGGCCGTGAGCCATACCAGGCATGCTCCACGCCACAATACACAGATCATCTGTTACACACTCCAGGAGTTGTCGAGCTACGCAACAGCAGGCGTCAAGCTGCAGACAAGTCATACATCTTCTGTGTTTCGCTTGGAGGAAGCGGCGGGGCCTGTGTTGGTATTTGTGTGTGTGTTCGGGCATCTGAATGTCTGTGCGAGTCTGCCAACAGTCGTCCCTGGTCTCAAACAAAAGAGCCCATTGGTTCGCGATGAAAAAAAAAAGAGAGGACTCGCAAGAGGAGAGGACCTGGATCTTATCATTCTGGTGGTTTGACACTAGCCAGACCACAGCTCGCTAACTCCAGGCAGCAAATTAGGAGCCGGGAGCTGCTGACTGGGCTCGTGACAGGGACGTGATGGAGAGCAGGCCGGCTGGGCAGCTTCACAGCTCGCATCGGGCCTGTGATAGGAGAGGAATGCGGCCCCGCATATATCCACAATAAGTAGCTCGGGAACGGGAGCTTGATTCACATCACAAGTCCTTTTGGAGATTCTACGCATGTCCGCGGTTTCGCTTTATCTTCTGACGTGCATTTGTTGGGTTTGTGCTGTTTATTTCTAAGGTTGGGAATTAACCAGGCTGCAGACAATAAAGTTCACAGCTGTACACACCCAAACACTGAAACACTAAAAAGAACATGAACAGCATGCAGACACAAGACCCCTGCTACTGTAGCTACTCCTCACTCTTATTTGCTCTTTCAGGTTATTTTTCTCCTTTTTTTTGCCCATTTCTCTCCACTCGTATGTTTTATATATATTTATATATATATATATATATATATATATAGTACTCAAAGCAAAGACATTTGAGTCACTGTCAGGTTGAAGGACATCCTTCACTAGTCCGTAAAACGCCTTGGCTGGACCGAGAACTCTTTTTTTCCACAGGCTGGTTTTAAGTTTAAAGAACGACGCTCACGGGAATACTCTTTTTAGCCCTCCTCAGCTTTCTGAACGACTGTTGGTTGATTTTATTTTCCCTTCAATATTCCCACATTTATATTATTTCTCCTTGCGTTTGATCATTCGCTATTTGAAACCAGTTGTCTCTGTTAATATATAACATGAGTTGAGCGCCTGTTCTTTGAAGAGCCATGCCCATGTAGAGCACTGATCTGCACTCAAGAAAAAAATATCTTGAGATGTTCCCGCGTGCCAAGAAGACTCAAAAGTGTTCCAGGGATCTTTTTCACTCACAGGGCGTCCCTGGAGTTGTATTTCGCACAATAAAATGTGCTTTTCCTCAGATAACCCCGTTGTATTTTAACAGCTTGTTCTCATAAATCCGATGTATTCCAAAGGGTCTCGCAGACAAACACACACTCTCGGGCATTCCCGTTCAAAAGGATGGAAAGCTAAAATTCTGTTTCTTTAAAAGGCCTTCTGTTTGTTTAACCTCAAACAAAAGTAAAAAGGTAATCCGAAGTTTACTCATTAAAACGCGGACAGATAATAAATACGTTGTTTGTTTTGTCCTTTCTCTGGCGTGGCGACAAGGTCTGTAAATTCACAACAAAAAAACAAGTTTGCTAATTAACATTACATTAGCTAATATAACTTGCAGCAATGTGAAAAACGTGACCGAACCTAAAATGAATCAAACTTTCGGAAGCCTTTTTGTTGACTTCCTCTGGTGAGCAGTGATACGTCTCGGGCTTTTATTGTGAAAGGTAAAAATGGAGTGCAGCCGCTGTTGACGATGCAGGAGCAATAAAGAGTTTGCCGTCTCGGTTCAGATCACGGAGCGTCTGCGTTATACATTACACAATACATTACCTCGTCTGTGAGCACGATGTCGGATACGTTTTCATTGGCAGTGGTTGTTTAATAATAATAATGACAGAAACTCCCATGATTCCACACTGCTTCACAACATCATCATCAAGACTGTTGAAGATGGATGTCTTTTTCTTGAGTGCTCCTCCAATATAAATCCTGTTTCTATATACATGCGTGTGTGTGTATATATATACACACACACATACAGTAGGCGTGTGTGTTTACTCAGTTTGGTGGTCTCGAAGCCAGCCTTCCCTCATGTGATCCTCTGTCTCCATTCCTTATCAACAGCACTTTGTCGTCCCGGCCTCCCTGTCAGTGCTGTGTGTCTGCACCACCTCCCTCCCCGATAGCCAGCAGCCGCCTGAATACACCTGCACTCTGTCACACCACCGCCGCCGCCCACCGCCACCGCCGCCGCCGCCCACCGGTCCAACCAGTGTCATTTACGTACAGTCCTCATCGGTTTCCTAGGAGATCTAATGTACTTAATTACACGAAATGAGTCATTTCTTGGTCACATCCCCCCAAAGAATATGCACCTTCAAAACAAACAAATCAGGACACAAACACTGCCAACCATTAGCTAAAGCGTGTTTCCACACATGGCGGGCGACAAATTGAACAATTAAGCGTAGCTGCATGTCTATCTGTTCTAGCCACAACTCGATTATGACGAGGGAAAACTGTGGGGGGGATGATTATACCGAATTTGCATGCGACACTTTGAAAGCTCAAGCTGCGTTCCTCCTTTTTTGGAGTTCAAACAAGTGAGAGATAAAAAAAAATGTTGTTTGACGACTGCTGCTGTTAAATTTGAGTGTAAACTGTAATGATGTCTTTAAAGCGCTGAGATAAACCGCAGAACACCCATCCTTTCTGCCGTTACACACACACACACACACACGGGCGGGCGAGATGAAAGATCTACTGCGTCCTGCTGTTGAGCTTCCCAAATCCTTCCCACTCTATTCCACTCCCGAGCCGCCGAATGTTTATCACATCGCCTCTCGTGTTTCTTTCTACTGTACCCGCTGCTTGTATCCATTCCAACACTCCTCCCCTCTCCAATACGCTGCGCTGTATATCTTTTCCCCCCTCCGTCCCTTCATCCCACTAGTGCTTCACCTTTCAGCCCCAGACTCCGGTCTGGTTTTCATCAAGTGAGTCCGCTGGCACCGCATTGACGCCCACCAGGAGTGCTACAAGTCAGGAGCCTACGGTGGCTGAGAACCTGCCCCGAGGCTGCCCACTATTTTCCACAAACCCCTTCTTTTTGCTCTAATTAGAGCGCACAAATAATATACATATTCTAACTATTTCCAAAATACAGTCAACACATTTAAAGCTTAAATTTGAGGGGGAAACTAGGTTGTAGCGCTGCCTTGAAATGAGAGGATTTTAGGTCAAGACCAGCGGGCTCTACTTAAACGTCCTCGGGCTAAAATGTGATTCCTTCCAGCTGTGTCCGTCGTACAGTGGGTGCTGTGTCACGTCTGCAGGGTAAGCAATGGATGTGAGTTGATGAAGTAGCACAACAGTAGCTCCTAACAACAATAATGTAGCTTCTTTTCCTCGGTTATGGTTCTTTCCACGCAAACCATGGTGACAAACGCGGGTCGTCATTTAAGGGCGGCGGCCGCTGATGATGGCAACAGACAATACAGCGCCACGGGGGCTATTTACAGGCTGCACACCATCACGGGTGAAGTGGTGATGTGTGTGTGTGTGTGTGTGTGTGTGTGTGTTTGCACAAAGAACAGACACCCTCGGGCAGGGTCAGGTATGTCAGAATGAAATTAAGGTCTAAAGCAATTGCCTTTAAGTTGCTGCCGCCAGACGCCGAATTACCGAGGACAGCATTTAAACAGGTAACAGCTCGTTTCAAATATATTGCGTTCCGCTTTTCTTTTTGTTTTTTTGCCTCCCCTGCGTCTTCAGAAGCGTTCTCGCTGTCTTTGCACTTAGCGACGGACGAACCTGGAGAAGTCACTGACAACATAATACACCCAGAACACTTTCCACAACCCCGCTTCTCTTTAAAATCAATCATCCACCACAAATCACTCTCTCATGCTTTTCCCATCAACCTCGTGTCCAACTATTTGTCATTCTGTCACGCAAAAAAAAAAAAAAAAAAACACTACACCATATGACACTGCAGACAGATCTGAACAGAAGGTGGGGGGGGGGGGGGGGGGGGGGAGTGGGAGGAGAATTACGTGAGTACTTTAACAGAGCCGGTGGAACAATGGCGTGGTGTCCAGGACGGGTGCTCTCTGCCTTCACGTACGAGAGACTGAAAGTGTACGGAGAATATGTTGCATCGACAGAAAGCCAACGCCGTGTTTTGTGACTGATTGCATGGATCTATTTCTTTGTATTTGTGGGTGCATTTCTGCATACGTGCAAGGACGTAAATGTCTGTCTGACTATGTCAACATACATGCTTGTGTCTGCCCACGCACTCGTGCCTGGTGTGTGTGTTTGTAAGGAAGTGAGCGGCCTACACTGTTGTGTAGGCTCTGCACCAGCTGTGTGGGCCATGTGGAGGAGGATGTATCAGGGGGTCAGGAGCTGGCAGCTGGCAAGGAGGGAGGGAGTCCAGTGCTGTGTCTCCAAGCCCAGACATAAGGAGTTCTGGTGAGCAAAAAAAAAAAAAGCAAGAAAGCGAGAGGGACCACGAGCGTGTTGTGCAAGCATCCATGTCTATTAAACCAGATAAGCACATTAACACTTGCACAACAGTGGGAAAGCTCCCACTCCACCGCTGGTGGTCGCACCCCAGAGTCGGCCCCGCACACTCAACATCCAGCACGCCACATCGAGTTTCAGCGGCCAGGCGGTCATTAACACCTTCTGGGCATCTGGTTTCCCTCTGACATCACTGATGGTTTTGACCTCTGGAGTGGAGGGGTCACGCACAAGTCACATGTGTTGCTTCCAGGAGCCACATAACATCACCGCAACACGTCTCACACGAGATACGGTCGATTAGCATTCTGGTTTATTACTCTGTGTTTTATTTTGGTCACGATAGCTATTTAATAAGAGTGTGGTGACGGAACGAGTCCTAAAACCTGGAAGTGATTTCCCACATTTTTAAAGTACATCTGATGTGGCAACAAATTAGCAGTCAGGTCATTTAAACCAATTAACTTGGAGGTATATCGGAACGTGAGTGACACAAAATGTCAATAATCAGCACATTCCCCTGGAAACCGTATGAAGATGTCTTTTCTTTCTCTTTCAAATAAGTCTGGCTTCCGTTTTGTTTGTTTTTGTCAGTGTTGCCGTCTTCCCAGATCTCAGTAATTAACTCGATTAGTACCATGTTATGTATCACCAATAAAATGGTGGCAACAGTACAATCACAAGATCCGGTCTTAATAAACTGGAATGTCCTTTAATAATGACTCGCCGTTGCCATGTTTTCTGACGAGGGAGAAGCTCCCACAGAAAAGCCCGTTTCATACGAAGGTTGATTCCACCAATAAAAGAGGGCCGAGGCGTTTGTGCTCTCCCGCAAGTTACAAAATGTGCTATTAGTGAAGATTTATTTTTACACAGTGAAATGAGATAACGTTTCTCAGGACCTTGGTGCTAACAGACACAAGACCATGAATATAAACTCTACGACAAGAGCTAATCCTACCAATTCTAGCCAATAGTGTGAGCCAAAATACTGTTATAAGGCATTATCATCCACAGCAATGTAAATGTACAGCAACTGCAACCCCTAAATGTTATTCAATATTCTGTATTTTTCCGAAACCTCACAAACCAAAGGCCATTCCAATCAAACCACCTCTAATCATTACTGTCAGTGACTCCCCGAGGTGGATGTAATGTGTCTTGCTGCCTGATAAAGCTTCTGTGTGTTGGCAGCTTCAGAAATATGCTTCCACATCTGCGAAGCCACTCGGGTTCCTAACGGTTCTCTCCGCGCTCCCAGCTAAAGCAAACAAGGGGAAACATATTGGGAAGGAATTAAGGGCAGATTTGAGACAGGCTGTATTGTTAAGCCTTCACCACTGACATGTCTGTTTCAGACGGCCTGACCTGGCAACCGCTTCGGGATCCTAGCAACCCCAGGCTAGATTTGCGAGGCACTGATTTGCAAGGTTGAGAGGGTTTAAAATAAACACCTTTTAAGAAGTGTACATTTCAAAACTGCGTTCACGTTTGAGGGTTTTGGTGAAGTAGAGAGATACTTCGCCTGCACTTTACCCCAATCTTCGCATTGATCACGTGACCCTCACTCTATCCTTCCCACCCAATCAGACGCATTAAAGCCAATCTCTTCCGGTCCTCCCACAGATGCATAAAATGCAAACACGCACCAGCAGTTCATTTGCTAGCTGCGAAAAAAAAAAAAAAACGAACAGATGACGGCTTCTGCTTTCGGCGTGGTTTCGGTCGTGGTGGCAGCGGCGGTGGTTGGTGGCGGCGCGCTCATCATTCCACAAAACCCCAGCCAGATGTCCCCGAGCCTGGGAGGCAGGTGGGCCGGGGCCCCCCTCTGCTGCACCGCGACGGTGCTGGCAGCTCTTCAAACCTGCTGGGTATAACCTTTAATTCACATGCTTTCCCTGGCACGGCGGGCCGAGGGGCTGCCATCTGCCTGGCCTGTTGTGGCATACAGAGAGAGGTGGGGAGAGAGAGAGAGAGAGAGAGAGAGAGAGAGAGAGAGAGAGAGAGAGAGAGAGAGAGAGAAGGTGTCAGGGTGAGTGGTGGGGTGGCATCGTGAATGACTGAGTTACCCAGAGGCCACCTCACACCATATTGTTCTGGTGTCCACACACACACACACACACACACACACACACACACACACACACACACACACACACCAGTATATTCACAAACTTTTTTAAAAATTTTATTATTCAGTTAATGTCACCTCCAGGTAACACATGCTGACTCATAATGGCTCACCGGGATCCAGATTTTTTTTTTTTAAAAGAGGGGTTTAATATATGCTCTAATAACGACTTAGCAGGATATTGCGTCACAATATCAACACCTTGCGAACACATTGCCGGTGTCTCCGTGCAGATGATCACCAGATGCAGGGATTTCCACTTGAGTCAAGCACACCTTGGATTATTTCACAGTATCCCCTTTCATCTGGTAGCGAGCAGAACCTTTGTTGCTTTTTCCTCGGCGGCGGAGGAAGGGCTCTGCCGCTCGGTTCAGAACAGATGTCATTAATAATCCCCGACATAATGGAATAATGAAACGCCGCAGATCCTCGCGATACAGTCAACAAACATGGCAACGCTCACCCCGGAGGTGGGCAGGGAAAATGGGGGCCGCTTGAGTCATAAACACAGGGAGAGAAAAAAAAAAATCATATTACAATGTTGGGAATTATTGCCAGACTGAATTAACTGATAAGATCAAGGGTGGAGTGGAAAAAGAAATTGAAAGTGTCTTATCGCTTGATGTGGGGGTAAATCTCAAAGAGTTGTTTTTGCACTGCATTGCCATTTATATGTTTGTGTACATCCCAGTTGGAGCCTGTTTTTAAGTATTATAAAGAGGTTTTGATTTCAGGGGTTTGAAAGACGACGGGACTTTTTCAAACTTTAAAATTGCTTTAGAAGAAACGGTAATAAAGGTCGTCTATGAAGGCAAATTACGTGTTTTACACATTAAAAACAAGCAAAAAAGCCCTTTCACATAACTTTAATTTACATGAAGTTACAACATACACAGCCAATAAACTGTTAAGTACTTGTAGCAGTGGAGTGAAATTATATTGTCTGAAATGTCAACTGTAATCACACAGGCACTATTATTTTAAGACACCTCAAAAGATTAAATATCATTTAACAGGAATTAAACAGCAATATCTCAGCACGTATTCTCTTACCCTTTGATAACAAACGGTAATAGTAAAAATATTGCTCCGGAATATATTATCATTAAATGTTGATATTGCTGCAAGCATCATTACACATTTTCTAATTTGGCACTGTGGCATTTTGTTTGCGCGTATGCAAATCCATGTCTGGGTCTGATCATTCACAAGACAGTTTAAAGTCAATCTTGTCCCGTCCCCACTCCTTCCCGGCTTCAGAGGAGACGCAAGATAAAAAGGGAGAGTTGTGTCAGAGGAGCAGAGAGAGAGACGACACACAGGGGGGGGAGTGAGTCAGATCCAAGGAATTAAATACAGAGAGAGAGAGATAAAGGCAGAGAGAAAGAGAGGGAGTCAGACTGAGGGAGGAGGAGAAGATAGATGGTGAGCAGCACACACGAGGAGATAATGAATAGAAAGGGGAAAAAAGGCCATAAATAGAAAACAGGAAGAAGCGGGAGAAAATGGAGAGGGGTGAGTGTGTGTGTGTGTGTGTGTGTGTGAACGAGAGAGAGAGAGAGAGAGAGAGAGAGAGAGAGAGAGAGAGAGAGAGAGAGAGAGAGAGGTGCTGCAGAGAGGCAGCCACAGGCCTGCTGTGCGGTGCATGGCGGAGGCTCATCATTCAGCTAATTATGATCAGGCTTCTCCCTGCAGGCAGCGGCAGCGCTGGAAATGGAAAGCCTTTGTTCTCACACACCCCGATGGAAGCGATGGGGCATGGCGCCATGCAGATGAGCTGTGTGCGCAGACACGCGTACACCCGCGCGCGCGCGCAGACGAGAACCTCATTAACGCTACACACGCGCGCGCGCGCCGCGCTTTTCTTCCCACGCGTGCATTCTCGTGTGCAGAACACACACGATCACCAATCCCACCACACTTCTCTGTTGGTGCGTGTTGCCAGACACACACACACACACACACACACACACACGCGCGCGCGCGCGCGCACGCAGACAACAGAGAATTGCACACTTTTTCAGCGAGAATGCACGGGAACATTATGATGATACTATCAATTAAGTTTGCACCTCGTGAGCCAAGTTATCCGTCTCTATTACAGAACACAGACCTCGTTTACAAAGACCAGTGGGGTATTCAATTAGAGGAGTGGTGAAAACAAAGACATTCGTATCCAACTACGACTAAACAGACTCCAAAAGGGGAAATTCTAGCTTCAGCTGCCCTTTTTTTTAGTGCCAACCAAAATATCCATAGTAATATCTTTATAAATAAACAAAGCAAAAGAGAAAAGCCTGAGAAATTGACACTGGACTGAATGGATAAGAACTCTTGCTTCAAATATTTCAGGATAGTAATAACATCTCGGGGGAAACTATTTCCTGGGAAAGGATATGCTGGGTATGGTTGCTATGAAATCATCAAACAAGGCAGGGGTTAAATCAGGATTTCATTTCATCTATACATATTTCTTTGTATTAATGAAAGTAGAAACAATTGCCACATTACCATGTGGTCTCCCTGATGTATTATCACTGATGGTAGATTCTAATATTAGAACGATTTCAACCGTTTCAAACAGGCTTGGAAATCATCTAAATCTAAATTAGTTGACCTGCTTGATATGCCTATATATGGGGTCACTAGATGGTCCACACACTTGGTAAAGAGCTTGTATCTCCCCGTCTCACAGCAACACTCCCGAGAACGCACAGAATAACTGATCTATTACCTTCAAAAGTATAGGGGGGTGGGGATTATGTCATATTTTACATTACCAAAAATTAAGTGGGCTGTGTGTCTTGTGCCTGTTGCTGGAAAAATGAAGAGGTCAGAAGGGAAAAAAGAAAATCTGCAGTGATGGACTGAGCCAACTTTGCCTCGGTATTGCTGATGAAGCAATGTGCATCACAAATCATGTAAAAGGGAAAGTGGTTGGAATAATATAGGCCAAGAGAGAAGGAAATAGCTTGAGGAGAGATGTGATTAACTGCATTTTGAACTACGGAGAGCAATAACTGGGTCTACGCTGTTCAAAGGTTCTGATGAACAGCGCGTCACTGAAATGAGCTTATGGGGCGAAGGATGCAGCCCTGTTTCTTGGAGTGAAATCTCATTGTACTGCAGCTCACTAGAGCAGTATGTCAATTAGAGGCACCCTATCTGCACACCGATGCCGGGGAATGATTTATGATTGGCATAATTTGGATTTGTGGAGAGTATATGAACACCTCGTCAGGACACAGTTGCAGTCGAGAGCCTAGTTAAAATGGAAACTCCAACATTGCAGATTTTCATTTTGTTTGCTGCCTTTCAAATCACTGAAAGATGATGGACGAAAGCTGACGTGTGGGCATGCTTTACACAAAGTAGATTTCCTACAGTGGCATACTGGCAATGAATTACATAAACATGGATTGTATTTTGTATTTTCCACCAAGTCTAGCATTGCATCCGCCCTGGCAGACGGCGGATCTCTTGGCATGGCGCTGCACCACTCTTCGTCTCCCCTCTCTTGTTTACAGTACAAACACATCTGCCTTTCACGCATAAGTGGCTCCTCGGAGTTGTGCAACGGTAAATGATATCCCCCCGCTCCCAGATAGAGGGGTGTGTATCGCAGAATAATGTCCCCAAAGCTGAGAGGACTTGGCAAAAACACACAGGTTGTTTTAATGAGCTCCTTATCTTTGGGCGGGTGCCTAGTGTGTGTGTGTGTGTGTGTGTGTGTGTGTGTATGTGTGACATGCTCGGTCGCGCAAATGCAAGAGACTTTGAGCATATGCAGCTTCCACGCGTTTTTTTTCACACCAGCTTTGTACAAGTTTGAATATTTAGTCACATTGTCGTTTGCTATTTGCAGGATTCGCCCTTACAGCTCAATGAGAGAGAGAGAGAGAGAGAGAGAGAGAGAGAGAGAGAGAGAGAGAGAGAGAGAGAATGAAGAGAGGGATCAGCGTGAGAACAAAGCCATGAATCATTATATGGTCTTATGCAGTAAATTATGCACAAAAATAAACTACGGTAATTCAATACAGCGATGGAAACAGAAAATTCACCAGTGTGTGATGTATTTCATCGCTGCATATACAATATATATATATATATATATATATATATATATATATATATATATATATATATATTTATATATATATATATATATATATATATATAAATATATATATATATATATATATATATATATATATAAATATATATATATATATATATATATATATATATATATATAATAATATATACTATATATATACATACATATAAATATATAGATATATATATATATATTGCTATATACTGTATATACTATCCTATCCATATATACAGCAGACATTTATTATCTGAATCATAACTGATGCAAAGTTACATCTTACACACACACATCTACACACATAGACACACACATAGACATTTATATGTTTGCTACACACTTTTACTTCACTTCACATACACAGACGCCAGTAACATTAGTGAACTTCTCGCTGCCCAGACTCTCATTAGAGCTGAATGCAAAGTACACACACACACACACATGGGACACACACACGAAGACCTGGATGGGGGGACATTATGTGCACATTACACAGGCACACATGCACTTTTGACTACATTATTACGTGCTGACACCGCCTGGTACGAGCCATTATATGAATGCGATTTCTACTGCGCATGCATATTGATGGAGCTATACCAGCTTATTACTTCACTGCATCCCAGCTTCCTCACAGGCAGGTGGAGATGCTGTGAGTTGCGTCCTGCAGGGAAGTGATGACGCGCAGACACACACACACACACACACACACACACACACACAACAGTAAATCTATGTAAACTGTCGCTAAAAGGAACACGTACATATGTTGACTCATTCTGTTGTCTCTCATTCTAAGTCACTCTGGATAATTCCGACTTAACAGCTGGCAGAATTACTGCTGTGTCTTCACATGATGTAAAGTACTGCAATGCTGTGAGACTGCAGCACAAATGTCAGGGTCATCAGCTAAATAATAGAACGGTTAAACAAACAAACTGAGGCGGATTGAAGATTGTACACAATCATTTGTTGATTTGGAGCAGCTCATGCTAAGATATTGCTTTTTTACAAAGAATAGACCATTGAGAAGACAGTATTGGCCACACAGTATTTCAGTCCAGAATACTGAATTACTCAGATTCATCTCTGAAACAAATATGGGTTTCCAAAAACTAGAATTATTGATCTACGACATGAATAATGTGCAATTAACTAATCCATTGTGCAGAAGCTCTGCTAACTCGGCGCCTTAGTCTCTGCAGAACAACAGCTAAATCAAAAAGTGATACAACTCCCTTTAATTTGCCTGAACACTGGCATGCTGGGAAGTGGGTTTGAGGTTTCGATGGTCGGATCAGATGCAAAGTCCCCGCCACTCCCTCCTCGTCTGCTCATTACCTCGCTGCGTGGTGGAGCTGGCCAGATGCACGGGGAGAGAACAGCGGGGCAACTCCCCAACAATCCGACTAAACCAGTCAAGTAGCCGACCTCGGAGCCAAGCAGTCAGCCGCGCAGCCAGCCAGTGCAGCCGAGTGCCTCCTCCGCGCTGCCAGCTCTCCGTTTCCTCCCAGTAGCTACAATGTGGGATCGTTTACAGCTCTTTTTTTATAGTCCAGTGAATAAGCCCTTATTTTCTCCCAATCTACCCCTGCTGAGAGAGCCAGCCCAGACAGTGGGAAGTGGCCCTGGGAAGTCGTAATTATATTTGGCAACGTGCGCAGAGCTGCACACGTGCGATCACACACACACACACACACACACACACACACACACACACACACACACAGCAGTGTTTAAATACTGTTACACATATTACACTGCATGTATGCAAAGACATCAGAGGAAGAAGCGTTACTTAAAAGGCAGCCACACAGTGCTGGGAGTTTCTCTGCAGTTAATGCACATCATTTGATTTGACTCTTTTAAAACCAGAGCACACAAAACACACTATATGCACACACACACACAGAAAAAGCCAGCGTGCATCTCCATAAAGCCTCCTCCACAGCTTCATATGAGCTCGCCTGCAATCTCTGCCTGAAACGTATGTTTAACAAGCACTCCGACCCCATTTGGCTGACTCCCTCCGGGGCGTTGAGGGGACAGTGAACGATCACGGGATGCATGACAGCTCCGTGCGCGTTGCCTGGTGCCAGGTCTCTCATTTGCACACGACCAATTACAGTCACGACTCTGCGAAGCTCCCCTGCACGTTCCAATCCAATACATCTAATTGACTTGAGAACGTGGTACGTTCTGCACACTTCCTGCAGAGGTGACTGCTGCATGCAAGACAATAAATATAGTGTAGGAAAGTGTATTCAGATCTTTTTTTTTTTTTATTCATGTGATGCCTGACAGGACAAAAGTTGATCTAGCAACATTATGCCACTCCAAAATCTACGTTAACCGCGACTGCGGATTAAACCAATTTGTCAGAAGTAATCTGGGTGTCAGCCTCGCAAGCGAGGGTCGCGGAGAAATAATGGGAACAGTGGGTGTAATGGCTTTGCCTTTTCCTCCAGCAGCAGTTCCGGGGGTCCTCTTACAGTAAGTGCTCTTTGTGTCTGTGCAACATGTGTGTGTATGTGTGAATATGTTGCAATCCATTCCTTTTCACAAATGTAATGCCGCCGTTTAGTGTAAGAACATTAAATGAGATGAATAGGCCAACAACTGCGCAGCAGAACATTTGAAGAGGGGCAGCGCATGGTTCCAGTGGAAACTGCGACTGGGTTGTATATTCACTCTCCTTCTGCAGCTCACCTTCCCGCTTCCCCCCCTTTTTAACAAAGAAGCTACTGTTAATGTGAAGCCATAGAAAATAAAACGCTGGAAGCGGCAAATTCAGACAATCTTTTCATATTCAGTAGATGCTCTGACAAGACGATAGCTGTGGTCAGAGGAGGAATTGGATCATAGCTCTGCATAGAAGCCATCAGAGCACTACAGGAATCCCATTTATCTGTATGTGTGTGTGTGTGTGGTGCTCAGATTCTGTTATCATAGCAACGTCTTGCTCTGCAAATTGGACTTAATGTGAACAACCAAGCATGATTTATCCATTTTTTTTTCCCACTGTGTGAGGCTTCAACAACAGGTCATAGTTTTAGTGGCTCCTACTTCCAAACACAGTAGTGTAAGGCTTTATGTTACAATAACAAGTATTTTTGATTATGTGTGTGATGTAATATTTAATTTACAGTCACATTAAGAGCAACATCAAAATTTGCAAAATTCCAATCTGGGGGTCCCTTTTGTGCATCAACTTTTATAAAAGCAAATTTATTCAAATTATATATATTTTAAGAGAAAATTGCCCCTGTTTTTTAAAGTAAAGGGGACCTGGTGTACATGCTTCCTGGTTTAGGTGGTCATGGTAACAACAAATATTCCTTGTGGTGGATTACAAAGAGCATTAGTGCACTGAGCCTTCACATCTGAATGCCAATAAAGCTGCTTCAACTAAGACATCCATGAAAGACAATCGTGAAAACACCCACTGTCTGCTCTTTGTTTCCGCCACCGTTGCCAAGATGGACAGTTACCGTCAATCAGAGGAACAAAGGGTCAGGCTAATTGGTGTCCTCCACGTGTCAAATGATTAATGGCTGGTTTCTCTGTGATGTGGATAGATTGCACCTGACATGGTCAGCTTGGTGGCTCTGTATATACCGTCTCTCTAAGCCAGCTGGATCTGAAGCGACGCAGACATACTGTATCAGAATATTTACTCTCAAATGCTATTTTCCTTCAAATACATGTGTTAAATCTTGCCACGTCAGAGAGATACAGTTGTTCATTGTACAGAATCTACAAATCAGGCATGCTGAAAATAAGGTTGCTATACTGTGTTCAATTTGATCACACACACAATGCAAAACGGTGAAGCACATCCTCGGCTCTGACATCAGGAAATTGTAACCTTAAGCAGGACAATTTGTGATAAGCTTGTGAATTAGGTTCATTCATTACGTTCTTCATTTCCTTGGACAGAAGCAGAGTATGCTGTCATTTAAAAAGCAATGTGACTAAATGAAAAAACTGTAATCACGTTAAATTACAGCGGCTGTTCATTTCACACAGGCAGGTTGACACTATAAATACGGCAATGATTATTTTTTAAAAGGGTTGCTTATTAGCAGTGCATGCTGATTACAATATTCCTCAATATGCTCCGATATTAAGATTTTTTTTATTATTTTTTTTTTGCATCTTATTATCATTTATGACCAAAAGACATTAACAGGAAAAAAGTGTGAAAAGTCCAAAGTAAAACAAAACAAAAAGTTAATTAAAAGTCATAACAAACCTAATGAGAGTGTCACATTGTTAATAATGTTGTAGTGTGACGCTACATCGGGGGAAAACAAGACATTTGCTTAAAAGTAAAGCAAGTGAACAGAAAAAGAAAAACCACAGACACAGGGACTCTCAAAGGTGAGACAGGCGAGGGTGCGTGGGAGACGGGGGAGGGGGGGAGCTGGATGAGCTCACCCCAGCCTTAAGGGTGAGTCAGGGGGCAAGTATGCAGGAGATGCACCCTGATTCACCCTGGTACTGGCTTGTGTTGAGGCCTGGGATCCGTCTGGCTCACCCCCCATTTTACACTATCTATGGTTCAGGGAGGGGAGGTGGGGTCAGGGTGTGTGTGTGTGTGTGTGTGTGTCTGTGTGTATTGGGGGGCAGGTTAACCTTGGGAAAGAGAGGGAATATGATGGTAAATGGTGTGTAAGTGAAGCAGGGTAGGAGGGGCGAGCTAGAGGCAGGAGAGATGACCTCTGAAACCCTGAGTGAAGCAGCAACAGGTCAACGAAAAAAAAAACAACTAAAACACAAGTGCCAGAAATGTGGACACACAGACACACACACACACAGCACACACACACACACACACACACGCAGAGCCTCTTCATTAATTTTTCCTCTCTAGAGATGGAATGACGAGGACAATGTGTGAGGAAGGCCATTCTTTATCTCCAGCTTGTGTGTAGTTGAGGTGATGGGAGTTCACTGAGGTACGTTCCATGTTAAACCGGAAAACACCGGTTGGTGATTGCTTGAATATTAATAAGACTCTGAGCAGCTTGGTTTATGTTTAGGAAGAACAGTGTATGGGTGACGATGAAAACTATTTTAAATTCTCTACTTCAGCCTGTCAAGTTGAGATTAGCACATTTGATGTGATATAATAAGGAGAATAATTGATGGAAGGTTATGCCAGATAAATTAAGTATTAAGTACAAAAGCTTGCCATAATCTACTACAGATGTTTGACCATATATTCAGAATAAAAATGCATCTTTATGCACAATAAAATAATTAATTAACGGGATAAATTCATGAACATTGTACTTTATCACATTCCCTGGTTTGTCTGGAATCTGCTCACACAGGAGATTATATAGATATATAAGTTAGAACTCAACATTTTCTTCATGTATACTTTAGTATTTCTTTGCATTGTTTTCACCATCTGTTTGGATTTGCATACAGCTGAAACTGGAAGAAGGCATGTTTTGTTGTTTATTTCTGTTTCTTTTTCTCATTGACAATCCTACTGTTTCGGTATTGATGCATTAAAGTCACTGTGTAATAAAGAATAACAGTATAACAACAACAACAACTGTCAAACAACAACTCGAATTCAGGGAGCTGCCAAACCCACAGTTCCCTTTTAATGACATCCATGTTTGTCATCTGACATTTTGTTACTTCTCTCATTGTTATTTTACGGCTTGACAACATCAATAAAAGAGAGAGATATTCACTTCTTTGCTCAAGGTTTCATTTCTCATGCTACATTTAAATAACGAAAACAATTGGCTGCAGCCAAAATATGGTTTAAATCTTGAAAAAAATCAAGGCAGATGTGATTTGCAGCAGACTGCAACTTTCCTCAGAGGTTTTTCAGACAAACAATTATGATCACATTTGGGGAGAACTATAGATTTGTCCTTAACAGATTGTCACTTTGCGATTCAGGGACATTCCTGGTCTTTTCAGGGCGTGTTATGGAAGCCAGCTGTGTTATGTTTGGTAGGAAAGATAATGACGATGAGTGAAGTGCTTGGGAGCTCACCAAACTGAGGGGGAGGGGTAATGCAGTTTGCATATTGTAGTTTTAACAACCGAAGAGGAAACAACCGAACGTACGGTAACGTGCTTGTGCATATGTGAATGCCATCGCACATTCTGTGGTGGCGGACGAGCTGGACTCGGGGAGGGGGCGGGGCCTCTTCAGCACAACATGGACTGTGGGGAGGGACATGTGTGTGTGTGTGTGCTTGAACACAGGCCACAGGTGTGTATTATCTAATGTCGTCATTAAAAACAGGTCCGGCACAGATAGGTGCCACATACACACCCGTGCACTCACACTGAGCCCTCTGATGTGTATTAAATGTTAAGACACACGCCCACTGTGGTGGAAGAGTCGCCCTTCAGAAAGGTAGTAGTGCTAGACCTGTCCATGTAAATTTCACTTCAGCACCAAGGCCTGTCAGCGAGCGTCTATCCCCCTCTCAGTCACTGTGTGTGTGCGCGTGTGTGTGTGTGTGTGTGTAGTGTGTGTGTATTAGAGGAGGATATTTAGAAGTCAAATGCAAATATCACAGGAAGGGTTTTCAGAGTGGACACCTGTGTAAACTGCCATGTCACCGGATACGCCACTGTGAGCGCAGACGGCCCAGACGGCTGCCTGTCAGGTTGTTGTTGATTCTCTGATAACTTCAAGCATTTTCTACACAATGTCTTGAAGGCACGTCTCCATGATAGAAGCAGCTTTGCAGGTTTTAACCCGACCTCGGGTTCTGAATTTATAATCTCCGAAGGACGACAATGAACTCTTCAAGCTAAAATAATAATAATTTAGCTCTGCTGGTTTGATGTTTCACAAAGTGCTTTGAAAAATCACAAATCGACATAACAAGGCCTTACAGTGTGCTAAACCCCAAAAAAAGCTTCCGCTGGCTGTTTTCTGCACTACAGAGAAGAAATCAACTGTACAATGTGTTTTCGAGTTATTTTCAGCTGAAACCATGGCAGAAAAAAATTATTACAGGACAGCATTTCAAAATCAATGTTACATTTTTATAAGTCAGACTTTTTATCAAGACTTAATGTGCATTCAGACAAAACCCAAAAGGGAATTTTTTTCCTGAAGTCATTCACACAAGTCATCCCTCAAACGGCTGCTGGGATGTTTCAGCCTGAACCAAAGAGCAACACTGCCGTCGCTGGGATGGTTAAAACAATGTGTGGCTTGTTCCTTCCTCCAGCATCACATCTTAAAACAAAAAGATCCATTCACGAACCATGATAAAAAAACAGATGCAATGTATATACAAGTGTTACCGCACAAGAAAACCAGCAATAAATCCAACATCGTCCAACGCCGAGCAGCGCCAAATATCTAGAATGACAGAGGTGCAGAGATGACGAAAAATGAAACGGGAGAAAAGAATGGCACTCTTTCTTCCTCTGAAGCCCCCTCTCACTGAGGGATATCTGCCCCCCGGGTGACCTCTGGCTAAAGGGGAAAGGACACGGGGAAAGTGGACAGCGGTGTGAGATAGAGAGGGCAGTGTGTGCTTGTGTGGGACGCAGACGGAGAAAGAAAGAGCATGTGTGTGGGGCTACATTTTCGCCTGCGGGGTTATGAGTCCTGTGGCTCGGACTCTTAGAAATCAAAAGTTGATCTCTCAACTAAAGAAACCATTGGGATCCTTGCTCAGGTGAAGAATAAGAAGGAAGTGTCATGTGATATCTGTTGGGGTTTTGTGTCACCCACAAAGAGGGGACCAAGTGAACAAAGATGGAGAGGTGAACAGAAAGATTGATAGTCGCCATCTTCTCGGACCGTGTATCACCTGCCGTCGTCGCTGTTGCCAAAACACTCCCGACTGCTTCAGACCGTTAAAATGTCACCGCTAATGATGCGGGTTACACTGCTAGTGTAACTAATGTGTTGTTCCTATGGGGGTTTGGTATCCGGCCCAGGGCGACGGCGTGCACGTCAAACGTGAAGATGGAAGAATGGCTACTTGTTCGACGTCTGCTGTTACGGATAAGTTAAAAAAAATCTATTTAAATTTAGATTTTTAAATTTCACCAAACTCTGCAGCTTCCTTTCGCTCCTCAGAGTTGAATCAGTCACTCTGAACATCCTCGTTTTCCAGCGGCATCAGGTAGCAGAACAGTGACGCTTATAATAACTGCTCGGCACCAAAGACAAAGTTATTGACTAGTTGGTGAACATAGTGGAGCATTAAGCAGCTGGTGGAGACCAAAACAGAGCTACAGGAGGATGTTCCTCGGGTTTCTAACACATAACCCAACAACTTTTGTATAGACATACATGTTTTAAAAACAATGAAAATAAAGTGTTTCAAATATCACTTAAATGAAATATCACTTTTGTCAACTAGGCCACTAAGATACTTGGAAACACTCATCAGTGCTCGTCCATTCTGTGGAACGGTGACTCAGAGAGAGAGAGAGAGGGGGGGGGCGATATCCCATTATCTCAGTAAAAAACCCTCCACAAGCCAAAAGAACTGGAGACAGCCTGTTTGTGTGATTCCCTCAGGTAATCCCACGCTCACTCGTGCATGGCCAAGCAGACCATAGACAGGAACTCAGCGACTCCGCTCGCTTTCTTGGAGGCCTCTCGTTACTCCCCGGGTATCAATCAAACATCATGTTGTAGAGCACGTTTCATACAGGTTAGCGACGCTCAAAGTGTTTCACAGATGGCCGAGAATACGACTTTGTATCCCGCACACGAAAGGCAAGTTATTGATTAAAACTTAAAACAAGCGTAATACATTAAAACCTAGTGTCTACCACTTTCACAAGACACAAGTGGTTTTGCTTATTTCACATGTAGTCATCTCTGTTGCCGGGACGCTGATCCAAACAGACAAACCACGGCCGAGTTTGGCATCTGCCACCAAAGTGAATTCGCTGGAATTACGCTGAAATACCTCCGATGCACACGGCAGCTTTGGTCGGCGGTGATGAAACGGCACTTGAAGGGCAAAACAAACGGATGCCCAAAACAATCAGCCCTGGAGAATCCCACTGAAGTGCCTGATACATCATCAGCTTAATGCGCTAACAGAGTCTTCAGCGCTCCTCCGTTTAACCGGTGTGTATAGAGGCCCGACTCTCAGGTGAGCCGGTCTCAAGTGGGTCCAACTTGGATGGTTTATTCAGTGTGTCGAGTCTCCTGGGAACTGGAGGATAGGATGTCAGCTGCTGCTTCCTGCTTTAGCCAGTAACAGGAACTGGCTGTGTTCCAGTGTGTGTGTGTGTGTGTGTGTGTGTGATGTCAGACGGAGGACTGGGCAACAAGCCCAGGTACAGCAGAGCCCAGGTGTTCCTCTACCAAGAACACAATGAACGTGTTCAAACATGGAGGGACAGGCAAACGGAGAGGGACTGGTATTGGGTAGCACACCTGTTGTGGATGCAGTGTTTGTAAAACACACACACACACACTTCCTTCAAAACCAGTGACATCTTCAGTGTCGGTCAGTAAAAGTTGAGTCATACTTCATCAGACCTCAAACTACTTTTGAGTTTTGCACCTCCTCCCCTCGCTCTGCTCCCCCCCGCCGAGTCCTCCGGTGTCTGTGTCATTAGGCAGTGCATCAGGGATTAAGACGGCGATGATGGGAGGATGTGATTCGCAGCGGAATCCACTAAGTCTGGCATTACCACACAACTCACAAAGCACAGGGGAGTTTCTAATCCACCGCACGGCGCAATCCCGTTAATGCATTCATATCAGACACGCGGGAGACAGAGGTCGGCGGAGAATTAAACACCCGAGTATTACTGTCAAGTTCAGGCGTTGACGTGGTCATGTTTGTTTTTTCCCCCATCCACATTAAAGTCGGCAGTTGCCTGCGTTTTGGGGAGGAAGATCACATGTAGGATGAAGACCTGTGTGGAAAACAACAGCCCCCTGTATCTGCACTGCATGACAATATTCCACATCACTCACCGCAGTGAGAACACAGTGTGTTACTGGATGAGTTACATCACTCAGAGTCAAAGAGAAATTTAAGCTTTTATGTCTTCTGTCATTGCAGCCGTCGCACGCTCCAAAGTGTCTTACATGATATTAATGTGCATATTTTAATTTTTAAGCAGAACAGAAGAAGCGGTGAAAGAAGAGAATCCAGGAAATGGGGGAGAAGAAAGGGAAGTGGGGGAGAGAGATTATGTGGGAGACTAGCAGTAGTACTTTGTGACATGCATTCTCAGTCCTGTCTCACTCTCTAATGGGAGTGCAGCAGTGTGTGTGTGCGTGTGTGTGTGTGAGAGAGAGAGAGGGAGAGAGGGATGAGTCTCACTGTCAGAGCAGAGTTACTGGTGGAGACTGTGTGTGTTGTGTGTGTGTGTGTGTGTGTGTGTGTTGTGGGAGAGAGAGATAGGTACTAAATGAGCTCCTGGCGGGACTGACCCTCCTCACTTCTCACCGGTCCGTCAGAGAGACTTAGCGCTCCACTGGAGCATGGCCAAAGGCACGGCGCTGAATACTGAAACACACACACACACACACACACACACACACACACACACACACACACACACACAGACACAAAAGTAGCTCAAAAACACAAGTAAATACCATCCTAGAAACGGGACTGAAAATAGGTTAACGTGCATTTTGGGTTCACATGACATCATGGTGCGGACCGAAACTGTGACAAACTGCACGTGTTTGTTTATGTCCAAAGCAAATACCGTGAGAGCCAAACCATGGCGTGCTCCCAATGTGCAGCGCCGAGTTCACCGGCAGTCATAATTATGATTCATGTCTCGGTAAACAGCCATGCACGTGTGAGAACGAGTTTCCTCACGGCTTAAGTGTGGGAAAGTGCAGCGACATTACATACTCTATGTGTGTGCGCCGTCGCATATGCAAGTTCGGAGCTGCGAGGTGTAATTACTCTTAGTGGCGTACCTCACATGACTAATGAGCGGGATTTGGGCGCGTGGCGTCGAGCTCATTTGTCACAGGACGGAAGGTAAAGCTTCGGTGCGTTCGACTCGTGGAAAACGCCGTTAAGGTCATGCTAAACGCTCACACACGCAGCTACCGGCTGATTAATTTCATGCGTTTGACTCGCGGTGAGCAGAAGTCAGTGAAATGCAGTCAATTAGCAGAGATGTGTCACATGACGAGACGTTACGCCCATGTCCTTTTGTCATTGGTGTGGATCTCCTGCATCACTAATCCTCCCAGTTACACTTGTTGCACACAAGCAGCTTTTCTCTTATTCGAAAAAAAATAAAATAAAGGCTATGACCTGTAGACCGGTGAAGACATTCCTGTAGTCAGTACAATTTAATAACCCATCACTGATAGAACACTGTTGTTTATGGCTTGGAATTGAAGCGATCGAAAAGAAATAATGGCAAGTTCATACCCCATAAAAGTAAATCGACAATGGTATTTTTTTATTTTTTTATTCATTAACTTTTAAGACTCAAAGTAACGACTTCAACCTGCATTTCACAGCTAAATATAAACCTTCACGGATAAAGCATAAAATAAGATATGATAACGTTGTGTGTTGTGCTATATATACATAGGTGATTTATATATTTTTATTTTATTTTATAAAGAAACATTTTATGGAAGTCATTTATTCCCTCATTCTGGGAAAGATTAACCGGTGTGGGTGAAGTTGTGTTTTAGATTTTTGTTTATTTGTTTATTATTTAAATTTGTCCTATATATAAATATTTTTATTTATATTATATAAAATATATATATATCTATATATGTATATATATATATATATATATATATATATATATACACACACACACGGCCTCACTGGGCTTAGATTTGTTCAAGCATTTGAAAAAAGAGTGTCATAAAATAAATACCAATAAATGAAAAGATACTTTAATCTTTTGCACATTACTTATACTTTCTTACAAAGACATACATGATTTTGATTTTTAAAGCAATTTAACAAAAAAAAGAACAGAAATAAATTTTATGTCACATTGTGTTGTGACAAATCAAACACAATTATAATGACAAAGCAAACCATGAAATGTTTAAAAAACATACAAACCAATTCAATAAGAGCACTATTGTGATACAGAGATCCTTTGCATTGTGCTGATGTCAGCGCTCTTGGTTGGTAATGATGACCTTTCAGATAACAGGCGTCACATATGAGGGTCCGTCAGGTCGGCCCATCTATTGTTATACAGGGTACAGGGTAGGGGTGCATGATTATCCTAATGGTTTCTTGGACGTGTAGTGTTTTACTAGAGGTCAGTAGGTCATGGGAGGAAAAAGAGGAGAAACTGAAAGCTCAAAATTAGTCTCCCATTTCATCCCAGCCACAGAACAGTCTCACACAAGGCTTGTTTTTTAAAAGGAGACTCGCAGCAAAGTCACAAGGTCTCTTGGGTATTGAGTATTGGCCTTCTATGCATTACGGCAATATAGTAGAATCAAATCCAAAGCAATGCATCAATTGCCTTTTAGAGAACTTGCTATTCATAGTAAGAGCTCATGTGTGTTGAGGAAAAACATACCGAGAGTGACAAGATGAACAACATGTGAAATTTCAAACAAAATGCAAATTGACTAAACAAAAGGCCCCGACTCTCAAATGGTGGAAGCACTTTGACTGGAATGCTTCCTGGAAGGTCAGTCCTCGCAACACGCCGCACTAATGCACGGCGAGCAGATCACACCAATACGAGGACGACAACACAATACATACAAGAAGGAACATTATCGCGGTGTTCCTTGGGAGAAAACATGCAGGCTCACCTCCACTCACACGCCATTCACCTCTCTAATTTCCATTCAAATGAAAGAGCAGGATCATATTTGTAATGCTAATCCCAGCGATGTGCGTCTCCGCACTGCATGCATGTGCGGCAGGTGAGAATGTGTTGCTCTGTATTCCGCACACACATTCAATCAGGGCGAAGGCTTTGTGGATTCTAATCTCACACTTTGTGATCTCCAGATATCTGGGAGGAGAGGTTTGTGCGCCGGAATGCGAGGCGAGTGTTTGTCTAGATGTGGCGAGAGGTTCGGTCGGGGAGATTTACATTTTTTCTATCAGCGGAGAAAACACTGGGACGTGACTCCGCAGAATGTGATTAACAGACGCTCTAGTGTGGAAGACTTGTGGAAGACGCGTGGAAGATTTTGCAGCAGAATGTTATACAAGCGCCACAAAGCAAGATGTCGCTGACTTTCTCAAGGAAACGGGAATCAAAGCCGCACTCAGATCTGAGCTCGGGGAGAGAATGGAAGAACGTATAGAAACATAGTATAATGAGTGTCAGTATAACGATGATTACAGTTTGAGTGCTCCCATGTAGAAAGTAAAGGGAAATAATACATTCAATCGTTTCATGTATTGTCTCATTTCTCCGGAAGAGGCAGTTCGCTATCCCCGCTGTCACCAACAGTGTGTAAAAAAAGCTGACAGACTGTGTTTCATCCTCGTGGGTGACACGTCGGTACGGCGTCCGCCTCCCGTTAATCCACATCCAGGTCCAGGTTGATCTCGGTACTCAGATTGAGGTAGAAGAAGGCGTAGACGCAGAGGACGAAGAACAGGATGGCAACGATGACCAGGAAGGCATCCTGAGAGGGAAAACACAGTCTTTGTAAGATACCGTCTTCTATATTTATACATCGATGTGCCTGATCTGTCGTTACACAGGGGCAGCTCTACTTACTGAATGTGCTTGCATGGTTCTGTAATTACAGGGCCTCACTCACCAATATCTTCCTACGTTTAGTCTTAAAATCGTTCTCGAGAACACTCCGAAGAGACTGTTCTTAAACCCGTTTATAAATGTGTTCTTAGAATGATGAATCACATTTTCTTCGCAAGGCATTCGACAGTTGAGCCTAATTAGTATCCTCAATTAGGCAATCCTCTAAAAGGGCCTGAGACTGCAGGGCCGTGTGCAAAACGTGAAAAATAGTTCTGAAGTGGAGGATCTGTTTATTTTATAAATATAACGTAATGAAACAACCAGTCTCACTATTTACTGCATTTTATTGACTGTTTTAAACACATGAAGGCACTTTAATACAGAGCACTGCATATGCAATGTAGTTAAAATTATAATAAGGCTACAGCCTAAAACAGTATAGAATTCCTTAATATGTTGTACCATCACAAGACCAAGAAATAAAATTACATTTTGAAAACACGTGAAAAAAAAAAGGCAACTGCACAGATTCCTGAAATTTGTTTTGTTTAAAAAAGGTTAACAAGCTCAAATTGAAATGTCAGCGTTTCCTGTCCACTCAAAAACACAAATCTGGTGTTATTAAAGCAATCCACGCAGAAGAGAATTTTCTTTCTGAAAGCTTTGTTCGCTGCTGTGGGAAAACAAGCGCTTATTGCTGATGGTAGGCCAAGAAAGACGATTCAGACTCTTTTAAAGGGAAACCAGGTCCCCGCAGTAGGGGTTCTAACTCTAATGACACAAACACTCTTTGCTGCTTTAATGGATTCACTGTGGGAAATCGTTACCGACACACCGACAGTAAATATATACTGGGTCATTTATAAAAGCGTGAATGACATTCAATATATGCACATCAATTAAAAAAACAACATGTTAGTTATGTTGCTTTCTTTTTCTTTTTTTTCCTTTTTTTTTACAAAATAGTAACAGTTTGAGAGACTATTTAATTTGTAGTTTAGTTTGAAGAAAGTGTGACAGCACATCATATGCCTCCAAAGAGTGAATCATTGATTTGTTTCAGGTTTTCTCTTGATGCAAAGAGATTAAGCAGAAACATATTGTGGAGTAAAACTGGAGCAGCATCCAAGAAAAAAAAACAACCCTAAAACGGCACAGTATCACATTTCAGAAAGCAAGCATCGTGTGACCGCAGTATTATAATCTATTCAATCTGCAATCAGTCTCCACTGTTCTCCTGCCACTTTTACTGAGAATATAAACTTTCAACAAAATGGCCTATATATTCTTTATTTATTTATTTATTTGAAAGATTTTCTATTGGTTAATTGTCAAACAAATTGAGGCTTTCCAGAGGAGTGGCATTCAACTTGAAAATGGGAATTTGGAGCGCTTGTTCATTATGTGGCGCTCAAACGATTACAATCTTCATCAGCTGGAGTTTCATTAGGGCCACTCAGACTATTGAACAATGCCAGTTATTCTTTATCAAGAGAATTCATTAGCAGCAAACTTTCTAATCAACACTGGAGAGCTTTACACGGGTGCAGAGTACAGGCTGATTGGGGGTTTATTCAAAAAGAAATATTTCATTTGAATGTGGAAATTAGGTTTTATATGCAAACGGGGCCACAACAACAACAACAACGGTGACGTGACGAGTGTGTTCAAAACACAGGCTTGTGATCCGACACAAACTCATTCATACGATTCAAATATTTCACAGATATCTATCATTTTCTTCTTCCATTTAGAGATTCTTAAAGACGTTACCTACCTAAAAATATATACCATGATCAATTAAATCTGTATGCTATATAATCATGAGTGACAGTAAAGGAAAATGAAAAACAAGACAGATGTAACGGAAAAACAAAAGGCAAACAAATATGAAAGAGAATGTGAGAAAACAGCCGTTCAGTAATTGTCATACGCAGCACGCACACACAGGGGATGACTGCAAATTCAACCCACTGGCCAAACTGCAGAGAGGAGTGACAGAATGAAAAACAAGAGGACGGGAGAGAAAACAAGTGAGAGATAAGGCTCGGCACGGACGAGGGGTGGTGGAGGGCTAATAATAATTCCCATCCGACGAAGGGGGGGGGGGGGGTGACAATTAAAAGGCGTCACGGCATACCGCAGCTATCTGTGTACATGTTGTAGTGCCTAGTCATCAGCAGCATTGGTCTTCATTAGCCTCAGCCCACATTTATCTACATCCCGGCAGCTTCCAAACAGCTTTAAGTCCTCGCTTAATTGGAAAACTTTTAAATTTCATGCACTTTAGTTTCATATATTAACCGCCAGGCTCCCACTGCTTGATTTACTTTTCCATTTTGTCGAGGCCTCAGAGAAAAGAGAACTGTTATCAAATCACCGAGGCTTGATTGTTTTTGGCTTTTTTTTCTTCTTCTCCTTGTGTTCTCTCGCAGCTTTGCAAAAAAAAAAAAAAAAAAAACATAACAAAGAGAAGCGTTTGTAATTCGGGCCGACAATATCGCAAAAGAAAATGTTGTGCTTCTGACGCGGGGGAAGCGTTCCGCTGAATTGCGACTGAAACAAAAGGACGCGCGACATCGCAATCCAGGTTGTTTTTTCCTTTTTTCTTCTCCTTTCTCCGCTTCGGGTTTCAGAGAAAGAGAACAGCTGGTTACAGTGATTTGTCTATGAACACAAGCTGGAGGGGTTTTTGGTGAAAACACTTGAGTTGTAGGAAGCACCTGCACTTGATTGAGATCATTGTTTTTCGAGGAGAGTGGCCCACTGTGTTGACTCTTGCATCGCCTCGCGAGCGCATCTATGCGCGCCCACTCAGACAGCCACACACACTCTCAGACACAAACGCACAGCCTCTCCGCTCACATTCTGATGCAGACCCCTGGATGGGGGCCCGAGCATCGTCTTCATCACGCCGCTCTCTCGGCAGCTGCAGCGCACTCGGCGTGCTGCGAGCCGGGTCCCTGTCACCCTGGCGACAAGCCACATCTCAGCAGCCGTCCCCGCCTCATCTGGTCTGCCTCTTATTCTCCTCCTGGGTTTGTTTGTGTGCGCGTAGATGTGTGTGTGTGTGTGTGTGTGTGCTTGTAGGTTATGTGTATGTTCGGTATGTTTGTGGCTCTATGTGGGTGGCAGATAGACACAAGCTACAGTTGGTGCATTCGTTGGTAAAGAATGTCCCATCTGTACAAGTCAACCCCACAAATAAACAACCACTATGTTATACTTCCATTTATTTGGTGGCTTGAAGGCTGTAAAAGGTGACTTCACACCTCAATATCATACAGGAATCAGCACACGTATCGTGTGTCCTTCATGTAAGGAATGATTATTTTTCTCTCAGAAAATAGTGCCAACTCCCTATCGCCATTCCCCCAGAGCCAGAGGTAAAACAGTGCTCCTTTTATCTGACCACTGCTAAAAACATTTACTTTAATTTATTACTTGACATCAATTCATTGCATTTGTCCAATCAAATAATTGACTGTATAATAATCAATAATAATTGATTTGTTTGTGTCAAACATCATAAGCTGTTATCAATGAAAGGACTGCGACTGTGATTAAAATAGCTACGTGCCGTAATCTACTTTCCCGCTGATTATCTCAAGTGAAATGTGCTAAAGTGGTTTTCTCATACAACCCTGTCCTTCCTGCATGCTTTAGGGACAAAACGTATCTACAGGGACAGAGAAGTCTTCTCAAGTCAGTGATTCTTTTCATGAAGTTTTCTGTAAATTAAATGACATAAAGGGCCATAAAACATACAAATTCCCGCGTGCTATCCGTCTACGCTCCTAACGAGCTCCTAAGTGTGAATGAGCCTCATAAACCTAATGGCCGGCACAGATATTAGATCCAGTCTGCTTCAGTGAGAGGCTGAAGCAGATGCTCCAGTTTGGCTGTTTTCAGTAAAGCATCCCTCACGATTTATACCAATACTTTTTACTCCAAATTTTATAAGGAATCTAAATGGTGCTCAATATTTCCCGTGCCTGCTCGTCAGAATTGTTCCTTCAAGACAAACCCAGCTTCACGACTCAAGTTCTCTTCGCATGGAAATAGATGTATTGCTACCAAATGCTACGTTAAACGAATCACAAAAAGACATGTTATATGATCATATATCGTACAACATATATGATCATATATCATACATATATCCTCAACAACAAAGAGGGAAAAAATTACATTCTATATCGTCGTGAGTATATTCATAAATGACAGCTGGAAGTCATTATCTGTATCCTCCATCCTCCATCCTCCTCCGCCAATTTCATAAACAATTTTACTCCCCCCCAACTTTCTAGGCTCAGCAGCTAAATAAGACTGAGGGAGAATGGTGCAGGGCTGAACAGAAGGCTAGTGTGCCAATTAGAAAAGGCAGCGGGCTCGTTTCCTGTGCAGGAGCTACTTCGAAGGCACTTCTTCTTCTGGCAAACTAAGGGGAGACGACTTCCTGCCAGTTTCTTCATCTCTGCTGCCCTGACCCGGTGTTATCCAGAACAGAACATATTTCCACACTCGCATTCAGGCAGCAACAAGCCACCTATGTAAACGCACCACGAGAATAAGAACACACGACAACAAGTGGCTGCTTTCAGGCACTTCCGCGGTCGACGTTTTGTGCGGGGCCGACAACTGATCGCTGTTGTGGGAACAGACGTTCTCCCTTTCTGCCTCTCTCCATCCGTTTTGCTGCCAACTTACCCAGACTGCCCTGCTACTAGGACAGCCCCAAGACAGCCTGCCCTAGCAGCTGCCAGATTCTGTGCCCACATGTCTGCTGGTCCTTCTGAGATGCCAGCTGTATCGGAGACGCGAATCTCGACCGGGGACACGGCAAACGAGAGAGAAGGGGAAGAAGTGGAGACGAGAAGAGAAGCCTATAGTGCACAGCAAAGTACACAGCAACACGCCTACAAAAACCAGCCAAATGATTGCCGTCAACGGACAGAGAGGGGGCCTTTTTAATGTCACCACAGAGCTGTGTAAAAATCACAACTTTATACGACACGTAAAGGACTCGGCGGGAAAGCAAGCGTGACCAAATATCCATTACATTTGGGCTGAATTTCAATCAAATTCGGGGGGCCAAAGGGTCCAAGTCAGTTTAATATCCTTGTCCCAGAGGTATTTTTAATCCGACCTCTGAAAAATGCTCCTCGTCTTGGGCGTGAAAAACCTGAATTATTCATAAGCAATATCAATATTTCAAGATATGGACTAATCTAATTGGATTAAAGACGTGCTTAATGAGGCCTTGCGTGTCTAAGAGATGCATATTTTAAAACCTGACCATTTCACCCAGTGTTTAATCCTCACTGTGATTTGTTCTTCTCTGTGCCAACTGAGGTTTAATGAGGAAGTCAAGCCTTTTGGCTTTTTTTTTTTGATGTCCTGTAAAGCAAAATAAACATAAAAAAAAAACTGAATTATGTTTTCTTACAACTGATTTTCATTTCCTAACAGCCACCAAAAAAAAATAGATTTCATGATTTCATGGTATCTGCGATTTCAAAGAGGCTTTAAAGACCTGTGATGGCAGATTCAGAAGCTATTTAACTGGCATGGGCTTCCTCTATATGGAGAGACCTCGTAATAGTAAAACTGTTTATTGGTAAGCCAACTGAATGAGGAAAAACATAAAAAGCATTTGCCAGAGCGATAAACGTGCAGCCATCCATCTTTGCCTGCAGAACAGCTCCTAATCGCTGCAGTGTGACAAAGCAGAAGAGAGAGATACACTTTTCTATCCAAGCAACGCCCTCAACTCCCTTTGCTTTCACATTAACCAGCTCTATCCATCGTATCACCTTCTTATTCCTTCTTTTTCTTCTGCTCGTTACGTTTCCCCACTTCTCTCTCCTGCCGTCTCTCCTCCACGATTGTTGCTTCACCAGCAGAATAATGAAATACAAAATCCTTGAATTTGAATCCTTCCAGAATATGTTATGTGTTCTTCTTTTTTGTAGACGGGAGTATTTTAAACTTTATCCTAAGGACGACGATAGTTTTCAGCATTTGTATGGATCTTTAAACGTGTAGGCAGGGTGCCACATTGGATAATTCCAGGTTATATATTATTACGTTCCCAAAAGAGAAAACGTAAGAGAGTTAAGCACCTGTGATACAAAGTGAGACTCTCAAACAGGAAGACACACAACAAAGAAGACGGAAAGATAAGCAGAATCACAAACGGGCTAGGACGTGTGGTCCTAAAGAGAAAGTAAGTCCAGGCCAGTCTCACCCTGAATCCAGAGGAATTCTTCTTTGCTTCAGCTTTCAGCCGTGTGGCCTTTAAGGACGACTTCGTCTTTTTGTAGTCCTGCTTACCTGAAAGACAGAAAATCAAAATTGTCTCACAAAAAATAATGAATCACTTGCTTGTGCCTTACTGTACTGAATGCATAAACATTTATATATTAAGGGAGTGATCTGATCTCTTCATCCAACTCTGCAGAGAAAGTACTCCCCAAAATATCAAACTGTGCTTGTGATTTCTGCTGCAATTCTAAAGCCCAACTACAACAACTGAAAATAACAAATTAAGGCTGTAATTTCACATTTCTACAATTAAATTAACCGCAATCTGCCCATGCATCCAGAACACAAAGAGTCTTTTCTGTCCTGAACCACGCGCAGGTCACCTGTGCTTGCTTGACTTCCCATTGGCTCGACTCTCATGGGTGAGTCTTGTGGGCAAATCGGCCACCTGGCAAAGCGTGCGTGTGTTTGCGAGTGTGTGTGTGTGTGTGTGTGAACGTGCGTCACATGAGGCAGAGCCGGCTGTCTTCATCTAATTAGAAACAACACACTGCAGGAAAAGGAACTTTGCTAACAATAGGGTGGAAAGGCAACAGCTTGCTGAACAGTGTGTGTGTGTGTGTGTGTGTGTGTGTGTGTGTGTGTGTGTGTGTGTGTGTGTGTGTCTGTGTGTGAGTCAGTTCTAGTGGTTCTATATTTGTGAGAACCAATTTATAAGTTAGGAGTGTGGACATCTTAGCGAGTCTTAGCAGCTTGAAGTTATTTGGGAAAAGTACATTTATTCAGGGTTAAATTTAGACTTAGGATCAGGTTGCAGCAAGGTACAACAGAGGAATCTGTGTGTGTGTGTGTGTGTGTGTGTGACATAGAGACCAAGCCCCCCAGGTCAACATCAAGGTTCTTGGTTGGCGATGTGACATGTGGAGGCCACTTGGATTTTTTTTTAACTCCCAGCCAATTAAGCCTCATTTACATCGAAGAATAGACCCAGTGAAGGAGGAAGGAGAGAAAGACAGAGTCCATATCCATCTGGAAAGGTTGTGGGGGAGAGAAAGGAGTGAAAATGAGCTAATGAGGAAGGAGGGGGAAGGAGGTGCGTTGTGATTCTGAAAACAAACAGAAAGAGCTGCATTCTGCCGAGTATCGTGTCTCTTGGGGAGTAAAGGTTCTCCTCTTCGAGGGACAGCCAGGGAGGAGAGAGGAGATGACCATTAGTATTGTGTTAGGGAGTCTGCCACACACACACACACACACACACACACACACACACACACACACACACACACACACACACACACACACACACACACACACACACACACACACCCATACATCCATCCATCCATCCATCCATCCAGGTCCCGGACTCCTGCTCCACCTCCCTCTGACTCAGTGGAGGGCTAATAGAAATGGGGAGCATGTTGCCAGAAGCAGACAGCGAGCTAGTGGGAATTCATTAGGAGGGCCACTGGATGTCTCCTCCACTTGTCAGAAAATGGAGAGGGGAGGGGATTTGATTGGAGGGCACCTCAGGTTGCACAACATTCACAGAAATTGTGCAGGGATCAGACTGCAGATGGCGGCTTGTGATGATATAAGACTACAGGAAGCGACATTAAATTCACCGAAAACCCACAGCCTAAGGGAAAAATGCAGAAAGTAAATTTGATTGTGAAATGTGTGTATAAAAATTTTTTAAAAAGATGCATGCAGAGAATTGCTGCCGGCGATTTTGGCCTCACACGGCTGCTATAAATTAAGATTTGTAGAACTAATTCAGTATTATTCCACTCCTGTAAAGGGCCGTCACCACAGGAAGTGATGAAGGGAAATGCATCCTTTTCATCTGGAGAGACTCTCAATAGCACTGCTATATATGTATTTTATACACTTTTACTTTATTGTAATGTGATGCCTGTCTGTTGTGCAATGCTGATAATGCTAACTGCTAATTAGCCACTATGCTATGTGGACTTTGGTAGGGAATGTGTTACAAGTTACCTCTGTGTGTATGTCAACACACGTTTTTAACTGCCAAATGAATATGTTGTTTTAGATTAAGAAAAAAAGTTGTACTTGCCAATTTAAAATCAAACAAACAATCTGTTCCTTCTGTTTTGACATTAGTTTGCTTTGTGTCTCTATGTGTCTCCTGAGGGTACCTTTTCTCCAGCGAAGCCCCCAGGGGACACTCAGAGACAAGACAAGCACCAGTTTGAATTTCACATTCTTCTTCATAGAGAAAGTATGTCTATATGCATAGATTCATCACAGCCCAATATACCCATAATCTTCTGGTAAGAATCAATACTTAAACGGAGCAAAATCAGAATCATGACACCGAGTATGAATAGTTGATAAGGAGGAGGCTATTGTAATGCTGTTGGATTAGATTGGTGTATTTCTTAAAACGATGGTTGCATGGGTCTGGCTTGCACTGGGCACTCCTATATTCGCCATTGTTGATCCCCTCGCTGCACCGGCTCTTGAGCCACTGTCACATATCGTGTACCTGCACGCCGTCCTCCCATCCCTCTCTACTTCTGGCTGCCACGCTGAAAAGGCATCACTGTCTGTGTCTCAGAGGAACATTAGCCCTTGTAAGTCAGCCTAGAGTGCCGGTTGAGAGGCTTCCCTGAATGTGCCTTTCATCGAAGTCATCACTGATTTCATGTCAAGGGGGACAAGATAAAAATGAAAGTGGCCCTATCCCAACCAAACACTTACTGTAAATTCCCTTAGACGTGTGGTTTTTCCTAGCTTGTTTGTCGTTGCATTTACCTGCGAATGGTGTCTGATTAAGACTTGAGGAGAAATTACTGTTATCTGGAGCTGTTGCTCTGCTTAGCATAACAAGACAGGTAGGAGGTGGGAGCTAAAATTAGCCACGTCAGTGATTGAGCAGTCAAAGGGGGGTCAGGGGCGGGGGGTTGGATGTCACACAAATTGGCATTTACATGAAGCTGGAAGAGGGTACACATCTAAGAGTGTCACAGTTTGTGTGAATGAAAGGAAATATCAGAAATAAAAAGGAAAACAAAAAAAAGATGTTTTAAATGCCAACTTGAACACCAAAATTAATCGTTAATAAGTAGTTCCTGAAGTGTCACAAATAAAATAATTGTGCTAGTCTACAACCAAATAGCTTCAAATCTTGGCATAATTCTGGACAAATTGTTTCGTGTTTGTTTTACAGGATGGTAATATTCGGATGGGCATGAGCGGCAGGAACCCGTCTCTGACTGACTGTTATTGTTCTTGCATTGAAGAATGCATCTTATTTGTGGTGATTTTTGGTCGTTCAAGGCACCTCATGATACGTATAAGCATTTGATTTTGAGTCACGCATCACGTTTATTATCATTGAAATGAAAATATGTGGTACTTTAACCAGAAAATAAAAGCACTGACCCACCAGAGTGACATTTCAGAGACTCGGTATGGAATTGAACATTTGCTGCATTCTTGTTTATATCTCTGTTGACGCTTCTCTATCTCAACCACACTAATACTAAAAAACAACAGCTCCTTAAATTCTTCATAACATGCACCAACGTTGTATTTCACCCCTAAAAAGTCAGTCAAACACACGCAACGTCGCTTTCATGCCGGTTGGAAAAATACAAGTTGCCATTTTGAACGGAAGCAAACAACTTAGTAATTACCTCTAATGCCACTTATCCATTAATTAGCCTCTACTTTACTGTGCAGGTTTCAAGCATGGACGTGTGCTGTGTCTCTGTTAGATGCAGATATGAGACCTTGGGCCGGGGTCGTCCTACAGAAAAGCTGCTGTGCAAAATTACGACAAACACACGCATGAGTGTTTCACAATCTGAGAAATTCAATGCGTGTTTGTTGTGCCTGTGAGGATGTGTCCTGCATGTGCACCACCTACAGAGTGAAGGGGTGATTTGGGCAGACGGACCACTGTCCAGCAGTCTCAGAAAAGCCCTGGGACAATGCAGACAACACCCTGACAGCGTGTCTTGACAGTTCCTCGTGCTTCGCTCTGCTTTGGCGTTTGTGTGGAATGGTGGCCAAATAGTCAGTGACCACACGGTGCGGATCGCTGGCGTCTGCCAGGATTCATGCTCCCGGAACTGGAGGGCTGAAGACACGTGTCTTTTGGAGCAAAGGCAAAGCCTTGCAGCCCATGTGAGATTTACAGTTAAATGAAGATGATCTGTTATATAATGACAAAAGGAAAGCAAATATACAGGACCTTCGTGGTGTATCAGTGTCTCATATATAACTGTAAGGAGCACAAATATAAAATAAAGCCAAACCAATTTTCCATACTAATCAATCTATGTAGAAAATGTTCCCTCATTGCTTCAGCAGGCAGCGGCAATCACTATAGCTTTACCTCTCCTGGGGACACATTGGTGCAGTTCATTATAACAGGCTTTTAAAATGGTATTTAAAGGTTTGTGAACAGCGGCCCCCAGCTCGGCCGCCATGTGTTGGAGTTTTCCCCGGTGAACGAGAGGGTCGTTTCCCTGCGCCTTCGGGTCGGGGATAGGTCTCTCACTGTTGTTTCGGCCTATGGGCCAAACGGCAGTGCAGGGTACCCGGCCTTCTTGGAGTCCTTGGGAGGGGTACTTGAGAGTGCTCCAACCGGGGACTCCATTGTTTTACTGGGGGACTTCAACGCTCACGTGGGCAACGACAGTGTTACCTGGAGGGGCGTGATTGGGAGGAACGGCCTCCCCGATCAGAACCCGAGTGGGGTTCTGTTATTGGACTTCTGTGCTGGTCACGGTTTGTCCATAACGAACACCATGTTCAAACATAAGGGTGTCCATCAGTGCACATGGCACCAGGACACCCTAGGCCGGAGGTCAATGATCGACTTCGTGGTTGTGTCATCTGACCTCAGGCCGTATGTTTTGGACACTCAGGTGAAGAGAGGGGCTGAGCTGTCAACTGATCACCACCTGGTGGTGAGTTGGATCCGCTGGCAGGGGAGGAAGCTGGACAGACTTGGCAGACCTAAACGCGTTGTGAGGGTCTGCTGGGAACGTCTGGTGGAACCCTCTGTCAAGGAGGTCTTCAACTCCCACCTCCGGGAGAGCTATGATCAGATCCCGAGGGAGGCTGGGGACATTGAGTCCGAATGGACCTTGTTCTCTGCCTCCATTGTTGACGCGGCTGTTCGAAGCTGTGGCCGTAAGGTCTCCGGTGCCTGTCGTGGTGGCAATCCCCGAACCCGGTGGTGGACACCGGAAGTAAGGGATGCTGTCAAGCTGAAGAAGGAGTCCTACCGAACCTGGTTGGCTCGGGGGACTCCCGAGGCAGCTGACGGGTACCGGCAGGCCAAGCGTGCTGCAGCACGGGCGGTCGCTGAAGCAAAAGTTCGGGTCTGGGAAGAGTTCGGGGAGGCCATGGAGGAGGACTATCGGTCGGCCTCGAGGAAATTCTGGCAAACCATCCGGCGCCTTAGGAAGGGGAAGCAGCCCTCCACCAACACTGTTTACGGTGGAGGTGGGGAGCTGCTGACTTCGACTGAGGATATCGTCGGGCGGTGGAAGGAATACTTCGAGGATCTCCTCAACCCTACTGACACGTCTTCCATTGGGGAAGCAGAGGCTGGAGACTCAGAGGTTCATCCACCCATTACACGGGCTGAAGTCACCGAGGTAGTTAAGAAGCTCCCCGGTGGCAAGGCACCGGGGGTGGATGAGATCCACCCTGAGTACCTCAAGTCTCTGGATGCTGTGGGGCTGTCCTGGTTGACACGTCTCTGCAACATCGCGTGGCAGTCGGGGACAGTGCCTCTGGACTGGCAGACCGGGGTGGTGGTCCCTCTATTCAAAAAGGGGGACCGGAGGGTGTGTTCCAACTATCGGGGGATCACACTTCTCAGCCTCCCCGGGAAAGTCTATTCCAGGGTGCTGGAGAGGAGAATTAGGCCGATAGTCGAACCTCGGATTCAGGAGGAACAATGCGGTTTTCGTCCTGGCCGTGGAACACTGGACCAGCTCTATACCCTCCGCAGGGTGCTCGAGGGTTCATGGGAGTTTGCCCAACCAGTCCACATGTGTTTTGTGGACTTGGAGAAGGCATTCGACCGTGTCCCTCGTGGCATTCTGTGGGAGTTACTTCGGGAGTACGGGGTCGGGGGCCCTCTGCTAAGGGCTGTTCGGTCCCTGTATGACCGGAGCAGGAGCTTGGTTCGCATTGCCGGCAGTAAGTCAGACCTGTTCCAGGTGCATGTTGGACTCCGGCAGGGCTGCCCTTTGTCACCGGTCCTGTCCATTATTTTTATGGACAGGATTTCTAGGCGCAGCCGTGGGCCGGAGGGGATCTGGTTCGGGAGCCACTGGATTTCATCCCTGCTTTTTGCGGACGATGTGGTCTTGTTGGCTCCTTCGAGCCAGGACCTCCAGCATGTCCTGGGGCGGTTTGCAGCCGAGTGTGAAGCAGCGGGGATGAGGATTAGCACCTCCAAATCCGAGGCCATGGTTCTTGACCGGAAAAAGGTGGCTTGCTCCCTCCAGGTCGGGGGGGAGTTCCTGCCTCATGTGGAGGAGTTTAAGTATCTTGGGGTCTTGTTCACGAGTGAGGGAAGGATGGAACGCGAGATTGACAGGCGGATCGGTGCAGCGGCTGCAGTAATGCGGTCGCTGTATCGGTCCGTCGTGGTAAAGAGAGAGCTAAGCCGAAAGGCGAAGCTCTCGGTTTACCGGTCAATCTACGTTCCTACCCTCACCTATGGTCATGAACTTTGGGTCATGACCGAAAGAATAAGATCCCGGATACAAGCGGCCGAAATGAGCTTCCTCCGCAGGGTGGCGGGGCGCTCCCTTAGAGATAGGGTGAGGAGCTCCGTCACACGGGGGGAGCTCGGAGTAGAGCCGCTGCTCCTCCACATCGAGAGGAGCCAGTTGAGGTGGCTCGGGCATCTGCATCGGATGCCCCCTGGACGACTCCCTCGGGAGGTGTTCCAGGCATGCCCCACCGGGAGGAGACCCCGACGAAGACCCAGGACACGCTGGAGTGACTATGTCACCCGGCTGGCCTGGGAACGCCTTGGGGTCCTCCCGGAGGAGCTAGGGGAAGTGTCCGGGGAGAGGGAAGTCTGGGCGTCCCTGCTCAGGCAGCTGCCCCCGCGACCCGGTATCGGATAAGCGGAAGAAAATGGATGGATGGATGAACAGCGGCCCCCTGATTGACCATCGTGACAAAAGCGCTCCAGCAGAAGTGAGGGTATTGCACAATGACCAGCCAGGACTACTGCTGATGTTCAATGAATAACCCATTCTTTTAGAAAGGAAGGAAAAACTGAATGCATTTAGAGGCTGGGAGGTAGAGAGAGGACCAAAGTGTTCTTAAATACCCGTGTTACATATTCCTGAATTGCTGAGAAACAACACACTAAATGGGAAGGAAGAAAATGTATAAAATACCCCCGGTAGAAGATGTGACAGTGGGAGATGAGCTTGTTATGCTGCCTCTCATTTGATGAACCTGCCAGGTTTTACACAATAGCAGACGGTTAAAGGATATCTGTGGGCTACATAATCTTATTCTATCCTTCTGTCCCACTACAGAAACACTCTGCTTTATGAGACCCCAGCCATTATACCATTATAACACGGTAGAGTAAACAGAGACTTCTCAGCAGGATATCACATGGCTGAGAAAGACAAATATTGCTCCACAGTGCTGCAGGAATGAGTCCTAAAACGCAGAAAATGAGTTCGCATTTTTGCTTGCATTCTGGTTCCCTTGTCTTGAAGTCAATGAGTTTTTATCAGTAGGTTTTTGGTTAGAAACCAGGGCTCAACAATAAGTAACTATGACAACCCGCTTGCCCGTTCGGGCAAGTTGAGGACTCGAAGCAAAAAAAAAAAAAAAAAAAAAAAAAACGATCATCATCGATAAAGTTATGATGTTTCCCCCTCCCCTTGACCTCGTCGGATAATGCTTGTAATCAGGGCTGTAACGATACACGTATCGAAGCTGAAATCGCGACACTCAGATCCACGAACCTGTCTCGCGCCACGAGAAGGCAGAATCGCGACACAACTTCCGGTCCAGATCAGCACTATGAGCTGTAAGTAACGCCACATTAACACCGCAGCAGTCGTTCGCTCATTCTCCGCCGTTGTTCGTTCACACGGAGCGAAGCACCGCTGGAGTAAAGACGAACCGCTGTGTAATTCACAGAAAGCAGCGCAAAGAGACGTCCCGGTACACGTCACGATGATGACGTGTGTGCGTTTTCAAGGGGTTTCCCTGGAGTCTCCCTGTCGCTTAAAACCCGACAGAGGCTAAAGTTCACTGAAGTCTCGGTCCGGAGGGCTGACCGTCGCGGAGATTTTCGGAGAATCAAAATCGAGATCGCGAAACTCCCGCTACTCCGCTACATAGCTCCGCTACCGCCAACTACAATGCAGAACGTGTTGTAGGACGATGGCTGTCAGCAGGTCAGAGAGCACGTCGGGTGTGAGGGGATTATTTATTTATTTATTTTTGTGCCAAAGTTTGAGTGGCCAAGATTGAAATATGGGATAAAACCGCACAAAAAAAAAATACCAATGTTCCAACAATGTCAGAATTATTCATACAAATATACAAATACAAATATAACAATTTACCTGAATCTTTTTCGTTATTTGGGGCCAGTGAAAATTGACTTCGGCAAGTAGAATTCAGACCCACTGGCCCGACCGGGCAAGTGGAAAAAAACCTTAGCGTTGAGCCCTGGAAACCTAATTAAGGTTGGTGGTTAACACAAGCTCAAGGGATTTTAATGTGTTGTTCTAAGATCTAATAAAACTTTTGTGCAAAAACTAAAGTCAGAGATAATTTAGCATCTCGTGAGTCCCGTTAACAGAAAAGTAACACCGGGAAATATAAAACCTGCAATAACCTACAATACTAAAGGATGTGGATCCCACAAGTCCAACAAATGATCATCCACTGGTTAAGTACATCTTAATTGATCAATTAAAGGAAACAAAGAGGTAATAAAGGGAGAGGAAGGGTTGTGTGATGTTTGTAAGACAGAAAATCCATCTAACCTGGAGTAGGCATCTATCCACACATCAACCCTTGTTGCAAATAGAGAAAATTGCTCCAAAGCAACAAAAGACAGACTAGATTACTGACTTATTAGTCACGGAGCTAAATAAAATAAATAAATTCCTAGAATTTCTGCATGGAACAAAAGAATGGTATAAAATAGAAGACAGGTGTCATTTCTTTTGACCATTTGTTTTATCACGAAAACTTCAAGACTCCTAAAACCTTCTCAAGCTGCTTATTTCTTCATGGAGACACCGTTGATATGCTCGGTATTCCAAGGTGACCTGCTAGATTTACAACTGTCATCTGGAATGTGTCCCTCTTTTCTCGACCTCTATGGCTGTGATAGTTACCAACCCGTTCTCGCCTTCGTGTCAGCTTTTTCAGCCCTTCTATTGGTTTCAAGGATCAAAACTGATACCAAGCTTTAGTAAGAATCTCACTCCTCCTCCAATAACACTACTTAGTCACCTTTCACGTATACATTCTACCACTCCTGCCAAGTAAGCAGAGCCTCCCTTTGTGTTTGCCTCTGTCATAGCTGCTCACAATTATCCGGTTTTGCTGTTGGCGACCTTTTGGTTTTGTTCCATGAGAAGAAAACCAAAACAAAAAGACACGATATGAGCTGTGATCTTCAAGAAACCACAGCTGGCACGCTAAAGGGGACCAAACTCTTGATTGATTCCGACCATATTGCCTTAGTTAAGCCTTTGTGATGTAAGGGGAAAGATGGGGAAACAAAATACCGCAGGATTAGAGTGGTATTAAATTTTGACAAAACAGCTTCTGACATGATATCAAAGCTTTCTGTCAGTATAGTGACCTTTGATGCTCCATGTTCATCTGTAAATGCAATTACTTCCATAGCTCGTATACTGGTTCGACTCCAGTGAGTCTGGTTAAAGTTTCCCTTCCATCCAATGCAAATTGGAAAAGTTCCTGGGACTGTGCGAAGATATTAAGCTAATTTTTGGAAAGCCGACATTGATAAAGGCCAAAAGAGTTGTGCTGTTAGGCAGTTTGCTATAATGTGTTAAACTACCACAAACCTGCTCACAGTATCGTGATTTATTGTGATGACATGAGCTTGTTTCGAATAGAGAATGCCAAGTTGATTGCGGTAAAATTGCACAAATCAAGTGCTGATTTATGATTTTCATCGGAATGGAGATACACACCAATTTCATCTGTAAAACGGCATCATGAAATAATTTCAGTTAATTATAGTTTTAATTGTAGTCAATATATTGATTATTGTGTTGATAAACCGTTCGCTCATTTAGAATAGAAATTTATGATTTTAATCTTCTTTTACATCGCGAAACAAAGGGAAGTAATCCAAGCATTTCTTTAAATCTGTTTCAAACCAAAATCTCAAATCTACTGGAAATGCCAACTATTGTAATTTGACATATTTACTGATGAACAAGAAATAGATGAAGTGAGGATAAATGAGGACTCACCAATCTGTTTTCGGTACTGATCAACAGGTAATCTGGTCCCACAGGCATCCTTCTTCCCCATTCTGCCTCCTCACCCTGACAAGAAATTAGAAGAATGAAACGCCCTCTGAGCGAGAGAATCTTTTACAGGTGGGTCTCAATGTAACACCTCATCATTTAGCTTAATGAAATACAGAAATAGCCTTATTCCTGTTACTGTAGCCCGAGATAACTTGTGAAACCTGCGGGAAAGATTCCAGTTAATACACAATCATATATAGAGAAGAGGAGTCGGTTTTGATCAGGCAGATGGTTTATCTTTCACATACATCTGTGAGACATAATTGAATTAATTCTCACCACCTTCCACGTGCGCTGCGTTCTCAGTATGCGCACTTCCTATCCATCTCGTTTAGTCTAACACTATTTCCCTTCACACCGCGAGCGCTCTTTGATTACCTTGACAGCAAGATATGAAGAGAAAGAGCTTGAAAAAGAAATAATAATAATACTATCCTTAGGTTCCACGAGCAGCTACCGCATGCAAGCGTGTGATCGGTTAAATATCGGATGTGCACGGATGTCAAAGCATGTGCTCAGAAATAAGGACGCTCGTTGAATAAAACTCAGTATGTGTGTTTCATGCATCCATCCAAACATACTTGTTTCTCAGCGAGCACTCTGCTCTAAATTCCGGACAGGCTCCCTCACAACACACCGCATCAATCAATATAGTAGCCTTTTGTTAAAAATAGTGGAAAAAGCAAGTGTGAGTCGAGGGGGAAGGCCTTTATGTGCTATCTGATGATCTTTCGAGTCCATCTGACCTCTTCTGCGGCTGGAAGATTTGAGATTCGAAAAATATATGCTTCTGACAATTAAAACTCAATATCTATCGAGTCCAGCAGAGTCTAATGCATCTTCATACCAAAAACCTTTTTAAGTGTGATAGGGAAAGAAAGTGTGCACAGGGGTAGAACAGAGAGGCAAATATGAAAGGGGGGAAAAAAGAAAATATCTGTGTGCATCGGAGAAGAACAGGAGTGGTGAAGACTCTGGAGGTGCAGCAGGGGAATAGAGGAAAGAGACTGAATTAGCATGTTCAAGGAGCGTGGCTGGCTGCCTGCGCTGACTGATGCCTTCTCACGGGAGACTGCTGCCTTGAGAGACTTGGATTCTTACCGTACACTAAAAACACTGTTTTCAGCTACATTTCAAACAGCGTTAGTGCCAGCGGAGGAGGAGGATGTACGCCATTGTTCTCCGGTGAGGGGAAACCAGAGTCAGCAAATTAAGGATGCAAGAGGAGGACAAAAGGAAGAGAGGAAATTGGCCAAATGTATTGTTTACAGTCTGACACACTGGGCTCTTAGACTGGGAAGCTATGCTGTATACTGTGCAGCAATAGCACAGTATTATAGCAAATTGCAAAAAAGCAACACATGTGAAGCACAACATTTCTCCACATGTGTGACTTCCTTTTTGCAACAGTGGGGGGTATAAAGATATATATTAAAAAGACAATAAAACTGATTAACAAGGAGCTGTGGCACTTAAAAAAAATAAAGAAAATGAATGGTACTACATCAAACTGTGACTTTCTTTTAAATTAAAAGAATATTTGTCTCTCACCATTGATGACCGTATATGTATCCCCACCCGTCCCCCCTAATAAAGTGCCTCTCTTCATTGGATGAAAGGAAACAGTTGCCAGTTGTTTATATCAGTTGTGCTTTATAATTGTAATTAAATCCTGTAATAAAATATATCTTCAAAGACAGTTTTTCTATAATATTTAGTGCACAGTAATTAATATTTACAGAGTTAAAAAATATTTGTAAAACTTCTTAGTATAACACCTTATCGGTCCAATACTAACTCAAATAGCTTGATCTGGTATGGGACAATTCACTACATTAATACCCATGTATTTATTGGGACTGAAATATTTGGATGTGTGTGTATGGTGTGCGTCTCTCTGTAGCCCAGAACACGAAGAAAAGAGAAGAAGAAAAAGAAGAAGAAGAAAAAGAAGAAGAAGAAGAAGAAGAAGAAGAAGAAGAAGAAGAAGAAGAAGAAGAAGAAGAAGGTCTCCCCGTGGAGCTGCACGCAGGAGCCTATGGTGGCATTCAACTCTACAAGACGTGAAACACTCAAGTGGAGATGAAATTGACAACAGGCAGCTTTCATTCATTGAATCCACGAAGATACTCACAGTGGTCTTGGTTACCGAGAGTCGCTCAGTGGAGCTGTTTCTGCATGACCAAACGACCGCTTCGTGCACGCGGACACGCGGGAGTGACGACAGAGTTGACAGTTTTATTGTACTTTGATCCAAAATCCTCCGGAACGCCAACACACCACTTTCTTCCGTGCCCAGTTCCGGGTTTACGCGGTCACTGCGACGACGGACAGCCCCGCTCTCCAATCAGACACGGAGGTTTGTCGAGTCGACCAATAGCGCACGAGCGTGGCACGAGCCGCTCAGACAAAACACAGCGGAGGAGTAGCACGTGACGAGTTGGCAGTCGGGACACGCCCACTCTTCTCCAGAAGCAATAGCTCCTGTTGTTGATATGTTGCATTAACAGTTATGGGAGACTTACAAAACAACAAAATGTTTAAATTATAAAACGGTTATACAAATAGTGAAGAAACCATGGTATATTCTACCTAAAGACCAGTGGACTCAATCATAAATAAATAAAATGTTAATTTGACATGCTTGCCAAAAGTCATTCTTTCCTTGTTTGGATTACAACAAATAAAGGCATACATAGTGTGATACTGTGACAATTAATGGTACAGCGTCAACGACGAGGCACTCACTCCACGTTCATTTCACTTTCATCAGTCCTTTTTACATGTCTTGTTTGTTTACTGTGTAGGATTTTATTCCCCACTAATTGTATTCAACCTCATTGCTGCCTGGGGCATTTATGTGTCAACTTGCCACTGCAAGGAACTTATATTATTTTCCTGCTCTCTCCCATGGACATGCCTTTTGTTTGCAGCACAGCAGTACATGTAATCTACCTATAAATGCCAGCATTAGGATTTAATTGATATTAAATATATATTCACACATTTTTTTGTATAATTGTTGAAAATGCCATTTTATCCCGGAAGCAATCAATAGATCAATGCTTTGACTAAAAAAATAAATAAAAAATAAATCTTGTAATGTGGCTGTCGCAAGTATTGAGTGCAATCATTTAATGTGGGTCTAATGAAATGATTGGACTGGTCAACTGGCGATTTTCTCGCTAGATTTAGCGACTTTGTGCTAGTGCTGCCGAGCTTCTTTCAAAGAGGGGGTTGGAAGTCACCACTTTAACAAAGCTCTTTGATGGAGGAACATTTATTCAAATCACACCTGTCATTTTATCCACAGAAATATTGCTCCGGATACAGGAAATGTTCACATAAAAGGCTTTCACAGGGGGGAGCATTACAGGAAAGTACACTTGAGGTCTGTAATTTAACATCCACATACTATAATTTCATATTATATGAACGTATACATTTTATGTACGTGCAAGTCTAAACGCTGCCAACGACAATAGAAAAATGTCAACGAATAGCCTGAACATGTTCAAAACCAGCGTGAGTGTAGTTAATGCAGAGCTCAAATGTTTTTTTGCAATACTAAATGTGTGTGATTAATTTCTCCCGTTGAGTGAAACAAACCAACGTGCTGTGCCTGTCACGTTGATAGATATAGGAGGCATTAGCATCAACTGCTGGTGCGAATGAAAACTAGGCAGGATGGGTTTGCCAGTAGTGTATGGACCGTGCACATCACAGAGGCAATTCAATGGAGGAGATGAGAGGGTTTCCCTCAGGGTCTGTTAATGTGAACATTTTCACCAGTTATTGAGCGCCCCTCCACGCCACAGAGACAGTATCAAATAGAGTTAAGCCCTGGCAGGTTCCCTAACATGGTCATCTAGTTTTTGAGATCCATTTGGGTGTGTGCCTATCCTTTCTTTTCTGTCTTTCCCTCCCCGTCTCTCTCTTTGAACATCACTCAGTCACACTCAGTCACACTCCCTCCATTCCCCTCTCCCTCTCTCCATCACTCCTTCTCTCAGGCAGTTAGACGGCCTTTAATTGCCAGACATTAAAAAGAATGCTAGAGGAGAAGAATCCCCCGGGGCTATTGGCAGGCTAAATGGCAGCTCTGCTGCCATCGCCTCCTCCTACATGCAGCAATGAAGACGTGTCAACATAATCTTGGGCAATTTGCAGTCATCATCAGGGGGACTGATTAATTTTCTGACTGAGTGTCAGTAGTAAACAGCAAGATTCTTTCTTTCTACATGTTCACGTTTTTACTTCAAACAAAATCCATCCACGTACACGGACGTTAGTCCAAGATAATGTGTGTGCGACATTAATTAAAATGAAATTAATTCCTTGTGAATTGTAGTTCTATGATGTAAATAGGGGAAACTATACATATGCAGAGACGCTTCAACAACTCAAGTCGCCCATCTGCGCCACGCTAACATTTTGAAAACGCAGCCAGTGTATTCTACAGCATTCCATTTGGGAATGAATCTTCACATCTGAGGTAATAGATAGGCTATATGTTCCACGATTGAAATAAAATAGTATTCCATAAAGCAATGTTTTACAATTCACCTTCCTATGACACACAAGCTCATACATGCTGTAGAAATCCACAGAAACACACACTACCATCTAAAATTTGTATATGAATTCTTAGAGACTGAAGTTGGAGCGGTACCTTTTCATTTCCATCCTCCGTCGTGTTATATTGGTTTGGAGGAGAACACACAATTCTTTCTCCTGTTTAATATTCTTATCTGGGTTTTGCCGCTGTATGCCTGCAACGCGCAATGAATTCTCCCTCTCCCTCTCTATCTCCCAGCCCATGAGTTCCCTCTCATTCACAGGGAAACTGTATCAGCACTGATTAAATGAATTTGGGGTTTATGAAACGCAAGGCTTCGTATATGAAAAAAAAAAAAAGGTCCCACAGACCAAAAGAGATAAGTTAAAATACGATGAATTTAGTCTTGTTTCGCTCCAGTCATTATCCTGTATCGAAGCATAGTGACTCTGAAGGCTGGGAGTTGTCCTCCAGCGTGTTGGGGGAGGGAGATACGGATGTCCCTTTGTGATCTAGTGAGAATAGTGAAGTCCCAGGTAGGAAACAAAGTTTAGCATAAAACACAAAACCAAGAAATAGAGACAATTTATACCGTAGTCAGTTTGTTTGTATAGTATCAAAAAATGTATATAGGTGAAAATAAATGCAGTTTTAGCCTCAGAATTTAAGCGAAATATTACATTTATAGCCAACAAGTCCATTTTAAATATAAAAAAGTTTTTGCGTTGGTAAATCTGCCTCTGCTTTAGTTGTGAATGGCATAAAACAGCAGAAAGCTTGATAAGTGTAGGATATTCCTGATATCCACAGTCATCAAAATGACTTTTGAACTTTCGGATACAACATGGAACTCCAATCGGAGAGGAGAGTCCGCTCCATTCTCCCAAACACAGAGCTCACCTCTGTCCCCAGCTGTTTGTGGTTGCTGCCCACACCGAGTCAGTGTTTATGCAGGTGCTGCAGCTGGATCTGGATCTGGGCTACAGGTTCCCCTGCGGACCCGCTGCAGACTGGCTGACGGGCTTTTGCAGCATTTCTTTTTTAACTGTTTACTCTGGCAAAGTCAAATCTGGGCGCTGCCCAGAATGAGAATGGTGATCCGCAGCAGAACAGACATATATAAGCACGCATTCATTCTCTCTTTATCTCAAACACCACTCTCACACACACACACACACACACACACACACACACACACGGGCACATGGCAACCAAAGTACTTGCAATAAACTCTCCATCCCCACAACCCCACGCCACCCTGCCGACTACATTTTGTACACCCCACCACTACCTCGCCCGGTTGTCACGAGACAGCTGCAGAGTCCTGACATGTTAATTTCAGCCCTGAGTTGACCCCCCGGCTAATTATCCTTCAACTCTGTAAACACTAGTAGCACCAGTTAACACCAATTAATGGCCACTAATCATTGCCAGATGCTGCATCTCCAGTAATTTGCCCCACTTCCTACACTTGCACTTACAATTTCACACATTCACTGGATTCTGGAATGCCATGTTGAACCAAAGACGATTAACAAAGGGCATTTGTGCGCCGCCCAAATTGCTGCAGCCATACCTGTTAAAATTTCATCATGTACACACACGCCTATACAGCTAATTACTCTCTCATTTAATAACCTGAAGGTCTCCCTGAAAGTGAATTTGCAGCAGCTATTATGATATAAAGTCAATGCAAGTGAATTCAACTTAATATTCAAGTGGCACACAGAGAAAGACAACCATCCACACTCACATTCACACCTTTCAGTTCAGAGTCATCAGGTAACCTAATCGGCATGTCTTTGGACTGTGGAGGGGAATAGCAACACAGAAAAATGTCCGCCGCTCTGACCATCCTACGTTGATTTGAATGAGAATGTCTGTTCTACTCATTTTATTTCTCTGGACACATCTGACATTCATTAACATGTACGCTTCATATCCCTTTAAACACACACACACACACACACACACACACACACACACACACTGAATAGTAAAGCATTATGAAAACATGGTTTATTAGATCCCAAAACAAAATCATTTCCGAGCTGCAAATAAATAAATAAATAAAGCTCCAAAGCTTTATTCTTTCCGCTCCAACATTACTCTTGATTTGCGTCTCGATTGTTTGTATTGATTAGTCGAGTGCGTTCTGCTCGCTGTCTCGCCTGCCAACTGTACCGTTGCCAAGGGGAAAGCGTGAACAAACCTCTGCCAGCACCAGCCTCCTCCCGGCAACAGCTGTGCCACATATGCTGCCGATCAATATAAACAAACATGGCCTCCCTGCACCAGGGATGAGAATTGACAGGTACGATTCATCTTCCGTTGCCACTGGTGGGAGGTGCAAGTAATGATAAGCGGAGACAGAGTTTTCCCCGTCGCGGTACGACCACTGGGGTTAGTCGGGGTGGGTCGGGGAGATCATTCGCCCCCCAAGGTAACTGGCAGGGTTCCCCACATAACCCCTTACAGTTTTGCTAAGGATTAGAGCAGCGTGAATCCGCCAGTGCTGTAATTTGCGGCGTTCCGTACACGGGGCGATCAGCGGAGATGGGCACGGATCATTGGTGTCGCGCCAGTGGCACTGCAACTGAGCACATTCAACACAGACAGTAGGGGAGATCATAGTGAGCCAAGTGATTCACGACACTCCGCCTTTTAATAAGCACTTTGTAAGCCGCGCCACTTCAGCGTGCGAACATCTCATCAAGTCAATGGTGTTTGATGCATTTCGCACCCAAAATAATGATGAAATTTCTATGCAAGCACCATTTAAGGATCTCGATCATGGCGCCGTCGGGCCCGCGTGGGTGCGTGGCGGGAGTTCAGCAGCTTGTACATCATGTATGCCGTTTCGGGGGCACTGCTGAAGACACGGACCATGGAGGACAATGGCTGCACAGAGCGGCTATGACGTCCGCCTGATGAAGAGTAATGGCTCGAAACAATATTTCCCCAAGGAACAGAATTGGAACCTGAACACGGTGATCGCCGCGTAATTTGGAGATGTCAGATCAGTTTTTTAGCCGCAGCTACAGGAGCACAACCACAGGAGGACGGATGGATAATACACAGATAGCAGGGCTGTTTCTATCAGCTGCAGCCGACCCTGGATATCTCCTGGTGAATAAATAGAGTTTCTGTGAGGAACCAAAAGTCAAGAGTTGGGAGGCTTTTATAGACCTAGAAGTAAATATCCTTAATGCTTGAAGGAAGCATTTTTGGTAGTGGAGTGTGTGGATGAAGCATTAAGTCAAATTAATACTCCACTGCTGATTTTAGTTGCCAATGCAAAACTTCACCTCATGTCAGTGGCATTCAATTTTTATGGATTTTAGCCCTCTAGAAAGACAAAATTATAACACAAATAGCTGCCGCTCTGATCATCCAGCTACATTGAGGGTGTTTTATCGGAAACCATCTTTATATTCCATGAGTTTTTAGGGTGTGTATAGGCCCCTTTTAACACACATGCATATTTTTTTTGTTGTTTTTTTTGCAATATTTCAAAAGAGAATTATTCAAATGGTTCTAGGTAGAACCTCTTCTTCCCATCATAATCTGTTTGTATTCAAAGTGATCATATTCCATTTTTATGCCTCTAATTCAGTATTTTAACAACTATCCTAACTATAATGTGCATATCATTTCCATATCATGCTATTTTATTTTGAAATAAAACAAACAAACAAACAAACAAAAGTGAGTCAAACTGTGTAAAAACTACATTGCAGCCTATCCACCCTTGACACACAGTAGACCTAAAATATAAATGCTCACAAAAACTCAAGAAATCCTTTCTATTGATGACTTTCCCCAAGGTAAGATTCTTCTTTTTAGCCCTGAAGCCAAACAACAATTAACCAAACTTCAATACAATTCCACACAATAATTTGATACTCTTAAAACCATGATATTTGTAAAACACACGTGAGCCGAGTTTATTGGAATAATTAATAATGAAAATGTCTTCAATCAGCGCTACTGTTATGAAGCTGCTTAATAATCAGGGCTGATATTTAGATAAGGGTTGATTGGTGCATTTAAATCAGGCCCATTGTGTGATGCAGTCATTAACAAAACCATGACTCTGTTGGAAACCTCCATCACGCAGGCTGTCAAAAGTCACTACTGACAGTTTCCCCTGGCAACCTCGCACGACATCACCACCGGTCGCGGCTGCACGGGAAGTTAAGAGAAGTCGAGGCACAAGACAGTTGAATTAGTTAACGGCCTCAACATTAAAAATGAAAACAGAAAGTCAGGAGAGGTAGCAATTATTGCAATGTTAACAAGAAACGCTGAGAGCAAAAGAGAAGCAGAGGGTATACTGCTGAATCCAAAACAAGCATGGAACTTGAATACTAATGCATCTGCATTCAAGGCCATGGCAACAGTCTTTTTCTTGCCGATTCTTTGGCTGCACAGCTGTAGAAGGTAATTTATTTGTTTACTATATTTGCCAGTCAATTACATTTTAATGTGACTTGCCTAATGTCCGTATTCTGTCTTCAGATGTGGTCCGTGTAATGACTGTAATGGATAAAAGACAGTTTAATTACACGAGACCCTAATTGTCTGTGAGCAAAGCCCCCCATTACAGCTGCCTCGAATCTATACCATCATGGAGAGGGGGGGGGACAAGAGATCGTTTCGTCTGATGGCTGATTGCATCAAAAAAAAAAAAAAAAAAAGCGTGATCTAAATGTTGCCCGAGGGGCCACAGGCGGTGACAGAAAGGTGTGAAGGTATACCAAAGCTGGAAATTGTAAAGGACAGAGGGAATGTGTGCACCTCAAAACAAAAACAGCTGAGCTAAAAGATGATGAGGATGTAATGGACATTTTATGGCAACAACAGCTGCACTCCTTTCTTTTTTTCCCAGCGACGTACACAGCAGCCGCCCACACAGTTATCGTTCTCTGTCTGCGAGAAGTTGTTAAGAGTAAATAGAATATTCTGGTCCTTTCTTGCAGTTTGCCGGGTGTATTTTTAGTCCTAGCGTGGCACATTTATTACTGCCCTGTCAGAGCTCTCACGACTCGGGGCTCAACAACTAATTGAGATGACATTTCCAAATACACACACACAGACACACACACTGCCAACGTTGCTATGAGCTACAAGCGGTTACAGCCACACACACACACACACACACACACACACACACGCACACACACACACACACACACAATATTCTCAAACAATGACAAAAGAAAACCTTCATTAGTGGTTATTTTAACAGAGTGGACTCCACAAGTTTATTTTCCCTTATTTTCCAGGAACACTCTTCTTATTTTTGAAACTTTTCTCACATTTCTCTCTGATGCCATTTCAAACAAACATCCAAAGTGTTTTGAAATGGGAGCCGACAAATGATGTGAATTCTGCATCACAATACGTAGACGTGCAGCATATATAATACAGCGTTCATTAAGAAATTATCCTGCTGCATCAAAATGTTCCATACTGTCATTTACTTTACCATCACTTTGTTTATGATACTATTCTTTAAATAGGCAGCGTGGTAAAAGTGGGTTTATGGGTATTGAGCTGTTACTGCATGGAAACACTTCCACATTTTCATATTCTTCCTGAAAATAGCCATGTAATTTGTAAAATATGAATTAAAGGAAAAGGAGTGTTGAGAAAATATATCTGCAGCTAAGCATAGAATTCAATAAACATATGAAGCATAAAGTTCCCAGCAACAATTAAATATCTGCTTGAGCTAAAACTGAGCAGTTCTCTGCAGCAAATTCCTATTTTACCCATATTTACCAGCAACGTACACGGAAAAACTCCATAGAAATAATAGTCCCCTGCCTTCATGATGTCACGCACACTTCCCCGTGAAGTAGCCGCTGCCTCCCTCCGTCCTACTTTGCTAGTGAGCACGACTCAAAGGAGTCATAAAGTGTGGGCGCTTCAATGTGCTTCAGAGACGCGGCTGCAGGTCAGCACTGTGCTCACTGCAGAGTTTTATTAAAGACTACAAGCAGGATCACTTTAAAGTTTCAATTAAAAACTTTCTTGACATTTCCTCAGAAAGGTAAAACCGGTACTATTCCAATTCAAGCACGCTGGAGGCCGACTTTTCTATGGTATTTAAAGCTTGATGGTCTGGTGGTGAACATTTTCTTTCTCTAGTTTCTTACAGTTGTTTTTCAGTAGCATGAACACATCTGTCAGCCTGTCAGAGGAGATACGAGGAGAGATGGGGGAGATCATGAGTCGACATAACATTTAACACAGTATTGCAGTCAATTGCTTTGCTTAATGCTCTCTGGCAGTTGAGTTAAATGAAGAAGAGCTGTGAGAGTGTTTAAAGTGAAGCCCAGTGGGAAAAAGGGAGTCTGACATGGAGTCTGTGGTGTCAAACATATCCAACAAGTCCAGTTTGGGTTTTTTGGAGCAAAATGGTTTATCACCACACGGAGGTCTTTATGGAGGCATACGCCAAAGAGAGTGTTATAAAAGTAACTATTTTCCATTTTAAAGGTTGAAAAATGATGATGACGTAACCTCAGTTTCATGTTGTTTCAATACATTATTTTATTTAAAGTTGCCTCACTTCTTACCGCTCTTCTGGCAGCGTGGGTTGTTGTTTTAACTTTATCACTCAGCAGGCAATGATGTTTTTTGATTTATATAAATTTATATACTGCAGAGTTATTAGAGGATTGTCTCCTGTCCACACCCTTTTTGGCAATAAAGTTTTCAGATTTTTCTGCCTTGATTTAAATTATCCAAAATAAAAACATACACTAAATACATCATTATTTTTGTTAAAGATGTTTTTACATTTGTATTCATTAAACCAAATAAAAAGAAATAGCATGATTTATTAAACCATATTTTTCTGACTTTTCAGATAATTTCTTCGGAGCGACCCGGGGTCAGATCTTTTAGTTTGTTGTTTTATTTTTTAAATCAGCTAAAAGCATTGGGAAAACATTTTCATTTGGTTTTAACTGAGAGTGTTGAATAATGATTTGATTAAAACACACACACACACACACACACACACACACACTGACTCTGTCCTCAAAACCTGGGAGACATCGCACATGAAAGGTGCTCGACATCAGAGGGAGTCAAATTGGCCTTGGCTGGGAGGATTGGTCCAATCAACCTCCAACCGTATAATTAGTAATTAGATTGGGATTAGAGTCAACTCTGAGTGGAGGAGCGTGGCCAATTCAAATCAGCATAAGAAATGTGATTAAATTAATAAGAGAAAAATTGAAATATTAATGTCCCCCCTCCCCTACTGGGTCTCCGTTTGATTTGTTTGAACTTTAGTTATTATAGACTCACAGAGAGTAAAAAGATCGTGGCTATTCTGAGTTTATTGTGTACAGCCGCAAACCATTCGTATCAGCCTGCGAAAATCACACATTTAACCTTTTGCATTCGTGTGAAAAACTTACTTATTTGATCATTTATTATATTAACACACAAATTCAAACACTATACCTTTTATCGACTTAAATAGGCAGCAGGGTTGTCTTCCTGTCTCTTCTCTGCCGGTCTGTCGGTCTATATAACATATTTATAGAGCAGGGTAAGGCTGCTGCCTCCAGCCCCCGAGGGTCCGTCCTTCCTTGAGATTGTCTAAACTTTCTCTGAAGTGTTGAAGAAAACTTCTGTTCACCTCGAATGTGAAGTGGGGCTGGTCGGAGTCGAGCTCTCGGACTAATGGCCATAGAAACAGGAGCCGGCGCTCGCCACACAATTAGACGTAGTGATTGAGCTCTTTTTGTTTTGAGCCAAAGGAGCCGCAGCTCATTTTACGACCGGCCTCCCTTCCCGTTCCCCAGTAACCATTTGTGTCAAAAGTTTCTGGCATGATTAGTGCTTAGGTATTACAAGGATTAATTTTTTTAACAATATGCCTGTCATTTTGATCTGTATTTTTTTTTTTTTGCTTCTAAAGACTTAATAAGTAGTGATCAAAGTGGGTGTTATGTGAAGCTGACAACCGCTCATTTAGAAAGGGCAGGTATTTCTTCTCAGCTATTAAGACCTCATTTAAAATTTGCTTTCATTCCATTATTCAAACGTACGCTGTTCACTTTAGTTTTGCATCAATGGAGACCAATGGAGACCACTCCTTTGAAACTCTATATTAAAAGGTGCATCTTCACTTTTATGGCATTAGACGGTTTCAATTATTGATCAGATGACTTAGAGTTCCGCTATATTTGCATTTAAACCTGCGTTAGACTTTTTGAGCACGTATGAAAAATTCAGCTCCGACAAGCCATGTACGAAGGAAATTAAATATTGAAGATATGTGTTTATATTGTAGATGTGTGTTGTGTTGTAACAACAGGGAATGGTGGATTTTAAACCGGCTGCCAGGTGTGTTTTACAGACAACGATAACTGATTCCTGGGATCGACAAATAAGAAGACAAAGGTTGGTTGAACTGAGAACTTTTGTTGCAATATTTACCTAAAGAAAGTAGTGTATTCAAGAGATAACTCAAGCATGTGTAAATGTGCAAATTAGTATCCACCCTGTTTGAGTCCTCCGGCTGTGCCCCAAGCCAACTGCCTCAGCCTCAGGTAACTTTTGCTCCAGCCAATAAATTGGTATTGTATCTGTTTTTTATGTGTAGAGTTCCAGATTCAAATTCTCAGCTCAGAAGCAATTGTGAATTATTGTCCAAAATAAAACACCAGACCGCTTTTATAATTGTTTGCATTTTAACAAATATGCAACTTCAGAGATGAGGATATGTCAATATTGTTGTAACAGTGGAGAGAAAAGGTTACTTTAGCTACTAGTTACTAGTTATTTAACAAATGGATTGTTTAATAGAACCTGAGATCACAAAACATGTTGAAAAGGTCATTCTATTCAGAAACACTTTCTGTTATATTACTTGAAAAAGTACTAATCTTACTATATATATATATATATATATATATATATATGTGTGTGTGCATACAGATATATACATATATCTGTATGTCATGTGTTTGAAGTATTTTTATGTAAACCGAGCCAAAATGTATTTTATTTATTATTTTGTCATTTTATTTGAATCTAATTCAGTGGGCTATTTCAATAACAATGACATTTTAGGATCTGAAGTAAGCAAACATAAATAAATAATCACAGTCTACCTGGTAATCTTTCTTTTTATTAAAAAAAAAACACAAAACAACAACAACAATTTCAGTATAAACGTAAATGTCTTTTGATGGTTTGATCACAACACCAGAAGATTTGTGTCATTTTCATTTGAATGGATAAAAGCTTCTATGCCAGCCTATTGTGCACCATATTTATTGGAAGGGAGTGATTCTTGGCAGAGGCATCTATTATGTTTTATTAATGAAGATGCTTGTACTACAGAGGGAGGGCTAGAAAAACTCGCACACACACCGCTTGCGGGACGTGATCACTCAGTGCATTAAAATGTATGATACAAGGGAGTTAGTGAGACGGTTATGTACGTGAGGAAAAAAGATGAATAAATATTGGAACATCCTCATGAAATATTAACGCCAACACAAACAATGAAAGTAACTAAGGGATTTAGGAGTGGCCAAAAAAGCCCTTGGGGAATACATTTTCAAAGGCAGCAAAGCTGTATACAGTCCTTATAGACGTTTTTCACTAAAGGGGAATAGGAGCAATTTTCTGAAGCATCTCAGATGAACTGCTTCACAGCATGAGAAAATAAATATTTCTTTGAGATCACAGGTTTCCCCTCAGAGAATCCTCTGTTTTTAATGCATCACCGGGAGACAGGGGAGCGGCATATTAAATACAATGAGTCCTGCGATGTTTGATTTATGGCGGTGGGTGTATCTTTTGATGCAATATTTACCTAAAAGAGCACTTGTGAGAAGAGAGGACTGTTTTCTTCTTCTTCTGATGAGCAGGTTTGTCACACAGTGCTGTTATCAATGTATTCATGGTTAAACCGCTGATGTTTCCATCTGTTCTTTTTGATTCGCTTGTCATTCCATCAATGCTGTCGTGATTATGCACTGTTTGTCTTAAGAAACATGCATCCCATCGTTAGCTTTTATGTCGAAACACAATACACAATAAATAATAAGGAAGATTTTTTACATTTCCTGCCTGCAACGGTTCGTATTCAACAGGTTTGTGCTGATTATGTTCGTGGGGTGAGTTTGAGCAAATTTCGAGAACATTTTTCAGGGTCATGTTCAACAAAAATAACCTAACTTTTAGCTCTGCAGTCTTTCCTGTTGTCTCGAAGGTGTTTGCACCGTAGATGTCGACATGCATACTAGCCGATGCCGTTGCATAGATCGGATCTGCAGAAATATATAGAGACAACGAGATCCTCGAAGGATTAGAAAGAGCAAGACGAGTGCAACCTCTCAGACTCCCTCTCACTGCAGGGGCAAAAGCAGGAGACAATGTTGGAATACTGATTGATACACTTTTGATCTCTGCACAATGTTCCGGGAGCAGAGCGATCAACTGTGGTGAGATTGAGGAGACTCTCTTTTGGGAGAAAGTCATTTGAAAGATACAACAAGCTATCCATTCAAAAACCAAAAGCCAATGAGATACACTGCACACGTCTAGCATGAAGGCAGAAAAGAATGGGAAGCAAGAGGCGGAGCTATTGCACGCTGAATAAATTCAAATATGCAGATAGGGATCCTGTCTGAACACACAGTTGATGATATACCTCCTTGTGCCTTTGGGATGATAGTAATTCTCTTCTACTGCTAGTTCCTTTCAGCCGTTTTCAGTCACAGAAGTGGTAAACTTTCGACATTTCGTACATTTTGGTTTGTCTTTTTGCCTCCCTGTCGGTCACACACATCTCACACTCATCCACTTGCAACACCAACGTCACATTATTGCTCTTGACAGGTGCCATTTCAAGCACCCTAGGGTGTACAATGGATGATTAACCTGCAAATTGCGGGAGATGCGACACAAAAACGTTGTCAAATTTCTCTTAAAATGTCACCGAATGAAATGCTTCACTTTATAAGAATAACAGTGTATTTCTTTTTTTTTTGTTACATTATTCCAGCATTTAAACATACTGTTGTTTCTCTCTCCAAGCCTTCTTTGCCCTTTGTGTGTTCAATGCACACCAGATTCTGCTTCTTTTTAAAAAAAAAAAAAGCAGGATATGGCCTTATAGTAATTGTCTGCTGGCTTCCCACAGATCCCTTCATTGCCCACGCTAACCACACCAATACAAAAGGACAGTGACAGGATTCCTGCTGTGTGGAGGAGCAGCTAGAGCATAAGGTGTCTCCAGCTTCTCCATCCGGTTTTAGTAGCAAGCATGACATGGAACAGGAGTGGAAATCCATAGTTGGAAAGGAAGGGACCAGAACGGTTCAAAGAAATTGATGACAAATGACAGCAAGGTTAAGGAAAACTGTCTTCCACACAGTGCAGGTCTTCGGAATTTCTCCGTCAATTGAATTGAAGTTATGAAAGAATTTAATGAGGCGAATAAGACGGATCTACCTTCCTCGCGCTCCTTTACACAAACATGCAGGTACGTCGAGAACAATCACACAGTTAGGCATCATGGACACACTGCAGACAGAATAGAGAACACGCCATGAACAGACAAAGGAACGCAAGACAACAACACATTATCTCCCATGTCACACCGCCTCCTCCTTTCCCCTTTCCTTCCTGCCACCACCGTAGGATATCAGAGTCTCTACCACTCCATCCTTCCCACCTCCACCCCTCTGTCATTTAAGTACCAGGCCCTCAGGTGGGAGCCTGAGGGATGGGAAGAAACGTTGGTGTGTGTGTGTGTGTCTCATGCGTAGGAGTCCACAGCTGCATGGCGCGTCTGCTTCCCCTGCCTGTAGACATGCTGCCATTCATCGCCTCATTACCATGAAGGAGAGGAGCAGAGGATGGGTGAAGGTAGGCTGCACAGACTGCAATCAGCTCCCTGTTGCCGACTTCTTTTTTTCCCTCTTTCTTTTACTTCTCATTTCATATCATATTTCACTTTCTGCATGCTCCATAGCCTCCAGTGCCAAAAGTTACTTCAAGTAAAATAAAATAAATAAAACACATACTTTGACATTGTTGGTGCGGATCATAAATCGACAAAGTAAGCGACTTACTATTGATTTTACAAAAGGTGTCTTGATATGCTAAAGAGTTGCTATGATAATGTATGGTACTGTGTCATGTTATGCACAGATGATCATCACCTTTGCTATTACATGTCATCTATTATGATTTATTAACTACCCCTCTCTACTGACCTGGATTTAAAAGCCCCTTCTCTAAGTTCCATGCCAGCCTTATGGTGATTATTGATTTTGTGGTAATGCCTGTATGATCTTTAATGACCTATAGGTAGCTTGCAATCGCAGCCCAAAGACTTGAACCACACTGACTGCAAAGCAACTCTTCTGCAGTCTGTATTCAACGTTATACTATTTAACTAGGCGGGTCGTTTGGGACCGTGTGTTTGCATGCGATGGTGTATAAGAAAGAAATGAAGTGCACGAATAAAAAAAGGATCTCAATTACGAGTTGTCAAAATAAGACGGAGTAATATACAAGATGTGAAATGATTCTGTTTATCATGTTGTATATTACTCCGGCTTAGATTGTGAGTTACTAATCATACCCGCTAAGCAAATAATGTAACAAGATGGATTTTCATATAGTGGCGTCTCCTGTGTTTCAGCGATATTTAAAGTTTGGCCATAAATTAAGCAGTAATGCATTATTCATGACGCCACTTCTATACTCCTGTAGGGGGGGGTTATGCAAAGTGATCTCTCTCTCTCTCTCTCTCTCTCTCTCTCTCTCTCTCTCACTCCTTGGCAACTGTCTACATGATCGCGCTAATGGTCTGAGTCAATGAGTCACTCTCACACTGGCGCATGTCAAATCCACAGGGATCGTACGGGTTGTTGATACAAAGTTAGCAGCAAATTAATTGTCTCTTCAGAATGCTACAATGATTCCAACAGGCTGAATATTATTGTGGTCACAACACCAGACTTGATTTGATTTCAATGCTCGACATCTTTCAACATTTGTTTTTCATTAATATCAACACCTGCGGTAAGTTAGCGCTTTTCATTCAGCGGCACTTCCAACGGCAACAAAGAAATTATATTTCATATTCACAGGGCAGCACTAAGTCACCTGCAAACTAAAGCGAGCTGTAAAAAAAAAACAAAAAAAAAAACAATTTGCTTCCAGACTCCTGGTTTTGTGCAGCAGAACACAGAAATAAAAGAAAGGTATAGCGGGGGAATCGCACGATATAAAGAAAACAATAATTTCCCCCCCACGGGCGTTGCAGAGGTAGTAAATGTGGCGTTGTGGATGTAGTGTGGTGTTCCTCTCGGTGGGGGAGGGGTGGATAGTGGACAGGGCACGGCTGCTTCTCAGAGCCGAACCGACGCTGAAAGGAGGGGAAATGTGTTGACAGCAATTTCGCCACAGGGTGGGAGCACACGCAGAGAGCTCCAGGTGCCCGGCCCAAACACAGTGTCTGATTGCAGTAAATTGGGGTGCTGTTTTTAGTACACAAACAACCTCACTGTGTGTCTGGCTGCTCCGTTCACTGAGTGGGTTTGTTGAGGAAAGAGGGAGGCACAAGGGTCTCTGGGTGAATATTAGCCGTTTTAATGCAAGAAGCGCTGCATATAATGGGTTTTAGTGAGGCAATAAAGAGCATGAGATGTGACAATGTTGAACAAAATGTTATGTTATTTGAGAGAGAAGAGAAAGATAATCAAAATGCATTCTTCATATATGTGATTACTGCAGCATTCAAATACATGGATAGCATCGTTTTCTGCAAACTGCTCTGGTTTTGCATGAAAACAATCCATTCTCAAACAAAATGCACTCTCCTAACTTGCATTTTGCAATCACACTATTTTGCAAACACATTTTCTGCCATTTTATCAGTCAGAGCTTTTTATTTTTTTTTTAATCAAAAGCTCCCAACACTTAAAAAGTTTATTACAGCAATACGTTGTATGGGGGGGGGGGGATGATGAAGCATGGCCATTCTAATAGGCTGCGACATCTCATCTGAGATTCCCACTTCGTTTCTAACACTGCACTTATTTCCCGGAGAGAAAAGTGTTTTCCTCCTATCTCATCCATCTCGCTTATGCAAATGAGTGTCTTAATTTGGTTAGGGGCAGAGTCGTGTGGGAGATACCAGAAAGTACAATCTTGTTTACCTAAATGGGGAATGTTTTCAGCCCAGTTAACCAATACGGAGTCTCATTTAGTCGTGGTGGAAGCAGCAATGAGGAGGCTAATGGAACATGAATTTGACCACAGCATGAGAAAACATCTTGCGTTTGAAAATGACAGTCAAGCCCTGGCTGCATACCAAAATACTCATCATATATATAATGAGTATATTTATTATTTCTATTGTTTGACGTGTATTTTTTTTTTAAACATCACCACGCTGAGTGTAAGTATTTTCAAGCACATATTTGTTGATAAGGTATTACAAAATGAAAAAAACAGATTCAACTTATTTGAGTTGCACAATCAATGAAATCCCAGATGTATAGCATTGAATCTTTGTTTTATGTGTCACTACTCAGATGCAACATAATATGTCATTTAATGTGGCCCTGCGGTGCAGATAACCATGGGGATGGGAACAGTTCCTCCACAGAAAGTAACAATAATGATCTAAAATGGCACGGTGAACAAAGGGCTGAAGTATAATAATTACAGGTGCCGCTGACCCTTCTGGGATAGCCACGCACAGCGAGAGGGCACGGGAGAATAATTCTAGCCAGCTGAATCCGAAGCATTTCACTTTGAAATTCAACTGGCTTTCTCATTCTTTCTTTCCAAGATGAATGATTTTTTTTTCTGTAGTCCTGATACCATCTCTGGTGGATGACAGATTTCCCCGTCTTGAGTCATAGAAGATGTGAAAGTACACTTGCATGCCTTCAACATGCTGTACATATCATATATGCATAGGGTCAATGCCCTTAAAGACAATGTGGGGACCAGAACCTCCACAAAGTTAATTCCTTATCATGGACGCCACCTACGCCATAGTCTCGTTCCAAAGAAAGAAATATGAAGACCATTAATTCATATTTTCATGTGTTTTGCAACAAAAATCTAAAAGTTTTCACAGCCATTCACTCCGTTTACCTGATAACCCTGAAGCTATACTAATACCTGGAACAACCATTAGCATCACATACGTTTCTTAGGCAAATGTTCCCTGCTCCAGTAAAAGACATAAACCTTACATACCATTTAGCAACGATGGATTTCGAGTCCGCTCAGGTCATACGTTAAACCTGATAACACTGCATATGTTTCACAAACAATACATATAATTAGACATTATGTTTAACAATAAAGCAATTTAAGATATTTCAGTTTTTGTTTCCATTTAATGTAGCCATTATATTAATTTAAATGATGAATAGACAGTTTCACTGGAACTACTAGGTGGCAGTAGGTGTCCACTACCTGGAATTAATGGACACCCTGCAGCCAATCAGAATCGAGTATTTAGCCAGACCATGGTATAAGCATACATATGTATCCTACGTGCATTTAAACGTATCCAATGGTTCAAAGTTCTTTAAATAACATAAAATACAGAAAACGTGCAGGGTGGAAGCAAACTCTTAAATTAAAGCATGTCTCACTCAACACATCTGCCAATACGTAATTAGTGTCCCGCTGATGCCTATGCATGTGCAACCCTTAACCTTTAACACCACCACCACCACCACCACCACCACCCACTACCTCTCTCTCTCTGCAGCAGTTCTCTCCGTCAGCCTGAGAGGAGAGTAACACCAGCACGCTCCACTGCGCCTTGTGAAAGGATGCAAGCTTAGTGTGAAAGGCAACCCGAGGGACTGTGTGTGAGAGTGTGTGTGTGTGTGTGTGTGTGTGTGTGTGGGAGCAGGTAAGTGGACATCCAGGTTATCGCCTTGTAGCGATGACAGCTCCAGTGCGTTATTACCTGTGCACTTTGATGGGTGTGACATTCACTGTGTGGTTGACAAGGGCGATACCAACATAAACAGACTACGGGAAAATCTCTTCCCATTTCAGATACAACCATCCTTTGTTTCGTGTGAAATTACACCTTCTGTTTGGTACGGTACAGGTAAAGTACTATTTAAGCAAATGTTGGGTTACATGAAACACTTTTGGTTCTGATAAGTGAAGCCAATGCAGAATTACTATAAACTTGCATTCTCTCTAATTGGCAGCAGGGGGCGACTACTCTCGTTGCAAAAAGAAGTAAGATTGTATGAAAGTGTATGAGAACATGACCCTAATTCTCACTTTATTTATTAACTCATTGTAAACATGAGTTCATGGTCTCACTTGCTAGTTTTCATAATTTCATTCATTTAGTATATCATTACTTTGAGTCGGTGCATCCAAGATACTTACACAAACAACCCTGCAAACCACATACAAATGCTGATTTTGTTTTTACTTGGTATTGTACTGGAGCAGAACTGAGTCATCACCAAAGTTATTCTTCATTAAAATCAACATTTCAACTTAATAATAATAATAATACAATAATAATCATTTCAGTATTAGTTATACTAAAGCTACTATTATAGACTTAATGTTCCGAGCAACTCATGCCAACTTGAAATGGTTATGGTTTCTATACAGTCTTCTCTTTAAGAATAAATGACTGTGGTCTAACATGAAAGGGAGTTGGCGTTTTGGGGGTATGGAAGTGTGATCATTGGGTCTGACTCACACACACACACACACACGCACACACACTATTCCATCCCACTGCACTACTCGGTAAGTCACATTCTGATGTCATGCTGAGTGTCATTTCAGGGGCCTGGAAGCCAAGTTGAACTCTTCTTCTTTGATATGCAAAGAAAACACTTTAGGCATCTCTTGAAGGTACGAGCTGCGGTTTGGGGCCGAGGTGTCATTGAGTCATATTCTCTACATACACAATCTTCCCACAATTTATGCTCCACGATACGACTTTGCTCTCACAACTCTTGCTGCTCTAGTGACTGTCAGGCCACAGATTCCTTGAAAGTTCTTATTTTGTAGATTTCCTGCAGATTTGCTCTATTTTTGATCACTTCTAACCAATTTCATTGTACTAAATAAAATAAAAAGTCATTGAGGAAATGAGATAATAAGACGATGAATGATTTGCATTCATGACAAATAAGCATGACAAACCCATTGACCAAGTTATTTCAACACATTACAGGTAATTGAGCTCCCATTAGTCAATTCTATATTATTCCACACTCGTTGGTTTTTTGGATTTCCTGCACATCTTTGTGTTGGATCAGCCCACGCGGTTCTTCGCAGCCTCACAGTGTCTGCGTTCGAGCGTTGGAGCCATCTGTCGGGGTAAATGCGTTGTCAGAAACATTGAAAGTGAGATGGCAGCGAAGAGACGCTTTCGCCCCGAGGCATTTCCTCTGTCATCACTCCTAGAATCCTGCTGTGCAGACCATGAACATTAACTTCCCAAAGCACTCTGGGTAATCACTTGCCGCCTCGCACTAGCCAAAACAAAGATTGCAGGGGATTTGCGGATGCACGCTGCTGGTGCACGGCACAGGAATTGACAGTGAATGAACACTTCATTCAAGAATGTTGTATATAAACAGCGAGTGTTGGGAATCGAGGAGACGTGGAATAGAATAAGTGACTTCATTTGTAGAGAGATCATCACGGCGAAGCTTTTGTTGGCGTTCACGCTAATGAAGACTCATCTGGAAACCACACCAATCTCTAGTATTTATGTCCCCCAGGGCGTTTGTTTGGCATCAAAAGACAATCTGCAGTATAATGCTAAGGTGAATGTACGGACGTGCTAATCCACTCAAACACTTTTCCCCCTCTGCCTTTTCCGATATAAAGACCTGCAGCAATCGACACATCTGCCACGATACAATAACAGGGGCTGGCTGATAGATGTCAAAGCAGACAGGCAGCCTTTGAGGGGATAAACAGGTAGACAGACAGGTAGAGAGACGGGCGAGCAAACAGTCAATGCACTCACACAAACAGCACAGCCCGTGCGGCTTCACAGGCCAATTTATTTTCCCTGAACTCCATCTGGACATGAGACAAATAGAGTCATCCGCCGGCCAGCGAGGTGACTATAATTTGTTTGCCTGCGTGGCTGTAATATTCAGTTTCTCTCCGGGTTAAGACACAATTACTTCCTAGCAAACACGCCCGGACTAAATGGGCCACGCCGCCCGGTCCTGCCATCTGTTGCTTGCTTGCAGCAGGATGTGAGCATGGCTGGGGGAAAAAAATGGCTCCTGATTAGATGTTCCAGAGAGACGACTGTGCCCTCATCAGAGACGTATACGTACATTTAGACATCAGCCGGCTAACATGCTAGCATATACATATAAGAAATGTGCACGGGAAAAAATGCACAGTGGAGCCTCAACGGGGAATTTGTCTGAAGTCTGCAATCGAGCAGAAAGAGGAGCAGCAATACTCAATACATATGGAATGTGTTTTCACCAGAACTCTGCTGGATGCCCAATCACCTGAAAGTGTCTTCTCTTCATTCTACAACAAGACTTCAGCCCCGAGAAACAACTTTTAAGGAGCTTTTTCCAAGAAAATGTTCTCTTATAGCGCTGTTTTTGAATCCATGCACATTCAAAGAGACCTGCAATGTCCTTTCTATAAAGTTTTACTGACGAGAACCACAAATATAATGACTTCGTTGAAATGAATCCAGAAAACACTGAGAGGATGAACTGTAAATATAATCGTTTCATTAGATTTACAGTATTGTTTTGCTGAGGAGCGAGAGCAAAAAACAGCAAAGGGACGTTGTTGGGTTTTGTTTTACATTTGGCGCAGAAAGAAAGAGCCCTCGTCGTAATAGCAATCAGCCGCAGCACTTCCAGCCCCTTTGTGTGTTTAAACCATAGCAAGAAATGCCCCCTTTCTCATTCCAATTTACACCTTGGTGCGGCCCATGAAGAAATTAAATAAATACAATAAGCAAAACCATGCCTAAGCTAATTAGCAGCAGGCTGCCTCACAATGAATGAAGAATACAATTAATCAGCGTGTGTGTGTGTGTGTGTGTGTGTGTTTAGGGGGGTTGCCGCTTTTTTATTGACGCTCCCTTTGTTTTGCCCCTGCTAATCTTCCGCCTTGTGTTTTTATTCGACAACATTGTCCTATGAAATCAGTTATTTGCATGCTTACAGTTTTGCATAAACGGAAGCAGTGTGGGTTTGTTTTAAATGCTTTTCTTACAGTAGATAATGCATTACGAATATGTCTGTTATTTTTTTTTTTTATAATCACATTTCCATCCCCTGGGAGGTAACCTACCACTCGTGTGTGAGATAAGGCTGCTCGCTTTTTGCTTTCAGCTCAATTTAGTAGGAGTACGTCGAAAGTTGGACCCTTTCCAGACGCGACTCACAATGGAATGGTGCCTATTAATAGATTAGATACAGCCTTGTCTGCTGCAATTTATTAAACATGATTTAACGTCTTGGCAGCGGCTCCAGCTTTGCTAACCAAACCTTGGAATGAAACACGCGTAACTTCTCATAGTTAGCATCAATTAAGTCATCAGTTTGATTGTGTTTTTGTTTACTACAGTTCTTCAATTAAAAAGCCTTTTTCATTTCGAGTCCCAGTAAAGCGCACGCTCTCATCACTGTCACCACCTCGCGAGGCAGCCGCATCTTTCCTCATTAAGCGGTGTCACGTCGTAGAAATCCAAAGTATATTTCTGATCATTAGCCGGGATGATTAGTACCATTAGGCGGACGTTTTAAAGTGAAATGATAATAGCGTGACGTTAAGTGAAATCCTTATATCTACATGAAACGTTCCTCTCCTTATTTTCTCCTCCTTTAGTAAGTGAAAATAATTCTGATTTTGAAGCACAAAGATGCAGAAACTAGAAAAACTGCCTGTCTGATATCAGCTCAGGTCTGTGGAAACTGAATGTGCACTGCATCAAAGTCTTCTGTAATGGCAAAGAACCCCCCGCTACAAAGACAGCCTTATGGTCTAACGTGTATCCACAGACCCCCCCCACTCCCGACCCCCATCAGCCATCAGCACATCAGAGTGGAGACAGACAGCAGAGGAGAGGCTGGACCTCATCTCACCTCTCAAAGAGCTTCATGACCCTGTTGCTCCCAGCTGCATTCACACCGCCTGACACCAAGTTCAAAGTCATTTCTTCTGTGTGTGTGTGTGTGTGTGTGTGTGTGTGTGTGTGTGTGTGTGTGTGTTGTGTGTGTGTGTGTGTGTGGTGGGGGAGAGAGAGTAAATTAGGGGGTTTGTTCACGGTGTAGCGTGCACGTGTTTGTGTGCGTGTGGTCGTGTTCTTGTGTGTCCGTACAATATGTGTGTGGTTGAAACACCCGTGCACATGTTTGTCTATGCAGTTTGTGTGTCTTTGTAAGTGCAGGGTTTTTTTTTTTTTTTTTTTTTTACGACAACCCCTGTTTAGCTGAGCTGAACATCTGTCACAACAGCCTGCTCTCAGGTCGATCCATCTCCGGTGGGAAGAAAATACAAATATTGCCTTTTTCTGCAGCTATATGGCGAGGAAAATATATTTTTACATCAACACGTGTTTCATGAATATGCCTTAGAGTAGTCTTAAAGGAGCAATATACGTCATTCTCAGCATTAATATAGCAGCAAACAACTATGTGTTATGTAAAGATAAAGAGGAGTCTTTTTAATTGTGTATTCACTGCCTAGCTCACAGCTGCCATGTTGAGAACCGTGTAGAGGCAATCAAAATGCTCCTATTCTCATATAATCCAGCTTTTTAAGGGGAGGATACGGCCTTATAAAAGAAACTATATATAGAAGTGAGGAAAAAAGGAACAACGTACAGATGCAGCCTGATGCACCTCAAAGGAGTCGTCTTAACCCCATTCTCTCCCCTCCATTTACTTCAGCACAAAGGCATTCTCTTCTGTCTACAAGACCATTTAACACATGAGTGGCGGCCAGCTCGCGGGGCTGCTGAAGGTTCATAAAGTTGATGTACCTCGACATCAGCTGACCTCTGTCAGATAGCTCTGTCTGCTGAGGCTCTCTCCCCCACATCCCGACTGTACTCAGGCATTATCTTTTTCTTCTATAAAGCATATTCTCTAACGTGAGTCCCCACAAAATGCACTAAGAAGCCTTGTGTCCTCAAGACCTGTGAATATTTTACCGTTTATTTAAGAGGTAATGTTCCAGGGGGGGCAAGGCATCAATTTCATCGCAGGAGAAAATTTGTATGGAGGTGTTTTAAAGTGGTTTTTCACAATGCAGACGGAGAATAGAACGGTGAGGTTAAATAATACTCGGCGAGAGAGACTGAAGATATGTCATCAAGGCGATGCTTACCAGGCTGAACCAGATGCAATGACAGACCAGAACTGGATTTGCATGTGACTTAGCAAAACTGAGGCAAACACACTGCAAAATCCTGCATAAAGCATCGTTATGTAAAGCTTTTGATCACTTTCTCCTGCAATGCACTACTGAATGAATGAATTCTGGAAGTATATTTATGTGTATGATTGCTTTTGTGTTTATTTATTGTCACAGATTACTAGTTTTGTTTAGGCGCAACTGAAAACACACGATTCATTTCATTCACAGACACCTTGGGTCTTATTTTTTTGGCTGCGATTCTTTAAAGATGTGTTCAAACTAAAGAGTGAGCTCATACAAAAAAAAACCTTGACTAGAGAACATAATTGAGGTTTTAATGCATTGGAAGAAACATTGAGCCAGAGAAGCAAGGACGAGTGATGGAGAGTTGACTTCCCTGGCGTTCTTTCAAAGACCACAATAAAGAGACTTTCCATGCCACTGCCGTGAAACCAAAGCTTTCATTTGTGATTGTGTGCGGTTCCAGCGAAACGTGCCAGCGGAGCAAAAAAAAAAAAGACACAAATGAGTCCCTCTAAAAGAAAAGTCACAGCATGTATAAGTAATTGACAAAATATTCCTTAATAGGCTGAAATGGTGATGGAATTTCTGCATCCATGTCAATTAGTCAAACTTTTCTTTCTCTCCCCCTCTTTCAGCTCTGAAAAGAATCTATGAAATTGCCACCTCCCAAAAAGAAAAAAGCCTTTAATAACGCTTGCCTTTCAAACAGGAAGGAGGAAAAAAGGGCTGAACGGGGTGTGAAAGCATTTGCATCTCACCTTCGTTTCCCCAGTATGACACTCTGAAGATGAGGGAGGCATGAACACTAACTAACACAGCAGAGAATATATCTCGTCAGCCTAACCAAGGTTAGATGTGAGTGAAGTGGGAATTTCTGAATTTGTAGATCAAAGAATGCTGAAAAGAAATAGCAAAAAATGTGAATGATTGCACATAAAAACAAAAAAAAGTTACACCTGCTCTTCCTTTCTTTCCTTTCCTTTCGTGGCAGACGAGGCTGCAGCAACAAGATCACCTCGCACTGGTTAATACTAAAAACAGGTGGCGCCATGTGTGTGTGTGTGTGTGTGTGTGTGTGTGTGTGTGTGTGCCCACATGTGTCACACAGACCTTCCAACCCTGTGTCTCGGTGCGGCCCGCAGCTCAAAGCGGGCGGAAAGTGCTGATGGCATTAGCCTGCACGGAGGCCAGAGAACCAGCTGGCCACCAGCTCCCAGCAGCCCTCCCAGCCCCAGGACAGGCATGAAAGGGCCCCTCAGACCTCTGGGGAGTGCTTAGTGTCTTGTTGGCCATTGTGGTCCTAATGGTCCCCCGCAGTCACACTCAGCATTCATGGCTGCCCATTATACTGGACCGAAACCAATCGCTTTGCCACGCCTGTTAGAGTCAAGAGGGGACGTAGCCTCCCGTTGGAGCCGTGACAGCCGCCAAAAGCTCGCCGAGACTCCGACACAGGACTTTCCCCGCTTGCTTCTCGCCGGCTCTGTCGCTTCTCTTCTAGTTTCTTTCTGTCTGGTGATCCCTTTTGTCTTCACTCCACTCACCCTCTCTCTCTCTCTGTCTGCTGGCCTGTATGGGGTTGACAGGGCCCTCCAGGCCCACCAGTAGCCGCCACCTGTCCACCTTCCAGCGGATGAAGGGTCACACAAAGACACAGTGGACGTCTGGAGGGCAAAATGAGATCCTCTGCGGCTGCTCGGAGCTCGGAGCTGAAATTGATTTTTCACACTTTTTTTTTTTACAAGCTAGTGGTAATTTTCTTTGATTTACAAATGACATGTTTGTATAACATAAGTATATGACATAAGATACATTAGAAGAAATCATTTGGAACCAAAACAATGGAATAAGATGAACCATGGGGAATTAGCAGAATTTGACTATAGTATCATAACTGCACTTTCATGTTTGTCTCCATTCAAAACTTTCATTGAAGCCGATTAAAGGCTCCCGGAAGAGGGGCGCCTTCTCATAGCGTTTTGTTACATTACCAAAGACCGCTGAGAAGATGGCGTGCGAGCGGAGCGGCGAGGATCACACGAGCGGAGAGGCAACAGCTAACAGCGAGCGCGCCGCTCGGTCCTTTAGCGTACAAACGACAAGAGTACAGTCTCAAAGTCACCCCATCAAAGCTGTTAGCAGCCGGGCGGCGGAGCACTTTGATGTGCCGACTGTCTCTCAGGTGCACGCGGGCCAATTAGTGCAAGCGCTCTTTGTGCGGCGGGTTGTGTACAAGTGACCTGACGCTTGATGTCACAGCGAGTTCAAAGGGCTGACAGTGTCAAATAAAGTCCCTGTGGTGGAGGGGGGGGACATGAGTGAAAGTAAAGCCTCTGCTATGCAAACACAAACCCCCCGAAGCCCCGGAGCTCCAGGCAGGGGAACAATATCACATGGAGCTGGGGAATCTCTAATGCAGAAAGGAGGAGACTCTCACTCACACACACACACACACACACACACACAAAGCGACGAGGGGGAGAAGGCTTTGTAGATGGATTCAGGTTTGTGTGCAGCAGGCAGGTAAAGTGTGGATTGGAAGTCGGAGAGTGGAGAGAGATGTTGTCTATGGGGAGGACTGATGGGAGAGTCTGAAATACAGGGTTTTTGAAAAGTTTGGGTAACTCGCATCGATTGAACACATGGCTTCAATTCAACGGCGCAGAAAAGGGAAAAACTTTTTATCATCTCTCACTGCTGTGTGCCTTGTAGAACTGTGCCGACAGTAAACGCCATTTAAACGGGGAAATGTTCTAAATGTCCTGGACTTAATAAAACTGGGGTATTTTAACGATTGGAGACTTGAGTTTAAAAAAAAAAAAAAGATCTACGTCCCAGAGTAATGAAAACAATTTGTCCTATGAAACAACAGTAGTCCTGCTACATAGAGAGCCATCATCAGAGTCCCATTTTGGGCTAGGATCTCCCAGAATGCACTGCAATAGTGTGCAATCTAAAAGACTGATATCTCTATCCCGGCCAATTTCAACCGATAATATCATGACATCCGTCCACCAATCAATCTGCAACTTTCGGCTCCGCACCGCGCTAACAGAGGTTGCTCGCTTATCTTTTCAACCATCAAATCAAATGACTCCAACGTTGAATCCCGCCTGCCCATCCTGTAAGAAGAAATATGTCACAAGATCGATACTTGAATGTGTCGTCTTGTGGATTTACAGCTGTCTGGTCATCACATACTTTTACATTTACGGTACTTGACATCTGTTCTTCAGAAACTTCTGAATATAGTATGAAATCCCCTGTCAAGAATTGTTCAATATAGAGAAAATGTCATGGTTAACCTGTACTAAAAGGTTGTGTATTGTTATGTGACTGAAAGACATTACTGTATGTCTCATTCATACGTTGTTTTTTTTACTGTTTCCTTGTGAGACAGCAGCCTGTAGTTCTTGTTTATGTACAGTATGTGTGTGTGTGTGTGTGTGTGTGTGTGTGTGTAAGCCTGCCGTAGACTCATTACTGACGATACTGGAGGTGCAGAAAACCCACCCAGACACGAGGACACACAGACTCGTCCAGGTCTAACGTGTGGTGATTTAAACACAAACACCGATGCACACACTTCATTTTCCCTCCCAGCAGTGCAGATAGGATGTTGGCCCCCCGCGGCGTAACCTGCAGCCAAGTCAGAGGGCACCATTAAATTTCAACATGCTTTCGCCCCCCCCCATGACCCAGGAAGTGTTTAGCATTCAGCTCGCACAATCCCCTCTCATCTTGTAGCCTGCTCTCTCTCTCTCTCTCTCTCTCTCTCTCTCTCTCTCTCTCTCTCTCTTTCTGTCTATCGCTCTGTGCAGAAAAATATTGTGAATTCTAGCCGGGGTGCGTTTGTTTAGCACAAAAAGAGATATTTTGCTGTTAGCCGAAGGCATTTGTATTGTGAAAAAGCATCTGTCTGTTTACGTCTGTCTCTTTCTCCCACTCTCTCCCACTCTCTCTCTCTCTCTAGGTTCAAGGACGTTGCACTCTGTGACAGCGCGGAGAGAAACTGTCAGCGCCATCCCTCAACATTTTTTTTCCCTCCCATTATTAAGTGTCCTATTCTATAAAACATTCCTCCACCTTCTGCAATGAGGTGAAGGAAATAAATAACAAGGCGGCAGAAAAGACGGCGCTAAAGTGACATGAGGGTTGGCGCCGGTTCTTGCCGTTCCCCTGAGACCGGAGGAAGAAGAAAAGACTTGACGGTGGAGGAGAAGTGAGGGAGCTGAGAGGGGGAGACGGGTTAGTGGAGTGAGGTGGATGGGTTTGTTTGTTTGTTTGTGTGTTTGTTGTTGAGGTCTGACAGTATGTGAAAACAGAAAATGAGTTCAAAATGAAAAAAAAAGGACTTGAGGGATGATTGTGGTAAGTTATAACTTGGATCTTATTTTTCCATCGCTTGTATCAGGCAAGATGACATTGTACTTTGCAGACAGACAGGCTAACAAGCTAACAGTTACATCATCTAAATCCCTTCATTTGAGGTTGAATTATATATATATATATATATATATATATATATATATATATATATACACATATATACACATATATACACACATGCATTCATACTTTCCATGAATGCATTTGTTTTGTGGGTTGCAACAGTTGTTCTTGTCATGATCATACATGCTGCTCAGTGTTAACAACAGTGTGAAATGTGATACTATGTGATATTTATGGTGCAGGTGTGTCTTTCGTTGCGTTTCCTCCCGTTCATAACTGGAATTACATTTGAATCTTCGCGAGCTCTCCTATTTCTATGCGGTTATTTATCGAGGGGGCCGCGGAGCTGAAGCAGCCTCGCAGAAGAATCCATTCTATCTGGCAGCGAGGAAAGGAGGCACTCATGAAGATTTCAGCAGACCTCAGTACCTTTGAAATAGTTCTTTTCAAAAGCACCATGGCGTGTAGCCATACATATTTCATTGTGCAAGCTCAGAGAGGCAATGGGAATTATTTATGTGGTCCATGAAGAGAGGGAGATAAAGGAAAAGAGAGATAAAGAGAGAAAGAGAGAGAGAGAGAGAGAGAGTGGTCTGACGCCACCAAAACTTCATCACAGATTACGCAGGGCAGAAGCCAGATAGATACGTGCTCAGCTAATTAAACGTCTAAATTAAGTCATTAAGTCTGCAACCTTTTTTTTTTTTTTATCCAATCGCCTCTGGTTAGAAATAATTAAATCCCCCCTAAGTCTGGCTCTCATGCTCCGACCCTCTCTCCCTCTTCCCTCTCCACACCTTTCTGCAGCTTTTGTTTCATAATACAAATTTTAAAAAAGAATGACACACTGCCGTTTGGCTTGATGCGGTCCGAGCTCAGACTCGAGCGTGGTGAGCTGCGTGAGCTGGGTGAGCTGGGTGAACTGGGTGAGCTGCGGGGCCACGGCACGTCATCGCACGAGCTCTGGGAGAGGCGGGGTGCAGGAAAATGAAATAGGTGTTTGGTGGGGATGAGTGAACGCAAGAGGTTGAGCATCTGCTGACATCAAGACAACGTGTCAAACCTGTAACTGTGCGTGTGATTGTGATTGTGTGTGTGTGTGTGTGTGTGTGTGTGTGTGTCTGCATACGTCCCTCCGTGGTGCAGGAACACTGTGATGTAGACATCTGCTCGGGTTGCTGCAGTTCTGCTGGGTGTCAAGTCTCGGGGGTGGCGTGTTTTGCCAACTTGACACGTTCCCAGCATGTACTTCACTTCCATCTCTTAGCTCAACACAAAAGAGCAACGGAGTACACTTTTTCTATTCCTACCTGTTTGCACCCCCCCCCCCCCCCTTCCCCCGCATCCCATCAGGCCTCGGAGTAAACGTTGACTGCCTTATTCCAACTTCAGAGTCGTCCACATTGTTTACACGTTCTCCTCGGCGGGCCGTCTGAAGCCTCATCACTAATTCTGTCCTCTTCATTTATATATGGTTTGTTTGCATCACAAAATAGTTTGGCGGGGGAGTAAACTCAATGTGTCAGCGCTGATACCGAGGAGCCAAATCACTGTGCTCCATGTCAATCCATTGAGTGGTAGGGAAGGAGACAAAGGGATAAGGGTGTGTGCGTGTGTGTTGGGTGGGGGGTGGGGGGGGGGCTATATTTGGCAATTAGTATGCAAATTCATGCGGGTGCCTCCCTCAGATATCCAATCAGACTGTCACCTCAGCAGGGGGTGTGATTATGAAGTCCCTATGAAGTGTGGCTCTTAGGCTGCTCTGCACAATAAGGGAGGGGGGCCCGGCGAGGGACAGGACATGCTGTTTGGACGACCGTGTATTGTTTGATGTCTCAGATCAGAGATCTACATGTGTAAATCTACACATGCCTCTGTATTCAAGGTTTGAACTTAACCAGTTTAAAGATTTGTCAGGACTTTCATGTCGCTTAAATGGATAAAAGACGATATTGTTTACCTCGTGCGTGTCATTTCCTGCCTCTACCACTTGCGTATGTGCCTCCATATTACTGTAACAGACTATCTTGAGATAGAAAATGCATAGAGATATGTGATATTTCTCGGTGTGGGGTCATTGTTTTTATAAGTATGTTGTGTGCAGTGAAGCACCTCTCTCTGCTGCCTCCCTTCTCTTCATCACTTCCTCCTCTCTATTTCTTTTATTGTCACCATGTGTCACTTTGCCTCGAGACAGTCATGGGCATACCTGCATGTGTGTGTGTGTGTGTGTGTGTGTGTGTGTGTGTGTGTGTGTGTGTGTGTGTGTGTGTGTGTGTGTGTGTGTCATGGCCACCACCACTTTCTCCTGCCTGTCACAAGGAAATGGCTTGTGAGAGATTAAAGCTTTGTCTTGTCATAATGAAAGGTTAGAGCGATGGAGAGATCTGAGTCCAATGAAACGAGAGGGACAAGACAGACAGAGAGAAAGAGAGGGAGGGAGGAAGGGAGAGAGAGAGAGAGAGAGAGAGGGGGAGAGGGATAAAAGGAAAAAAATAACAGGAGCGGTGGAAAATGAAGATCAGAGGCACTCAAGCATCGCCCCGGTGGAGTCTCGCCGTTTTTCTCCTTGAATTCAATCAGGCAAACGGCAGACTGCCACTGACAAATGTAACCTCTGAGTTCTCTTTCTCTATCTCTTCCCTCCCCTATTGTTAAGCCCATGGATCAAGGGGTAAACACTGGTCTATCGCCACTGGATGGCTGTGCAGAAATTGCAATTACAGGAAAAACAAAACAAAACCCACTTCCACACAGAAATGCAGCACCGAGCCCCGCGCATGCATTTTTATTTTGCCCTTCAAAAACAGCTTCCCTATTTTAGAAGACAAACAGAGAATGTTGTTGTCTGCAGGCTCTTTCGGGGTATAACTCACATGTATGTTATGTTATGTTATGTTTTTTTTTTTTGCATTCATTACTATGCCAAAACCATAAAATCACGAGAGCCTTCTAAAAAATACCACAGCTCCCCCTAGTGGAAAAGAGACGTCAAATCATTGGGTCTTTGCCTCAGTTCATCCAAAAGCTACTGCAATGTTGCTGACAGTTGGTTACTGAGGTATTTGGATGGATTTTTTACTGTGAATCAGCAGTGTGCTCACTTGCCAACGTGTTTTTTGCTCCAAAATGTCTGCAAAAGTGCAACATTACTGTACCAATAAAACTTAATATGAATTATGAGAGTCTATGTTTACACAATTAGTATATTTTATGAGAGTCGTTTATGCTTTGGAAATATAATGCAACAAGTCAGCCCTTTAATGGCCTTTTAACAATACTGTGTTGATGTTTTATGACGAACAGAAGGCCTCCAACAGATATCAGCTGTGACTGTAGCGAAAGCTGCCTCAAACATCATCAGCGTTACGGCTCGCTCACAAACCGCCATGTGCAGCCTTTTTAGGGGCGGGTTCGGAAAGGCACAGGGTTCATTTTCACCCGAAGGGATGACACTAGAGTGGCTCTTGAGCTAAACACAGCCACATTTGGGACGACCAGAAGAGCACTCGTGTTGATCGGGAGGGGCGCTTGGACCGGCAAGGGGGGCGGGGCACTTGAACCGAGTTCCAGGGGAACTGTGACATCGGGACACGGAATTAAGAACAGAAAAGTCCCAAAAGGGCAAAGACACATCCAGGTTAAATAAAGGCTTAAACAAAAAATAGACCACTTAAGCAGTCGCAGCGACCTTCCTCTTCCTTGCTGTCCTCTCCATGTGCACATCACTGCATCACTCCCACATTATATCAGGCTTCAAAGCCTGTTCAGTGTCGGACCTACAAAACCCACTAACAGTGAGCTAGCACAGCGACACAGCTGGTCAGGCCATTGACATCTGCATTCTTGTATTTGAGCATAATAGAAGAGTGAAATGCTGGATGTTTGCTTTGGTTGACGCTTTATATCACAACAGCTTCGGTATCAACTAGAGGCTAGAGATGTGAAGATGACACTTTGATGTGAAAGCGGCATCCTTGAAAGCCAATCAGCGCTTGTTATTTTAAAAGGATCTAGCTGTCACCGACAGACACGTGCATGTGTGAGGGGAATTTAACATCATTGTGTTATCCAGCACCTCTGAATGAGGACTTCTCTTTCCGTCACAAACCAATGGAGCGGTAATTTACTGTTCAAGAACAGTTGAAGGGCAGAGCGTCATTCATCATCTCTCCTCAGCAGCCCGAGGAAGTGATTCCCTGCAGTGTCTGAGACTAAAACATAAGCGCACATGCATATGCAAGCATGCACCAGCTCATGTAAGCAACACACTCACACAAAGACACACCACCACAGCTCCTTAAGGAGATTAGGAAGAGGAGGAGGAGGAGGAGGAGGAGGAGGAGGAGAGCGTGTGCCGGAACAGCCAGAGAGATACCTCATGTCCCAAAATGCCTCAGGCTCAGTACCAGGAAGTGAGCACTTCCAGACCTCCAGCTGGAACGGGAATCCTGCTGCGCTTCTGGGTAAATGGCACCCGCCACGACAATGCTCTTAAAATCATAAGAGTCCCAAACTTGGCTGCTGTCACACAAAATAATTTACCAGTTTTAGGATTAATTAAGTACATCATCCATCCATCCATCCAGCTTATAATACTCTAATTTGATTCGTCACATATATAAATATATCTGACTGCAATCAAAGAGCATCACACAGATTAAGTCAGCGTTTTAATGGCGCATACAAAAGATATCCAGCAGTCTGGTATGATAATATGTTTACCTTGGCTGTGTATGCCACTCACAGCTGTGAGTCACTTTAGAGCGGTATTTAAATCCCCCCCCCCTCCAGGTAATCTGTTTATTTTGAGTGGACAAAGATGCATTTGAGATGCTCTATTGCTGCCATTACTACTTCTAGTGTTTCTGTTTTTTTCCCCCTTGCATTTCCTTTAATGGCTAGCACAAATTGGCCTTCCCAGCGTCGGCTCGGCGACGTGGGAAACCAAACAAGCTTGTATAATGCATTGGCCACCGCTGGCAGCGTAGCTAGCTTGAGTGGCTAAAAAGAGAAAACGGGCTGGCTGTTGTCTCTTCTATTCTGCTCTACTGGCATTACTATTTTACAAGCAAGCAGGCTCATTACAGAACCATATGCTTGGTAACGATGAAAGCTGTGGGTGCATCCCTTGTATGAGCTGGGATGCTTAAATTATTAAATACACCGCCGAGGCTTGATTCAGATGTGGCAGGCAGCCCAGTTCACTCTCTCTCTCTCTCTCTCTCTCTCTCTCTCTCTCTCTCTCTCTCTCTCTCTCTCTCACCCTAACACACACACACACACACACACACACACACAGAAATGAATAAAGGCGTGGGGGGAAAAAAACTTCAAACACCTTTCCTGTGCATTTAGTGTAATGAACAATGCCTTAATTAAGATTGGCTAATTACCCAATTCGAGATAATTAATATGATCCTAATTAGCATATGTAAATGGGACATTGCATAATTGAGAATCCCTGTTTTGAATTAGATGGCTCTAAAGTGAACCCGCACGTGAAAAGGTACAAAGCAGCCATTAAGAGTTTGATGCCGCATTAAAACGGGGCCATCATTCAACGCTCACTGATGAAAAGCTCGGCGTCTCGCAGATGTTCAGAAACATCGTGGAATGTTGTTGATTATTACCGATATGTATTCGGGACATCGCTAATTAACAGTCATTACCTACTTATCACTTTGTGCCACTGCTTAAGCAGGAGTGACGAACAATCTTGGGATTCGCCGTTTCATGTGCAAAAAAAAAAAAAAGGCGAGGTGATGGCGATGTGCACATTCAGCATTCAGCTCCTCTGCGTCCTTGGAGCATTTGTCAGCATAAGTATTCCCGCAGCCAAGAACTTCTCAATAAGATGGTATAGTTATTGTTATGGGGGAAAATGCATATTTGGCAGTTAATTAATGCAAATGCTGCGTTTGACGACGCACATCCTTGACAGTATCTGCACCTGTCTGAAGCGTTGACTGGTTGCCCATATCCTGCCAGCTAATAAAGAATTCAATAATTTCCCTCTCTGTCAAAACTTGCAAAGTAATATCATATTTAAGTCTTTTATTTCACATATTAAAAGTTATCAGTTTTAATGCACACAACTGGCGTTCTGATACAATAAGTCTCCCCAAAGTTGACGCTGCCTAACAATGCAGTCTGACCCCACAGTGGTGGAATGACATGTTGTCTTCAGTGCGAGCTAATATTGATCTGGTAGCAAGTGGCAGTTGACTGAGGGGGCCTGGAGGGCAGCGGTAATGGGAGGGCCGGGGGGCGTGAGGGGGCAACCGAGCACCTGGCCTGCCCAGCTGGTAGAGAGGCTCCTAAGGCACACAGAGGACCCTGGCTGGCTGATACCCACACACACACACACACACACACACACACACACACACACACACACACACACACACATTCACACACAGCACTGAAAGAAATGCACACTCTTTTCTTCCGTCTCCCTCTTTGGCCCTCGGCCCCTCATACACTCCGAGCCCTGTCCAGATTCGTGGCATCAGTGCTGTCAGGACACAGGCCTCCACGTTGGAATCAATCAGCAGCGTTGTCAGTCAATGGCGGCCGCACACACACACACACACACACACACACACACACACACACACACACACACACACACAGAGACAGGTCGCCGCTGCTTTCCGCCTTGGCAGAAGGGGAGCATGTTGTCCTTCCAGTGTGATTTCCTCTTCCCTCCCGCCTGCCATCTCCTTTCCCTCGGCCCTGTCAGCTTTGCCCCCTCTCCTTGTCAGCAGCCATATGGCTTCCCCCCACCCCACCGCCCGCCCCCCATCGCCACCCCCCATGTCATCCCCTAGACTCCTTCCCCATGCCTCGTCCCCCTGTTGGAGCTTCACTGACAGCTCTAAATGCACCACTCAGCCTCAGGATCACCAGACATACTATACAAGTTCCTGACAGTCCGTCCTGAAAAATATTGTTATTTCATCATATCATCATTTTTTTTTACAACTGATACTTACATACTTTCGTGTGCGAGAATAATAATGTCTTGTCAAATGTCCTCATTACAGCAAGAAAAAAACAAATCCATTGCATCCGTTTCTAACAAAGTGAAGATTACTTTTGGATTACTTTTACTTTTGGATTACTTTTACTTTAGTGTAGAAGGCAATTCTCATTTTTGTTGCCAGTGTGTTGTTGCCTCCCTCTGCAGGCTCGGCGTGTCCCGATGGGGGATAAAGGCCAAGGCTGGGTGTCGCTAATTGGAAGCACACAGCTTTTAATGTCGTTTTATGTTGTGGTTTTTTTTTTTTTTTGGCTGCTGTCTTCTGACTTTTATTTAAAAATACATAAAAAAAAAATTGTAAATCTGGAATAAATCCATCACTACTTTATGCAGCATCTTCTCCAGTAAAGCAGATTTTTTTTCAAACACAGCAGCTCCCAATTAACATAGCCAGGTATTCATTCTCATATTATCAGACCTTTCATTCAATATGCAATAAGCATGACTTGAAACCGGAGAAGATGGATTTTCGTACGACTGTGAACCTGCTTTTCCTGTGTGATCTTTTGATAATGTGAGAATCCAGCTGCCATGTGAGGTTACAACTTCTGATGGTTTTATCCTCCATATGTAGTATAATCATAAGAGTAGCAGAGCCGAGTTTTCTTTTGAACAGGCTTGTCCATTTGCTCTCTCTCTCTCTCTCTCTCTCTCTCTCTCTCTCTCTCACCACCATCAATCTGAAACCCTGTGGGGACGAGTGTGAATGTGTGCAATCATGAATGTGTGTGCATGTACTTTTGTGTGATGAGAAGCTGAACATGATGGAACACCACGGCCCGTACGGTAATAAAGAGTGTGAGATTGGGGACCCGGATCGCTCGAGTCCCAAAGACATTACAAGAGACGGAGAGCAAAAGAGACACCGGGACACCGTTGCCTGCCGACAAATCTGCCGTCAAGACAAAGGGCTGTAAAACCGTGATGGCTAAAAGCTAATGTCAGAAGTTATGAGGAGCTGTCATCTGCTATTAGAGAGGATTATTGCTACCATCTTGACTCCGAGAAGGACAGGGGGGAAAAGAAAAATCAGATATGAGAGATTCACAAGAGAACGACGGAGAGCATGCAAAAGAAGGAAGAAAAAAAAAAGGTATTGTTGACGAGAGACAAAAGTTAAAGACACGAGAACAAAGGACAGTTTGGATGTTGAATGGTGACAGGCTGGAAGGCCACAGCACATAAACTGCACTGATCAAGCTCATGGCTGAAGGCGTCGTGCTCTTAATAACTGTCACAGTAGATCAGACCAAGACTGGTAACAAGCTCCTTAAGTCCTAATGGCCTCGCGACTCGTCCCAGAACTCAATAGTGAGTTTGAATCCGCCTGAAGCACCAGTAATCCTAAAGAAAGGATTTAATCTGACGCGGCAAAGCAGATGAAAGATCATTATCTTCGGACCACTAGAAATGTTTGAGGAGTCCCAGACTGCGTCCTCTCTAAGATGTCTATGCCTCGGCTTAGACACATACATGTATTTGTGCCCATTTAACGACTCAAGTCGATGTAAAAGTCATCCCTGATAATTGCTTTCCTTTTACTGCACCATTAACACCCACAACAGCATGAATTCACATCCTTTTTCTCAATCCTTCTCGTCCACTTTTATCTCAGCAATTTCCTGTATTACCCAGAATGCCTTTTGACAACACCTTTAAGCATTTAAAAATGTAAATTCGCCACCAGGCAACAGAATGAATACAAGATACATTGTCAAAAAATTGCTTTTGTATTGTTTTTACCCTTAAATGCAGTTATTTATTTCTTGTCAAGAGTTAGATGAGAAGATACTTCTTCCATGTCTGCACGGTAAATATGTTGCTCACGCAAGTGGACGGTTCACTGAGCTTAGCAGAAAGACCAAAAGAGAGGGAATAGCTAGCTTGGATTCATCCAAGGGTAGCAAAATACACCTATTTGCACCTCAAATTAATGATTTCCTCAAGTCATTTTTACACTTTAAACTAATAACAAATGTGTTGATTACTGAACTTGAATTATGCTGATGATAATCAGTTTTTAACCACTGAACAAAGCCATGCTGTTTGCCTGTTTCCAGTCTTTATGCTAAGCTAAGCTAAGCTAACTGGCTACTGAAAAAATGAAATCGACCTTCTCGTCCAAAATGTCAGAAAGAAATGACCAAAATGGAGGCTCAAAGTCTTCCTCAGTGTTGTAGCATAAAACACTTGCATAGATTAAAGAATTAACTGGAACAAGTTGACAGAATATAAATGGGACTCTGTCAGAAAATCTCTTTCAACCTTGAAATTGAGGCGAAATAAAAATTGGTGAACGCTGTATGCTAACGGGCTAAGAGTGGTTAATGATTTACGTGTATTAGAAAGGTTACGTGAGTCTGTCCTTCACCTTCATCAAGGATGCAAAATTGTAGGAGTGAAGCCAATTACACTCCCCGATTTAAAGAATCCATCATCCTTGAAATCGTCTTCGGTGTAGCAGCTCCATCCGTCTTTGGAGAAACGCGACAAAGAACAAGTTTTAATTGAATCCCGTTTATTCTGTTGATTCCATTAAAGTTGCCAGCGAAGCACTTCTCTCCCTCCGCGACCAGCTGTCTGTCAGTCATTATCACCCGCCGCATTCCAGTACCAGCTAATACATAAAAAAGACAGTAAATCTACTCAGGGTCTGGAGCGCAGGAGTCATAAAGTAAATCGGCTGCTTTATGTTTACTGTGTGTAGGGGGGGCAGGGCCAAAGGCAGTTTGAGGGCACTAAATCTGAGAGGGTGCTGGGGGGGCAGCAGGGGGGGCTTCAATCACAGCAGTGTACACATATGTAAATGCACACACACACACACACACACACACACACAGCCACAAGGGAGCAAAATGGACTGTAAGATGAATGGTTATTAATAATGGCAGCTGCGCATTACGACAGAAGAGCAAATAGAGTGCACACACACACACACACACACATGTACACACACACACGAACACATGCACACACACACACTTGCACAGGCAAGTATCATCTGTCATACCATGTTAAATTATTATTCCTCCTTCACACACGCACGCCGCCGCGACGTTGACGTCCACAGCTCGGGTTCGGACAGCGAGGATGCTGGAAGGCATCGTGGGTGCCGTGAAGTCTCCCGTCGCCACCGCCGTTTCTGATAGCCGGTGTTAATGGGTCACATATGGGCGTGACAAATTAACTTTGCACCGACACAAATAACCGATGAGGGTGACTCGCTGACGATGGGGTGTCATCGCGGGATGACGGCTCATCTGTCAGTTTGTTTGACATCGTTAAGCCACAGATGACACTGGGTTTGCGTCACAGTTGGAGACTTTCCTCTGTGATGGAATATTAATATTAAATCTATATCATCTATAATGATAAAAGTGTCATGTACAACGATCAAATGACATTTTTTTTCCCGAAGCCACTCACCTTAAGAGTTTACACACTACCTTTCTTGTGTACCTGGTACTTCCATTTTCTGCATAAGCTCATAAATGTCACTGATAAAATATGCAGTAGATCCTGTTAACAACATGCTAGATGTAATGTCCACCCCGAGAGGTTTTTCAATATTTTACAACACCGAGGTGTGCACAAACTGTGCAGAGATGGAAATGTAATGATTCAACCCGCCGTGGAAGACACATCTGAATAATGTTCCCCCATATAACGTGGCCATAAAAATCAGTGGCTATATCCTAACTGTGCATTTACATGATTTATGTATTATTACTTTTAATGCATCCTGCCCGCCACTTTATGTAGCTGGCCGCGCATCCTGTACTGCTGTTATCCTGTGTACTTATTTGTAAGGGGAAACGCATGCGATGCATCGCAACACTATGTGGTGAGTTCATATGAAGACATAATATCAGGTGTGGCTCAGCAAAGCAATACAGACTCATCCTTAATGTGCTCTGGTGCTCTTTTTGTACACTCATCGCTATTTACTAATGAATTGCGCACGATTTTGCATAAAGGAAGCTATACATCGTACTACTTGCTAGCCCCACCGTAGCTGTGAGTTCCTTCAAGCTCGTTAACTGGAACAGAAGCTAAGCCGGCAAATGCGACAAATTGCGATTAAGATTTGCTCCGAACGATCACACATTCAAGAGCAAACATGCCCTTTGTGCAGCAAAACAAAGGATCAACAAAGAGTGAGAGCCTGCATCTCATTTGGAGTTGACAGAAGTGGATTTCGATGATGTGCACGCAGATGAATCTGCAACAGCTGGATTGGGTAGGCAATGATTCTGAAGTGTACTCGAAGCAACACGTCTGAACTAGTTTGGGTTTTCTTATACGGTGATTAAGGTTGCCATATGCCGTCAGCGCTCGGGGGGGAGGAAATCTTTTTTTTTTTCTTATGCAGTCATCAGAAAAGGCCTTTCTATTCATGCAAACTCAAATTTACAGAGCTCTATCAAAGGCAGGACTCGGAGCGAGGCCTCAGGCTTTTCTATGGGTTTCACAAAGACGAGCACTTTTTTTTACCCAACAAAACCGGTCCAAGACAGAAGTCCGTTAGTTCTCACATCTCATTTGAATTATACATCACTTTGGCCAAAATGTTCTATTCCATCTTGGAGACAGATATTATAAAACAATAGCTCAGGGATAAAATAAAGTTAGTTGATAAAAAAAACTAACTAAAAGAGCCTGCAGAGGAAAGGTCTCCCCCTGCCTTTTGTCCTCGGTGTGACTGCGTTTGTCCTTTAGTCGCGAGGGAGAAACCGTCCCCGTAGACCACCGATACTCACCTTGTACATGGAAATCTGACCTGCAGAAAGAAAGAGGACGGAGTGTGCAGGTGAGCAAGAGAGACAGTGACGGAGGGTTGGAATAAACGCGCGTGTGTGTGTCTGTGTGTGTCTGTGTGTGTGTGTGTGTGTGTGTGTGGGACATGTCTCTGCCTGTTTGCCTGTCTTGTCAGTGACACGTTGCTCGTGTGCACGTGTGGATAAGTCTGATGGGTGCTTACCCCATTTGCATGCACACTTCTAAATGTGCGTGTGTGTTTGTGTGTGTGTGTGTATGTGTGTGTGCGTGTGTGTGTGTGTGTGTGTGTCGTGTGCGTGAGGCAGAAATGAAAGGCAGGAGTCCCATCTGTTGTGGTGTAATGACTGTGCTATTTGGAGGCAGGAAAGGTTTGGTGCGGGAGCAGCTGGTACCTCGCCCGGTGACCTTTTAGCATTCCTCCTCTCACCATCTGACAGATGTGTCAACTCGATTATTTCAAAAGGCCCTGAATAAATAAGCGATTGCGAGGGAGCGCCACCCGCTAACCCAAAAAGTCCACGAATCTTAGGCCCCGCACGCATTCACACAGGTGAGAGCGGCTGGGACTCTGAATGTGTACTTGCAACCAAAAAAGAAAACGAGGAAGACCGACACTAGCACATGCACGGTAAACAGCACAATCAAATTCGCCTCCGCCGAACAGAGTAAACGATCATGGGAGGTGAGCGGACGCGTCGACCCCGTTGTTGCATCGCTCATTTCCTACGTCCCCCTCGCTCTGCCCCACTCTCTCTTTCTTTTCCTATCATCCGCTAAATAGCTGTTGAGTCGCTGGTATGAGGCTTGGTAAAAGGGGTACAATGGGGGTGAATTGAACGCCATTGTGGCTCGGGTGCCCTTGGAGCACTGCTATTAGCTGACTGCGAGAGGAGGGGGGGAGTGGGGGGGCCTCAGGTGTTGCTGGGAGGCCGCCGATGGACTGTCATTCCCTGGCGGAACCCACAGCGGACGGAGGGGAATGGGAGTCTGTTGTGCATATCCTATGTGTGTGTGTGTGTATGTGTGAGTGTGTGTGTGGAGGGCGGGGGGCTAATTGACTCACTGAGTGATTGGGGGACTGTGAAGAGGCGACCGCAATCAGACCTGCCCTGATAGAGTTTGATGCCTCCCTAAATAGTTTTCAAATGGAGGAGCAGGTGCTGTTTTTCCGAAGCAATCCCCGACGCCCGGGTGTAGAGAGGAAAGTGTGTGTGTTCTTGCACGCGTGTGTGTGTGTGTGTGTGTGTGTGTGTGTGTCAGTATATGTGCTCTAGTAAGGCTGTATCCAGGAGATTGTGTGGGTTTTGTGTCATTGTTTGCCTCCTCTTTATTACAACAATCAGAGGGAGAGTAATCAGAGGAGGAGGGTGTGCGTGTGCGTGTGTGTGTGTGTTTATTTAGTTTTGTGTTGAGGTCACATTTACTTTTAAATTTAACATCTCAACATAATAAAACACAGAATTTGTGTTAAGCCACAGCTCTGATTACAGGAAACACCAAAAAATGTGACAATGTAAATGGAATTACATGAGATTAGGTGGTGGAGAGTGGTGAGCAAATACAGATGAGGGATACAACCCACAGAGGAGCCCGTGTTGCCTCAGAATTCAATTTTGGTGACTAAACTCATCTTGTCTTCTCCTCTGTGTAAAGAATGACTCCGATGCTCTCAAAACCCCGGGGGGATTTGAACAGGCCTCGGACCGCCCCATCTCTCTCAAGCAAGTGTGAAATGGAGCTCCATCAAATCATGTCCAGTGCTCTTGATTTGAATCCAAACTGGTTTGGGCTGGTTATGGGCATGTCATGCTTTGAGATGTGCAGAGACAGACTTGGCGCGGGCCTGTTTTATTGCCTTGTTTTACATCAACTCCATATGACATGCTTTGAATAACCCACTAAGTGCTTAGGAAAATGGATTATTCGAGGAGAATTTATAACACTTCTGGCACAGGAGCAAAGGCATGTGGGTGAGTGCTCCAAACATATGCGGCACTAGGGGGGGAAATGATTTTAATTTTCAAAAAGCTAGTTTCCGGCTTTCTTGACAATCCAAAGTCATATCAACCCTCACCTCAGCACGGATACAACATTGACATCGGGGCTTTTTTCCCCGCTGGGTGAGGACCACGCAACATCACCGTGGTCGTGCCTGGACTCCTGTCTCAGTGCTTCTGTCAGCGCAGCGAGCACTCCCCATCTATCATCTCCATTGATCTATACTAATGACAGATGGTCGTTACGGGTGGGGGAGACAGATTGCCTTCAGCGCAGCGTGGCTTCACAGGCGTGTTCAGGCTGTGCGTGTGTTCTCTGGGCGTACTGGAATATCTGATATCTCATTTCTTCAGATAAACAAAGGTCTATTTTGACTCTTAAATATTACAGAGAGAGCAAGCTTTTTAAGAATTCAGGCAGGAGCCAGGAGCACAGGATGATGCATCATCAAACCTTAGCATCATCCAAAAAAAAAGATCGAAAGCATATTTCCTGTGTGTCTTTCATATCAGTGTCGTTCTGGTTTAATGTGTATGTAATTATCAAAGAGGAACATCTGTCAGAGTTGAAAATTCTATTTTTTTTAGACACCTAAAATCCCATTAGAGAATCTGGGTCACTAACCCATCCACTCATGTAATGCACCCCGACACGATCCAGATGCGTAGCATGTGGAACGAAGCAAGGACGCTCACTTTCCACTATAACATTTTGCTGAACTGTTGCGTATTATGCATTTTGTATGGGGGGTACTTCACAGAGAGAAAAGCATATTTAAAGATGCACAAGCCATGTGTGCCACGAGCCAGTGTTTGCACTTTAGTTTTGCCCCCAAAGCGCCGACATCTGTGAAACTGCAGGCTTCAAACTCTAGACCCGGCATCTGCACAACCGCCGTCCTGCTCCTGAACATTTATGGTGAGCGCTATGGAGTATAATATCATTTTAAATAACTAAAGATTTGATTTTAAAGAAGAACTTATATCTTTGTCTGGGTCATTTTTAAGAGAACGTATTTGTGTGAATTTTCAAAAAATAAAATAAAAAAATACAAAATAAAAATAAAATTTAAAAAAAATCACTGATCATGAAAATATTTGCAGATGAATTATTTTGTAAACTGAATTTACCCAGATAAAAAATAGAAATGAGCAAGCTTCCACACTGCTGCTATATTATTATATATATATATAATTATATTAGGTAGGTAGGCAGAGAAGTTCGGACAACAACACACACAGAGGGAACGCGGCTTTATTAGCCAATCTACTCTATATCTTTACATAGCAAATAGTTGATGCTGCTATATTAATACTCTGATAATGGAATTTAGTACCTTTAAAAACTTAGCCCTTCTAGAACAGCCCATGTACTGAGACTGAGTCCTAAACCTGGGTTTGCATGCGACTCCGAGGCTCTTTGCTGCACGTCGTACCCTCTCTCGCCCCATTTTCTGTCTATCTTCGACCATACTTTAATAAAGGATAAAGATTTGCATGAATAAACAGGACATTGTGCAACAACGCACCAAAGAATAACGAGATGCGGGATAACAATGGGGTCAGATGCGGCCATGAGAAGCGTATTCGTTCAGCAGGGTTTTCATCCCGGTGTTGTCGTAGACATCACAGGCAATTAAAACAGTATTGTGTTTCAGGTCACACAACAGCAGAGCTCCTTCTTTTGTTTATTAACTGCGAACCTTGAAAGACTGGCTCTAACTAGCTCAGTATGATTTATTCATAAGACTATGGATCTGCATAAGGCCGTGTCAGTGCAGCGAGCTAGCTTCGAGGAGGTCAATAAGTGGTCGATACATATTGTGCTTGCATGGGAATTATTCATCATTCTTTTGACTGTTCCTCCACCATTGTGTCAGAGGCCATCAATATTGAACTTCAGTTACCAACCTTATTATAGTGAAGAGGGTAGATGAGTTGTCATTATTTTGGTCAGTTATTTGATATATTAGCTGGGGGTTTTTTTTTTTTTTTTTAGAGGTTGGCCTAATCAATGATTCCTAATGTAGGACCATAGAGGGTCTATTCTCATGAAAATAGATGTCATTTAATGCAAAACACTTTAGGGATCAACACACGTTACAGCTCATTATTTAAATGGAAAAGAAGCCTGATCGATGGCAATGACATTTTTCACTTTTGACAAGTGTACAGCTAAAGAGACTGGACATCAATCTGAATCTTTTTTGATGAAGAATTGCACAAAATCTGGTTAATAATGGACGGTTTGAGAGTTGATCATCTGTTTTGAAAAAAAAAAAAACAGAAAAATGGTACGAACTCAAATGTCGAGATGTGCAAAGAATCGATGATTTATCGACAATAAATACATTTCTGAGAAATGTTTGAAGTCATACCACAGATGTAAGAACTAGTCTCTCTACAGCACACAGCGATGGTTTGCTCACATTTAAACAAACGGTTCTCGTCAGATACAACCTGGCATTGATTCCAACAGCCGTGTTGTCGGCTGCATAGAACGGAACCAGGATGTGTAAACAGGCACCAGCAGCAGCAGCAATAACATCTATAACTCAAAGTAGGTGCTATGGGGCAAGGCGGAGCTACGAACACAGAGCCGCCCCCCCATCCAAAACCAACCACCATCGTGAACTTAGATCTTGAAAAGCTTCATTGGGTCCCTAAAGGTGTCCGGCAGCCAGTGGGGCCCCTCGGACCTGGTACCAGCTCCATGATTTAGATGAGGTCATAAAACTCTAAATGGAGATGGGAGGCTAGTTGCTTAATTGACCTTTATTGGGCTTTCTGCTTCATTTGAAGACTGGATATTAAATTAACATGATAATTCAGGCCCAGCATGTTAATGCCATCCCCTCCCTTCCCCCACACACATTTTAATATCACCTGTAACTTTTATGGCACCCATTGATTTAGCGCTGCTTTTTATGAACTGCCTTTAATTTTCCATATTGGCACGCACTTGCACAAAGAAGGCTTTACTCCAATTGAGCGGCACGCCGTTACAGGATTGAGGGTTTATGAGGCCATTTCTATTAAAGCCCTCCTCTATTCTTACAGTGACTTATACAGGCTGTAACATGGAGATGAGATCTAATATATACAAGGGAGCCCGAGGGTTGGTTAAAGGAGCAGTGACTATCGTCCTCGTGTCACAGGTGGAGTGGTTTCATTATGTGGAGCGGCAAATTAACACTGGCGGGAATATTTTGTATGATCAAATAATTAGGATGTGATAAGATATACGTACACAATAACACAAACGAGTACAGCAATAGTACGGCATTTAATATTCAAAACGCTCCATGATATACTGTAGCATATTACGGTATTATACGATGCCACGTAGAAGTTCAACCACTGTATAGAACGATGATTAATATCACTTTTTCCATTGTTCTTTCTTATATTAATAGTGTGTTTGGTGAGGCACATTTATTTGTCGAGCCATCCCTCCAAATATCTCGAGAATCATCTTACCCTGGCAACATCTCTACGCATAAAACCGACTTTCTTTTGCACTGCGTGAATCCTTTATGAGGTTTATTATTTACATACGGTCAATGTTGAAGCCAGGTAGCCGGTTTCGTGGTCTGGCCTTGAAGGTGGAGGCCGGGAGAGCGCCGGTGTCCTCTTGTGGAAGCGAAGGGGCTGGCAAGTAGTGGTGACCTGTACGTCAAAGCCTCAAAGTCACACTGACTGTGTGTGTGTGTGTGTGTGTGTGTGTGTTAGAGAGAGAGAGAGAGAGAGCACTTAAAATGCACACTATACAAATAGGGACACACATTGCCAGTCTGACAAAAAGCCAATAACCCGCCAGCACATTAGAGGTGAATTGCTTCCCGGATGCAGCCCCTTCTCCCCTCTCCTAAGTGGATGCATTATCATTTTGTCTGTCACAAAAAAAAAAAAAAAAAAGAGGAGCCAAAGAATATGAATATGCGTTTACATCTGTCTCCCATTAATATGCATGCCTGAATCCACATCTCAACACAAAGCCAATTTTCCGGCCATCTGTGGGATGGCTGGTGGAGGTAATGAATATTCTTTATGAATATGTTTTATTTTGCGAGGTGGAGATACATCACGCCCGCGCCGCCATCATTCTCCCCCTCGCTCTCTTGTCCCCTCTCACTCGCTTCCCGCTTCTCCGACGGCGCCGGGAGTCTTCCACTGCACAACTTGATGAGTTTAATTAGACTGTACAGAGGAGGGATGGATGGATGGATGGATGGACAGATGGAGGGAAGGTTTGGGTGGAGAGAGGATCTTTCACCACAGCAGACTCTCTCTCTCTTTCTCTAATAGGAGCCTTAATAAGCTCCACACCTGCTCTGAATGGTGATGCTGCAGAGAGAAATACGGCAGAAGGTAATAGCTATCATGACTTCTGCAGTAACCAGTCTACAGTCCTGCTGTTCATTTAATTACCAAAGTAACTCATGACCGAGGTACACCTCATAGAATACTCATTAATTTTACCATATCTTCTGCCCGGCTGCGCACGCAAAGCTCATCGTCTTCACGTTTTTACCGTTCGCATTCTCAGATTTTACAGCTTTACTAAGCTTTTATTTTATTACTTTTATGGGTAACTCACAAGATTTGTTTATATATATATATAAAATATCACAACAATGACATGAAATTGAAAAAAAAAATAGATCAAGCAAATTACCTAAATAATTTCACACAAAATCCCCCAAACCTGTGTCTCTGACGTACGCCGAGTTGAGCCTATTTACACATGCATGTTTATGGCGGAGTTAGGAGATGAGGATGGAGAGGTGGAGTGCGGGATATGTCGGCCCGTGGGCACCTTTACATGTCACATCGATGATTTAGATGTCAGTGACAGTAGTACTGTTGCTCACGCGTCTCTGGGGGCTTCGGCACAGTCCATTGGCTAGTGGTGTCCTTTAATGATTTATGATTGAAGTTAGCCCGTGAAGTCCCCAGAGCATCCCCCAAGAGCGAGAGGCACGGGGAGTGACCAGTTTTATGGCAGGACTGGGAATCAATTATGCTAACGGTGGCTAATGAATGCACTTGAGGGAACTGCTCCCCGCACTCGAGGGCCATTTTTTGCCATTTGCATATTGATGGCAGAAGGACAGTGGCCACTTTCATCTGCCTGTGATGGAGCATCGTGGAAATGGACTTCAGTGTGTTCCTTTTCCTTACTGTAGATTGCTTTGCTTCTGCCCCCCCGTCTCTTTTTTTTTAACATTAATCATTTATATTAAGCTGCAACAGTAAAAGAGTAGAAAAATGATCCACACAAACAATCCTTTCTCCACCTCTTTGCACTCAAAAACGCACAATATTGTCCCCTCAACCAAACCTCATCCTCTTTTTCAATAGTCTGAAGTCATTTTCAATTAGGGCCATTTTGCGGTCGGTCCTGGAAGTGCTCCAGCTTCTCCCCAATGGACTCTGATAGACACTGTATGGTTGAAGAGGAATAATGGCGAGGCCTTTTACTGCTGCCAAGGTTAACATGCATTAAAGTCATCTGTTTGCAAAGATGGACGTCTGGAAACACTCACTAAAATGCATTAAGGTAAATAACGCCAGACGGAGAGAGAAATCACTATGTCCGATGCGTCTCGGTGAAGTAAAGAAGGCTATGAATATGAAATGTGCTATGAATAAGATATGTGGTGGTGGTGGTGGTGGTGGTGACACTGCAAAAAAGAAAGACTAGGTGCGAGATGAAGGCATTCAGGATCGTCTCATTCAATGAGATGATGAAAGTGATGCATGAAATGTTTGACATGTTTTGTTCTTTCTTGCCAAGAGTTAGATGAAAGGTTTGATAAATCTCTCATATTTATCCATTAAATGAGAACCTGGAGACTGAAGGTTAGCTTTGCTCTGCATACATACTGAAGAAGGGGCAAAAGCTAACCTAGCGCTGTTCAAAAAGGAAAAAAATAAGAAATCTTCCAACCTGAATCTCAAAATCTCATCCATTAAAATGTCATAATCCACAAAAACACTGACGAAACACTGAGGAAACACTGACAACGTGATTTCAAAGGTTTTGCGACTTCTTCTCCACTGGTTGCCTGGCAACCATATGGGACACAAACGAGACGGGAAAAAAAATATGTCCTTCATCTTTCATACCTCTATTGTACCCGTGCATATAGCGAAAGCTAATTTCCAACACCGGTCCCTTTGATGGACTGTGATTGTTCATTTGTGTTCATTTATGAGATATGCTATGATAACGATCTGAGAGTAACGATCTTTTCAAAAACACAAAGTATTATCCTGTAGAAAAGACAGTGGAAATTTACTTTAAAACAACTTTGAGAAAAAAAAAAAGTTTATCACCAGAGTCGTAGAGTATCATACCTGGGGAAGGTAAAGTTTGGACACAAATAAACTTGGAGAAACATCCGATGAGTGATGCTATCGTTCAGTGGAATAGACAGACGGAGACAGACAGGCAGTGTTGGAGGCTCCCACTAATTTGATCTGGTGACATTTTCTTCTCGGGCTCCTCGGGGGAAAAGAGCAGCAGCGCGGGAGTATGGGAGTTAGAAAAGGAGGTGTTAGAGAGAGTAAGAGAGATAGAGATGGAGAAAGATGGAGAAAGAGAGAGAGAGAGAGAGAGAGAGAGAGAGAGAGAGAGAGAGAGAGAGAGAGAGGAGACACTAATGAACGCAGACAACAAAGACCCTAACCTGAGCTCCGAGCCCCTGGAGACACTGAGAGGTTTTTCATTGGGTCAATAAAAGCACTGGACCGTGTCTGCGTTAGCTTGCCCTTCAAGCTCTCGCTTAACCGCAGTGGGAGGACTTTTGTTCAAGGTTGTCAGGAGTTAAAGGGAAATATGGCTGAATTTCATTATGAATGTATGATTCAGAAAAGCTTCCATCGTGGCTGCCTATGCACGAGGACGGATCTGTGACATCTTGTTTATGTGTGATGTCAACCTAAAGGATTCATTGGGAGCGATGCCACTATGACAGTAGCAATGTATTGTACATGTTGATTGTCAGTATGACAGTATTTCAGCTTCTTTTTTTCTTTTCTCCATTCACTCACCTCTCCAGGGGAGCGTTTAATTGCACCCGAGAACAGATCAATTCTTAATTCAAGGACCGGTTGCTGCAACACTGAAAACTGAGTTTGCGGTGCAGAGAGCGGGAGGGATGGATTCCCCACTGGATGTTTCGGGGTTCATTTCTGCAAGAGAGCAGTGCCGTATATCCCTCTGCCAAATCACAGGAATGCAGCCGCTAAGCGAGGTGGGCCGAAATCAGCATGATGAGATATTGACTCTTGGCTTGTAATTTCATTTTATGCACGGAGTGGCAAACAAGATATCACACTGTTCATAATCCTCAGCGTCCCTCAAACACACACACACACACACACACACACACACACACACACACACACACACCTCCCACAGACTCCTTCATGTTATTACCAGGGAATCTCAAGCTGTATGAACCTTGAGTCTGGGGTCTTCACACCATGATTCACACCTGAAGGGGAAGAGTCAACACACACACACACACACACACACACATACACACACATACACACACACACACACACACACACACACAATGCACGCTGGGGGACACATACTCGGTTGCCCCGCTAAGTCCCCCCACGTCTGACATATGTCACTCCCAATCTGTTCAGCAGGCCACACATCGCTCCAGCATCGTACCGCCACTGTTGCGTGGAGGGCTGCAGAGGGGAAAGTCAGGCAGAGAAACAGAGAAAACTGAACAAGAGGGCACAGAGGGACAGAGAGAGAGATAGAGAGAGAGAGAGAGAGAGAGAGAGAGAGAGGAGAAGAGAGTCTGAAAGAGCTGCTAGTGGTTGCCTCCCCTCTCCTTGCTAATTGCTAGTTTGGAAACAACACCATCTGTTCTTTAAGAAAGTCAGATGCACAGTCTAAAAAATATGCCACCTCTCCTGAATACATTTACCAGCAGCCAACACAAATAACTCAACAGCCCCGGGCTTCTTTCAACACAAAGATCCTTCAGGACACCGGCTAGACAGGCATCTGTTATATTTGTTACCGTATAATGTTGAGGGATTTTGATCTAGTCCTGGGTTACAGCCAGGGGGGCCCTGCATAATGTAAAACACATGATGATGAAGACAGTGAGGAAAAGACGTGAGTCAGTGGACTCTTCACGTGCACAAACAGCTCAGAATCCACCTGTAACCATGCAAATTCCTATTTGGATGTGCAGCAAAGTGATAAATGGAAGTGGATTGCCACCTTGTGGCTGAGAAATGCAATCACACTGAGGCGGCTGAGAAACTCCGCTTTGTCTGGAGGCCAAATTACTGCAATTGCATTGTAATGATTAATTGTTGCAAAATCATGCAAACATTCAGAGAGAAAAATGTTCAAGGACTCCTTTAAGAAACATTAACATCTGCTATGCATATTATAGCCTCTTCCCCTGAACCATTAATCTTAAACTTCATTAATCTCCTCCTTATGCACGCACATACATAGAGACAGGCTGTATTTTGTTTTTTATTATTGTATTTTCTATGTATATTATTTTGCATATTGAGCTGAATAAACACTTTAATTCTGCTGTGCACGTGTACGATGTTGAATTAGGATAAAGTTATACATGCCATTTAATCAAAACATTTTTGGAGGGAATTCATTACAACTCTATATCCTCAGCATAAAACTAAGGTTACTTACAAAAAACCATGTAGCATACTAACACGCCAAAATGAGTTGGTACTTTTAGGAAAACAACAAAGAAAAAAAAACAATGTAATGACCCATCAGGTGCAGCAGAAGAAGGTTATATCAGCGGCGTTCACGGAAAAAAAACGAATCTATAACAGCATCAGCTGTAGAGTATAAACCAGGTCCTCTTGGGATTCTAGGCACACAGCTCAATGCAATGACTGTGTTTTACATCGCCAATCTGTTACAGTGGGATCTCCCCTGCTTCAATCCCATGGATGATTAAGCGTGATAATTAAGGTTTTTGGACATTTTCCACAGAGGAGCAGACGTGGCAGCTGGTGACATTCATGCATTCCCAAACACAGAGGAGGGAATTACAATGAGGCCTCCATTCATTGCAGTGATCACAAAGTCTACTCTTGGCTCTGGTTCAAAAGCAGTCAAGCTGTTGTTGAAAAGGACTATTTGTGGCTCTCTTTGTTGCAATGTAGGCAATGTACCTTGATCTATTTGGGGAATTATGGAAGCCACAGAAAGCAGCCAAATATTTGTTTTTTTTTTTTCCAGCAGGGATGTTCTTGCCCAGGAAAGAAACCATGAAGATTATCAAATTACATGTTTGATATTTTTGGTTAATAATTTCTAATAGAAATGACTGATTTCATAACTGTTTTCACAGGATTGTTGTCTTAAAAACAAAAGACAAGTTTACTTCCTGCTACTCTTTTTTTTTCTCTTGCTCACTGCTTTCTTTTCATTTGGCCATTATGTTTTCTACTTTGTTTTAAAACTGCAATGCTCATAAGGTGATTCCCTGTCACAATTACATTTTGAGGAGGATTTGTTTAGTTAGTTAGTTTATTTGAATGTTAACTGTGAGGATGATATATAACATAAAAAACAAAGAAACTAATCCATGCTATAAATTCCAGCAGGTTAGATTATACAATAGTAATTTCTCTGGTTTGTAACATACTTCTTGTACAAGTTACTTAAGTAAAATCCTGTGTTTGATCTTCAGCTCCTACTGCCATTGAGCAAAATGCTGAACCCCAACTGATTCTGATGGTGGATTTCTGCCGATATATATGTGTGTGTGTGTGTGTGTGTGTGTGTGTGTGTGTGTGTGTGTGTGTTGTGTGTGTGAATGAATAAGAGCGGATAAATGTGTTGTATAAACTATGTCTAGTCCAGTATTATCAGAAAAAATATAAATAAAAACAATACACACACACACACATGTACAGTACAGTACATATTATAAAATATAATATAGTATTACATTTTAGATAATGTTACTATTTTTTTCCCACGCGTCACTTAAAACAACAGTTGTAAAGATAAAGAACATGCAACTCTAGCTATAACTTCAGTCAACCAACGACTCAATCTCCCAGAAGGCACTGCTCAGGCGGAAACGCCGGGGACTCCATGGAAACGGCAGACTGGCGTGCTAGCTTTGGAGACAAGTAGCATAGTTAGCTAGCTTGCTCGCTAAACCTGGTTCCGGATAAACTTGCCGCAACACTGGACACATTTCACCCATCCTTTGTGCAAAGATGAGCCGCACCCCCGACGCCAGAGCGAGGTGAGGACACGCTGCGTCAAACGGAATGCTCCGTTAACGTTAGCCGGCTGCAGCTCGTACATTTACGTTAGCGAACGTATCGTTGGTTAGCTAGCTGTTACATTGTACATTAATCACAGATAAAGCCGTTTTTCATCAGTAGGCGTGAATGCAAAACGCCCTTAGTGGACAATAAGGTAGTTTCTGATCCCCAAACGGACTTTTCCCTAAACCACAAGCAGCTAACACTTATTTCCGCTTCTAATCCTCAAAATGAAGCTCAAATACTAACGTTACCCTTTAGAAGATGACCTCTTCTAAAACTAACGGTAGATGTTACTAACAGGAAATAACTACGTTTTATATTCAGCCAGGTAAGTGTCGTGTAAAGGAGGATGAAATAAGAGGATTTATGAAATTATCTGGAAAAAATAAAACATACAAGGTTATCAATGGGATGCTACATGTAAAAAAAGTGTGAAATTACACATGTATTACACATTTTCATCCCTACTATTAATGTCGTCCTTCGCCCTTCCTTTCAGGGACAGCCAGACAAGAAAGATTCAGGAAAACATCACCAACGTGGAGAAACATTTCGGAGAGCTGTGCCAACTGTTTGCTGCCTACGTCCGTAAAACCGCCAGGCTCAGAGACAAGTCAGATGTCCTGGTCCGGGAGATCGGTGTGTTTGCAGACACGGAAACGCCACACCTGAAGAGGGGCATGAAGCAGTTTGCTGACCACCTGGCAAAGATTCAAGACTACCGCCAAGCTGAGGTAAAATCTACAGGATTTTATTTCCTGCTGCTTTGATTTCAATCACAATGTTCACAGCCAAGTAAGACAGAACCTAACATGGAGCCATTTGCCTTACAGGTGGAAAGGCTTGAAGCCAAAGTCATCGAGCCTTTGAAAAGTTATGGAGCCGTAGTGAAACGTAAAAGGGTAAGTGTTGCTGTGAGCCACAGCCAATTATTGTTATATGACTATTTTACTGTGAATGGTTGTGAGGTAAAACACTTTAAATATATTAACTTTTGTGTAATTTAGCAGGGCACTGAAGTTATTTTTCTTATACTTACCTATTGAGATATCTAATTTAAACACAGTAAAACACAGCAAATGCTGTTCCAGCTGCCAGACATAAAATGAACAAAAAGAAAATACATTAGTGCCTCAAATATGGTGATCCTGCCTTGGATCCTCTCCATAAAGTGTCCATAACTTGTTTCAAGATTAAATGTTCCGGCCTACAAGGGTGTAATTGTGTCATCAAAATGAGCAAATAGGGGCTGAGGGGAAAATTTTTACTGTCAGTGTTATTACAACTTTAGGCCACATGAGGGAAGTGTTGATTCAACATTCCACCAGCACATCAGCCTGTCTTTGCACCATTCTGTGTCCCCCTCTCAGCATCTTGTTTAAACCAGGACTTATGGTAATAAATTGCGAAGTCAATTGTTTCTTTGTGACTTTTGGAGTCTCTCGCATACAGTTAAGCCATAAATAATACAATGCTAGCCGTCTTTGTGTTAAATCTAAAATACTTTAAATCTGTCGAGTTACCAGAATTTACAGCACGTGCCAAAACACACAATAAACTTGGTTTAAAGGAAACAGCCTGCTCTCATATTGATCGATTGGCCAAAAAGAAAAACCTCCCAACTATTTCACAGTAAAGATAACCCAAAACTGGCAACCACATGGTGTACTTGAGGCCTTGATCTGGAAACACTCAGTGACACCAAATATTTGTTTGGTTATGCACTGAGACAAATTTAATTACAAAATTAATAATTGACTATCATTGCACGTTCTGGTAATGGCTGCTTTGTCCTTGTGTGCTTGTGCATCCATGCAGGAGGATCTGAAGACGACTCAGAGTGCCAGAGAGAGAGAAGCCAAACAGATGGCTCAGCTTGAGCGGACCAGACAGAGGAACCCCTCAGACAGGCAGATCATTGTATCCTTCCTTTGTTTCTCTAATTCTCCTAACATCAAACAGACAGGGGGGCTTTCAATATTACAAACCACCTGTGTGCTGCAGGCAACGTGGCAGCTAAATTCCTTCTTAGTTATAGATATGAATTAATATCGCAGGGAAATTACCTTGGACTCATTTTTAGCGGGTATGTTGTCTCGTTTGAATAGGTTTTACTTTATTTAACATTATTTTCCCAGCCTGTTGCAGTGTAAAATAACGTCACGTGACAAGCTAATGTGTTTTGGTGTTTCCTTGACCAAGCTTTTCAGTCTCAGGTGGGTCCCACGTAATCAGCACCTCTCATTGTCGGTGATGTATGAATAAGATGAAACGCGTTTCAGAATTACATCAAAATGAAAAAAAACAATGAGGTTTTTTTTTCATTACCATTCATTAGATGTGAAATACATCGTGGTGATTACTTGTAATTTATAAACCCTCTGCAGCTTCTCCATCGTCACATCTGCAGATACGATAGGAAACAGAAGAAGTAGCTGCAGCTCATTTTAATGTCATATGTGTGCAGTTAAGGTGTGAAATCGCCTACATGCAAGATTCAGTATCAAATACACAGATACTATTGCTTCCCCTTCCTATTTAAAGAGCACATTAGCAGGTTAACATCTGAAGGGCTCTTAGCAAAGATAAGTGGCACATGTGGGACTAGAACTACAGGCCTGAAACTAAATTATGGCACTGCAGCTCTGCTATTGAATGCTCTCAGTTCAGGTATTGAGTATTTCTTTTCTAATCGCGAATGCCGAATAAACATGCATGAAGGGATGCTGTTGTATTTCTATGTTTATACGCGGATGTTTTCAAAAATGTGATCCATAACCTGTAGTGTTTTCCCCCCAGGCAGAGAGTGAGCTCCAGAGAGCCACCATGGATGCCACACGGACCACGAAGCAGCTGGAAGAGACCATAGACGAGTTTGAGAAGCAGAAGATCCGGGACATTAAGGTCTGCTGCTCTGAGCTTTCTATCCACCTCAAATTAACTCCAATTTCAGAACTCTTTTACATGTCTTGTGAACACCAGGTCATAGTGATTTATTTAGATTAGTGCCAAAAGCCTACTCGGTACTGAATTATTCTCCATGTCTTTCCCATTATAGAAAATCTTTGGTGACTTTGTTACGGTGGAGATGTCATTCCATGCCAAGGCCTTGGAGGTGTACACCCTGGCCTACCAGAGCATTCAGAGTGTGGATGAGGAGGAGGACTTGGAGGTAGGCTGATGGCCCAGTTATAATTAGCATGAGTGAGTTTGTACATAGGAAGTGTTTGAAAATGGGAATTTAGGTGTAATCATTTACCCGACATAATCACTGTGGCGCAGACAAACGGGTGAGATGTATATTTTAAACATGGCTGTATACTAGAGAGGGAAGCTGATCAGTCCTCACGTACAGCTGTGCACTGCATGAACCCGATGGGTTTATTAAACAAGTCCAGGCTATGATGACTTTATGCACTCATTGCTCATCGTCTCACTGCTCATGCATACTCCAACAACGGTCCACACCCTTTAACTCATTGGGAACTTTGAAGTAGCATGAGGTGAACTCTTCACAATTCAGTCATAGCTCTGCTGCTTTCTTCTGTTTACAATTTGGTCAGAGAGGTTTGCCATTGCTATTTTGAGAGACAATGCCTGTAGTGAGAAAACAAAGGATCAATGATTCAGTGAGCGAGGTTCCTCCTGCAGATGCCCTTGTGCTATTTTTCCTCCACCCCTCGCCATCTCATCTGTGTGTTTTTTGCACTGATTCATCTCCTCTCCATTCATATTGAAGTGAAACTCTTCACCCAGACAAGGCTGTTTTTCAATGACGCATAGTACAAAGCATGAGAGCTTGAATCGTCAGGGAAAAAAAAAAACGGCACAATGACAGGCATGTAGATAACCCTGATCGAGAGTCCTTGTGGAATTTATTCATTTGGTTCACATGGCTGTTTTCTTTGGTATCAGAGGCGTATGTTTTGAGCTGCTGTGTTTACGTGGGATTAAAGAAAGACCAGTTGTTGATTTGCCAGATATTCCAGGTTGTAGAGGATTCAAGTTGACTCTACATTTTATTTGACTGCTACACTAAATACCACATATATTGAGTAACATCCCTAAACTAATAATGTGCACTCCGTGTGTGTGCACTTGGCCACTTTACAGTCATCTTTTTAAATCCATAGCTATCTTGCATTACTTTCAGTGCATATATTAAGATTAACGATTGGTGTGTGGAGGCGTTGCTCCCTTTCTCCTGTTTCTTTCTGGAAAAACATAGCGCCTACTGTCTTTGGCAGGTGTTCAGGAGCTCGCTGCACCCCCCTGACTACCAGTCACGCTTAGACATAGTGCGAGCCAATTCCAAAACCTCCCTCGATCGGACCGGGTCCTTCCTGAGTACATCAGGGACTTTACAGGTAAGATAATACAAAAACTAGAATTTGCCCCCAGAAGATCTGTGTTTGGCTACGTTTCTTTTTTTTTTTATCATTGACAGTTGCACAAGTTTCATTGTGATGATGAAACAAAATTCCCTTCCTTTTTTCTAACCCACTCATCTTCCTCATACCAGTCATGGCGGGGCCTCGTCTTATCAGTTGTACCAACGTTTTTACGCAGCGTCACCCCAGCCATCGTTCGGTTTGAATCTCCACACACATCATGACATGCCAGTAACATCATGCATTTCCTCCTTCGTTCACCGTGTCTTCACAGACCACTTTTAAAAGGATGCCTTATAAAACAGCTGTAGAGCTGGTTTGGAATTTCTCACTAAATTATGAGAATGTGTCATTTGACATATTTAAAAATCTGTCTTCTTTAGGTCCCATGGAATGTTTTCGATGCTGTATCTTTTATCTCGAGATGACAAGATAGTAGCGTGCAGAGGCACATTGCAGTTGGCATCAGAATCGAATGCGTCTTGCGCCACAACTTGAGATCATACTTTACTTCCATGATTAGGTTGGATTTAATCTGTGGGGATCTGCAATCAGTGCGAAACCAGTCAGGTACACAGCATAGCTAGAAAACTGGATTGCAAACCCTTTGTGAATGCCTGATAAAATCAGGCAGTGAAAAGTGAAGCCAATTCAGAAGTGCCTTAAAATAGCAAACTGTCCGATCGGATAAAACTCATCGGGAAAATTGCTAACAAATGTAAAACATGACAATTCTTGGATTACACACATGCAATTATATGTCTTCACACCTGAAGTGTCCCAAGTGAAAGAAACATGCAGGAGAATGGTTAAGTGTTTGACTTGCATAGTGATTGCTTATTTGTTGTCGCAGCAACAAAGAGCTAGCAGTCGGCAGACAAGAAGAGAGGAGGAAGAGGACGACGATGAGGATGAAGATGAATCTGAAGAGGAGGACGACGACGACGAAGAGGACACAGACGATGAACATTAGTTTTTGTCTTAATGTATGGAAGAAAAAGGATACCAAAAGGGTGTTACTGTGTCATTGCCAAAACCGCCTCACACGGGTGGTCTGAGCAGTATTGTAGTGTGTGTTGTAGCTGTACGATTCTTTGAAGGCGCACGCATCGTTAACGTTGTCTTCGAAATTCCAGCCAATTATTTTCTTCTATATTTTTATATAACACGTGCCGAAACGCAACCGGTGCATTTTATTGCAACATGTACTTCATCTTTATGAATTAAAACAAACTTCTTTTCTTTCACATTTCGTGTCGTTCCAGTCAATTGCCGCTCTATAATAAGTACACGGTGTACCCTCAGTCACTCTGCATTGAAAATGGCAGCAGAGAAGGTGGATTGTTATTTTCGAAAATTGTGTGAATCAGACTAAGTGACAGTAGTTACGTGACGACCGCAGTTGGAAGTGACTCATCTCTTCTGCAGACTTGCAAAAAGTTGTACAAATGGAGCTGGGGACATTTTGCACCATTCGGTCTGTTTATCGTGTGTGTGTGTGTGTGTGGTACAGTGTGTGTTGTCTGCCACAGTGAAGGCTGATGCCTTCTATGTCTGTCTTGCATGAGTCACCCGACGCATTTATTATTCTTCATCTGGGCGAACCTATCTGCCCTTGTACACATATACACACGTATCACACGTTTGGATCGTTATCTGCAAAGAAACAATATACGCACATTTACACGCATGCACAAACAACAATTCTGATGGTATGAAAATGAGGGCCACCAAAACCTCCCTTACAGCAACGCTGATTATCTCGGCGACTGAGATAAAAGCTTGCGTAGGTGGTGTGTCGTCAGCCCTCGATGCATTGAAGGTTAATGGGTATGCAAACACAGTGACACCGACACGCACTCACGTAGCAGTCTTAGTTTAGTGCACTGGTGGATCTGAATGGCCTGTGTTGCAAATGAGTCATCACCTATAAAGTGTGTGTTTGTATGAGTCAGAGCTTTTTCCAATGGCACATAAACCTAAAGGCTCCACTCCCTGGTCGCGGAGGAGAAGAATGGACGGCGAAGGGGAAAAGGATCAGGGAGAGAAGAAAGCATCGCGTGAGGCTAAGAGGAAGGCCGATCGCTGCGTTAGCCCGGAGTCTAAGGTGAAAAAAGAGGCAAGACTTAGTGATGAGTCACCGACTGGTAAAAAAGAAAAAAGGCTGAGAAACAAACAAGGACACACATGCAAAGAAACAGATGTGAGGAGAAAGGTGGAGGAGTTTTGGGGAGGGGACATCAGTCATAACTCCAGGTCCTTATCACTGACTGTGACTCACTGCCCCTCAGCGTCACGCCACTCCCATCACATCCAACACCCACAGCACACATCAAACGCTGCAGCAGCTTTCATACGCACCACCGTTTGAGCATTTTGTCACCGATGTTACATTACTAGAAGCGACAGTGTTGTTGTTTTTTTAACGGTAAACTAAATTGCTAGTTTCCCTAAATGCGCTTCTGCAGATGTTTTCAATAACTACAAATAAATGCAAGTATGCACCTGGAATCCACACAATAAAACGGATCAAGCAAACAAATGAATACTGGGTTTTTTCCCCTCCCCTTGGGAATTGGAAAAACCTTTCCTTTAAAATGCAGCGGCACCAGTTATTGAGGTTGTTTACCGATATCACCACTAGAGGGAGATGTTTAAAGCTTTTCTTAAAGGGGGTCTTTCATTTGGGAAGTTGCGATATGGAGACATTGTGTTCTTCTCAACCTGTACCTGGCTGGTGTGTGTTTGTGTGTGTGTGTGTGTGTGTGTGTGTGTGTGTGTGTGTGTGTGTGTGTGTGTGTGTGTTTCACCTGTTATCAGTTAGCTCTCTAAAGAAGCAAACTGATTGTATTCCGAAAGCCACAACGGTGAGCTTTGAACTGCGAGACAAAAACATCCGGATATGTAATTAAAGCAGTTGAAACTTGATTAAAATCTATTTGGCTTCGACTCTCGTGAAAGGGCTGCTTCATGTCAACAATAACAAATGTAAACCACCTAAGCCTGGGTCGCTACTGTGGTTCTGTCCGTATCAATATATGAGAATCAACCATATCGCTCCCTAGTAAGAGCCATCGTTTGCGTCTGCCTGGCCAGTTACACACTGGCTAACAGGTGGGTGATTCACTATTCCGCCTCAGAATCTGACACATGTATAAAGACATGTCTTGACGGGACATGTGGAGTCCACATCTTCCCATATTTCCCTCCACCTACAGCTGCGACCAGTCTCCTGGGAGAATGTATAGGGGGATGTCTCATAGGTCAACCCTAATGGAGGCAGTATCTGTGGTAAGGAATCCTATGATTGGCTCTCCTATAGATCACAGAGAGGTAAGGATTCCCTCTGCACTCCTTCTGACTCAACTTCAGTCATCCCCGGTGATGAGTGTGCATCAGTGTGTGTGTGTTTGAATGAAGGAAAAAAGGCATGAAAGTGAGTGCGTTTGTGGGGATAGCCCCTAAATCCTATTTGTGCAGGTCTATTTGGCCAAAGGAAATATTGTGTTTGTGTGTGTAAATGTATATGTAACAGTAAATGCTGATGCAAATATCCATGCGTGTGTGCCACGGAGTCCTACAGTACAGTTGTTTGGAATATTAAATACAGTGCCGTGCTGGCGGCTGTTATAAAATCGAGAGGCAGCATAGCCGGAGTGTGACTCACACACTGACTCACTGACAGCGCTGCCATGGTGTGTGTGTGTGTGTGTGTGTGTGTGTGTGTGTGTGTCTTACACTTTGTGGTTACTCTGGCAGACTCGCTGTGTGTTGCTGGTGTTCTAAGAAAATCTGAACCATGCCACAATCCCTGGATTTCACACCAGCAAACAAGGTTACATATGAGTGAGTGTGTGTGCGTGTGTGTGTGTGCATATGTGTGTGCGTGTGTGTGTGGGTATGTGTGTGTGTGTGCGTGTGTCAGCCCCCCTTCCTATTGCAACATATGCGTGTTGTACATGTGCAATGGTCAAGCCCCCACCTTTCATTTAACAGAGCAACGTTTTCATCAGGTAGTATGAATTAAATCAACACAAAGCAGAACAATCACATACATATATATATAAACACATTCATCACTCAGGTGGTTATAATGCAAGTCAATCTATTCTCTGACTGGACCAATCAGAGAAGAGCATTGTCTGATACTCCCATACGGGGCCCCAAAACATGATTCTATTGAAAGAGCAAAAGTACAACAGCATCATCCCACAAGAAAAAAACAATCATATTAACTGCTAGGGATTTATATAGTTCATAAAAACAATCATGCTATCATTTCATTTACGCACCACCTAATCCAATTATTATGGAGAGAAAGAAGACATCTCTCCAACGCTTGGAACACCAAAACAACCTGGAATGATGAATATCAGTAATATATATATATACTGTATATATAAAAACATATTTACGATTTGGGGTCGAACCGTCCCTTTACACTAAATCGCATGTTTTCATGTGTATCTACAGAAGCACTGTAATGTGTGCTCCCAGTCACATGTTTGTGATTACATGAGATGGGAGACCTCGCGCTGCTCTGGAATGTCTATACAACGTGTATACAACAACGGCTCATCCTCCCATTTCCCTGATTTACGCGTCAACATGAAAGGCTGCGGACCTGTTGTCAAGGGCAGTAAGTCATAACAGCTATTGTACGGTATCCGTCCCGCATTCCAGGACCACAGGTACAAACGTAAATCAGGGGACGCCTGTGCTTTAAACAGCCGTAAAGGAACTGTAAATCTGTATGTGTCGACATTGTGCTGTTGTGCTCTGCTACAGTATATCACCCAATGGCGATAAAGTAGAAAGTGACCTCTTATTTACTTTCCACTGCTTCATAGTGGCGTCACCTGTACATGTCCGCTCAGTATAAATCACTGTTTGCAAAGAATAAGGGGGAAGTGAGAAACCTCTCTGTGTGTGTGTGTGTGTGTGTGTGTGTGTGTGTTCTCTACATGTACATCGAGTCATATATCCTTCACAACAATAAATACCCTGGGAAAAAAAGCCATCCGTGCACGTAACAAGGGTTACTTATCCAGTTAGACTCGGTCTTACAGCGTGATTATAGTATACGGTGTGGCTGGGAGCTTGTGTGCTTCACGTGTCATTTGTCATGTTTACTGCATGTGTGTCTGTGTGTGGGTGTGGTGTGTGTGTGTGTGTGTGTGCCTGTAAGGTGTTGGACCTGCTATCCAGCTTTGGCCTCATACTTTGCCTGCCAATCTGTTCCGCCTCATGACTGTTGTTAATGATGTCGAAATCACCCACATTCAAAGGACTGGGAAGGGGGGGGAGAGAGAGAGAGAGAGAGAGAGAGAGAGCACCCTTGCATCTGTGTATTGCACAAGATGCTTATCAGTCAGAGCTGTGTTGTGATCAGTGAGGGAGGCCTTGGCTCAGGAGCTCTGTGTCTCTGCAGCCTTGTCGTGTGTGTGTGTGTGTGTGTGTGTGTGTGTGTGTGTGTGGTGTTTATCTGTCCCTTACTTCTCATCGGCCAGCAGCCTGATATCAGTGGATTATTGTGAGTCTGTGTGTGTGTGTGTGTGTCCTAGTATAACACTACCCTCCTATCAGCCTCATACAGTCCATCACAATATCAAACTGCTTTTAGGAACTTTAGCTCCATAAACAAGTTCTGAACCCTGACCACGTATGAATTGACCCTTCCCCATGTCCCGCCGCCTGCTGCTGCTACGTCAAGCTGTCAGAGCTACGGGGGCCCACACTGTCACTACCTGCAATCCCTGAATAAATATTATCTCGCTTTTGGGAAAACAAAAACAGCATTTTTAGGGAGAAGCGGACCGAAAAGTCTACAATAGAGTTTGAAGGATTTTACACAGGAACGCAACATTTTAAAAATGTATATCTCCTTCCAGCATCTGTTATCACTATAACACTACTTTAAACTACGACTAGTAGCACAAAATCAGCCTGAAAATCAAGGAAAACTGGAGGATTGCAATTCAAGCTAGTCTGCGTTTGAGGGCGGGACAGCTATTTTATTAGTAATTTAATCTATGATGTTTGTTCAGTTTTGCTGAAAGTCTTTGCATTTGTCTTAAAATGTGTGTTTCTTTCAATGAGTTCAGATTGCAGCAAGCCACTGAGCGATGGAAGCAGAAAGACAGCAGGGATACAATAAACACAGATGTACAAGGGACATATATTATTAAAACTAAAAGAACATAAAGTAGTCAAAGACGAGCCTCATTCTCATGTGCATGTGTTATAATACAAGTATTTGTCTTTTGTTTCGGTACAAACAGAAGGCAGAGGCTGCTACACTCCACATGCCTCAGGTGTTTTAAAAATTCACAAGAAAGTGTGTGAAGAAACTGAATGTGTACACCGGGTCATGAGGAGTGAAAAAAAAGAAAAGAAAAGTCTGTCCTCTTGCACAACAAAGACAGCTCTCTCTCCTTCCACATTCTAAAAAATCTGCTTCCCTCGAACACCCCCCCTCCTTTCGTCCTCTTCTGGGCCAGAAAAATAAAGTGAAACCAAAGACAGAATGTGACACGAGAAGCTGTCAGGCTCAGCTCGGGTCAACCGTGGGGGGTCAACGCTATGTCTGGAGCCACGGAATCACTGAGTGATGTGTTAAGTGTCTCTCGGGGACACTTTAGTGCATGACAGCACGGCAAAAAGAGAGCACAGTGTGTGTGTGATTTCTCCAAGGTTGAGAGGAGTCCATCAGGCAAGCTGGTCCCTTGAGAACATCTCATCTGCTTGTAGGCTTTCCTGAACTCCCCACGCTCTCTCACCGAGTATCACACAACATGTCAGAACGCGGACAGGAAGCTCGATGCAGCACTCCAACCCGTCCATTTGAAAACAAAGCATCACAACACGACAAACAGAGAAGACTCACAAAACAGCCACAAGGGGACATGAAAAAAAAAAGACATGTGCAAACGTATAAAGACACACACACAAACACACACACACACACACACACACACAGAGACTGCAGCGGTGGCTATAAGACAGCCTGGGAACAGCTATTTCACTAATGAGGTCTATCCCATGAGGATTTAGTACTGCATAGAGGAATGCAGGCCCTCCGCTCTCATGACTGACCTGCCCTGACACACACACACACACACACACACACACACACACACAGCTACTTTACTGTCTGAGAGCTGCCCTCTCACACATGACTGATAATTGATAGAAGGCATCCAAGAACAGGACACTTGTAATGTGGTAGGTGCTGCATTAGAAACAAACATAACAAGCACACTGGGGAATTTGACACTAATTTGAGACGAGGCAGGCAGAACAGCGTGGGGGGGGGGGGACGGGCATAGAAAACAGAATGAGACGGAGGAACAAATAAACAAGGGCACAGAAGGGTCAAGGGGGGGAGAAAGTAACGCAGCGCCAGGGACACTGAGTTATGAGGATATGAAATGTGAAGTTTTATTTGCACTTAACATTCGTTCTCGTGGATTGGCTCACGGTTCGGATGCGAGAGCCAACTTCAGCGAGTTTACTAGAACAGATCTGCTGTCTGTGGCGGACAGACCCCGTCGCCGGCGGCCTGTTAACGGCGCCGGCTGCCAGCTGATAGACGGACAGCACGGGTGTCCGTCTCAGTCACGACTCTCTCGGAGAACACAACGGCAAGTTCTTCCCTCTACAGCGAAAGTTGAAGTATGACATGAATTACTTTGCAAAGTGTGTTTCGAAACTTTTTTTTTTTTAAGCCAGTGCACCAGCAGTTGCGTAGCCAACACAAACTATTCGGAGTGTGAGTACATCACTCAAAAGTACACAAACTCTAAGATTTATATAAACAACACTTCATTTTAGTGTTAGATTTGGAGATTTAAAAACATTATTCATACAGGAACCCACAATGGACTTTTTTGGTTATGCAGTTTCTATTATTGTATTTTCAGATGTTTGGATTATTTCATAGGAGGTCAGACTGTGTTTATAAGTAGGTGAACCACTGAAACAAGACCTTCAGGAGCCCACAGTCATAGCTAGTGGGTCTGTGTGTATTTAGCCACCATGCATGTCTGAACAAAATGTCACAATAACGTATCACTGCTATCCCTCGAGCCACGTCTGTGCATAGCTTGAAAATAGTGCATATCATATACTTATGTTTTCAGCACATTGATCTGGTTATTGTTAATTATAAATAAATATGTGTCATTATTGGTTTATAGCATCGTCTGTGTGCTGACAAGTACCCCTAAAAATGACAGTATGCATCCGCCGTGCACCCATCCCTAGAAATAAACACTAGCCCGCTGCTAATCGTTCCTGTGTCAGCCATGCGTAACACCGTGTCACAGCCGCCGCACATGCTGAATGCCTCGCAGGCCTTTGTTTTGGAAAATGTGCTAGAGGTTGCCATGGAGCTTGTGTTTGATCTATTGTAATTAACCGAGCCCACTGATTGCACAACGCTTCCCCCTGGCTGGTCTCCATCAGCGGGGCAGCCCTCACTGGACGTCTAATCAAACACCACGTTAAACCGCTGTTGATGCAGTCGCCTCCCCACCATGATCTGTCCTTACATGGCCCAACGGGGATCAAAGCAGCAGGGGGAAGGCAGGCCAATAAGGATCATTGGAGTATTAAACAAAGCTGAGGTTTACTGTTTCAAATGGGTTTCTGAGCTCAAGAGAAAGGATAAGTGTCAAGTGGTGTGTGTGTGTGTGTGTGTGTGTGTGTGTGGATAACAAGTGTCATATTTGTCATTTTATTTTACACTCATATTTGTGTAGAAAATATGAAGTTAAAAAGTCAACAAGCTCAATTAGCTTAGCTTAGCATAAACACCTTAAACATGGGGTAACTGAGCCTGTTTAGTAGGAGAAAAAAAAGAAAAGAAAAGCAGCCTAAAAGCAGCTTTAAACAGCAATAGTTGGTTAGAAAATGCATAAAAATATGTTTGAGACATGAGGCTGTTTCCCCTTGCCTCCTCGCTTTATGCTAAGCTAACCATCTCCTTGCTGTTGCTTCATATCAACAGACAGGCAGATTATTATTGTTCACTTTCCCCCAAAAAAGTGAACAAGAATATTCCCCCAAATTTGCTAACTTTCCCTTCATATCGCATATCGAGGGGATTTCCTGGGGATTAACCGCTATATTTTTGACATTTTGTAGCCACATTCTTCCTCAATCCAGTCACTTTTTGTACTAAGGAATTTCTAATGGTGACCACATCCCTCCGTCAGTGTGTCCTTCATCCCTAGTCTAGTCACTGTGTCCTGATGCGTGTCACGCAGCCTGCTTTAAAGTCAATTAGCCCCACTTCTCACCCCCAGGGGTGACAATCTGGGTCTCACATGACCCTTCAAGGCTGACCTTCACTCAACACTCACATATGGCCAGGCCCTAGGGTGGGAAACCGCCTACTCCATCCAAGGACGGGACTGTGTGTGATGGGTGGAGGGATGGCTATGAGGGTGTATGATCTCTGGAGACATATGGCAACTTGCCACTGTATTTTTTATAAAAGACAGAGATATTATTTCCCAATGATTCATTGTTGAAATTAAATAAAAGCTAAGCTCATACAGTGTTATAGTGTTCACTTTATTATTATTAATTCATCTGATACGAGTGTGAACATTAAGTGCTATGACCTAATATTACAAAATATCTGCAAGGGATTTCCAGTGAACTTGATATCTACTGTGTTGGGGGCTGTTCTTTGAACCTGCTTGTAATATGTTGCAATAACCCTTCAGCTATTTATATCATAACAGTGATTAAAGCTATTATATGGAATCTAGACACAGTAGGCCGCATGACTTGAGTCTGGACTTTCCCAGAGCCGCCGCAAACGCAACTTCACTTCTTTTTTTTTTTTCATTTCTTTAGTAATCCAAAGTGGATTAGGAGGAGTGTATACCCTGAAGCAACAAGTTAGATCAGCTCCATGAATCTGAGGACTGGGCATTAAATATGGAACAGAGGACCACCCATCTTTAAGCTACTGGATATGAGGGGGGGGGGGTCTGGTCCAGATTAGACTTCCACAAATACATATTTCAGGATTAAAGACAAGAGCTTAACCGTCAGAGGAGATTCCTGCGATGTAAGATACAAAGTTTAGACGCATAAGCCATAATACAGTTTCACAAGCTTTTTGGGGGTCAGTGAGTAGGGACGTCTTATGAAACAGGTCTCCCTGTGCTGTAATTCAATAAAAGCATGGGAGTAGGTGTGTGAGATGGTGTGTGTGATGGTGTGTGAGATGGTGTGTGAGATGGCTCGCTGCAGTAAAACAAGGTGTTTCTAATTTGAGGGTCTGTTAAATTGAACTGAATGGGAAAAAAACAATACTGTAATGCAGCAAACTGCCCCAGCTAGCTTTTCCAAAGGGTATTTACTGCAGTTTGTGTCTATGTGTGTGTGTGTGTGTGTGTTTGTGTGCGCGTCCCCAAGTGTTTGTGTGAAGTTTTGAAGCGCTGGTGGCTGCAGGGTTGTGCAACTGCAGTCCATTTGCCCAAAGCAAATAGCAACATTCTAAGAAAGAGGAAAGGGGGGTTGTGTGCGTTAGCAAAGGTTTTTTGCATGTTTTTTCCCCTTTCTATTTTCCACCAATGTCATTCGCATTTAATCTGCAGGGCTTGCACAATTTTTTTTTTTTCTGTTGCATTGATGTTGAGCAACACATTGATAAAGGTCACAAACAGTCGTGGCACTCCTTTCAAAAACACCTCACCGAAATGCACTGGGGCACGGATACAAATCCTGCACCTTAATAGCGTTTTAATCATAGTGTGAAATGACAGGCTACCGCTGGGTCTTGTGATATTTCAAAAGGTCATCTGGTTTGCACAAATGCCTCGCTAAAAAGGTGTTGGCCCAACTTGTAAGAGCCTGTAAGTCTGCTGGCATTCCTGCATAACTATAACCTCTGGAAGCCACAGGTTGCCGCTGAAAGCCTTGAGCTCGAGTCGGCACACACGTCTGAAGAGGTAAAAATGTAAACAAAACGATGTCCGACAAAAAATAATCCACACCGGGGCGAAATTTGCAGCAGTACGGGAAAAAAAATACAGATATAAATTGCATTAAAATGATGAAAAATAAAACTGGAAGGATAAAAACCCTAAAAAGGTTATAGAGATTTGGCTTAGCGTTCGGAAGCAGGAAGGGACTACATCTGAATACAAAAACGAATTCATTAAAAAGCAATCAACCTGCATGACATTGTTTATCGCCGTATTTATTTGAACCTGCAGTAAAAGCCCGACCCGACCGCAGCACACAGGAAAGCGTAACACCTGTGTCGAAAGACAAACACCGAGGATGATGAAACAGATGTTTCGGTAACAAGGTAACCCTGTCAGCACAGAAGTCAACAATGAACGGTGCAGTGTGTGTGTGTGTGTGTGTGTGTGTGTGTGTGCTCATGAAGGGGTAATATCCTCTCTCTTCCTGGTAAATGTGTGTTTACTGAGAGGGCTACAGCCAGGAGGCTAAAGGCAGGAGGAGTCTATGTGGGAGTGTTGGGGGAACACCAACCAAATTCTGATTTCACTTCTTTCTTTTTTTTTTATTTTCCAGTCATGTTGTTAAAACTTAGTGAGGGCGGGCTGACTTCACATTTGTGACATTTTGGCCCCCCCGAGCTACCGTAACTGTTATTACCTTTGCCAATGGGAATCCTGTGTTTACTGACCACACAAACACCGGGCCAGTGCCTGGTACCAACATCGCTTTCAGTCACTAAGCACACACATGTCAGCCTGTGAGTCAGTGCACTTCCCCCGTGCGCTGACGTACTTGTAATCAGTATGTAAGTCGGTCATCAGCTCGGCGGTTCCCCTCTGCCCCGGCCTGAAGCTGCAGGAGAGTCCCATCCGATCGTCCGGTTTCCATAATTACCGTCCAGCAAAAAAAAAACGAGGACAGCTTCGGGAGAGAGAGAACGAGCGCAGGAATTAAACAATGGTGGTTTTGATTCGTAATTATGGAATCTGGCTTTGAAAGCGGCGCCGCTGTGTGTTCTGCCCTTTTGGCACGACATGAACGCCGATGTTCGTTACGAGGGAGAACACAACTTTATGTTGGTTTTTGTAATACTTGTAAACTGAGGAATTCCTTCTCATTTGTACACAGCGCTGGCCCTTTAAGTCATTTATAAGTATTGTGTAAAGTGAAACTAATTTCAACCTTGTGTTACCACGGCGATGAAGAGGTGGGTGGGTTTGGGAAGTTTGCATGTTTACACGTGTTGGTGGGTGATTGTTTACACTTTTCTTTTACTTTCACGGACTCCCTTCTGGTATGCTAATTGTTTTTGAGGTTTTTCGAATATTCAACACAGGATGCAAATAATGTCTCTATGTAACCAAGGTCACATTTTAATTGCTCGTGATACTCTCGTATTCCCAGTAATGACGGGTTTCCAAGCTGAGCAAATTCCTCACCACCCGTTTGTCACTGGAGTCATCTCGCCCTGTGCAGTCCTTTGTCTGCCAGTCCTCGACGAGGCACAACCCACAGACAGTGGAGCTTTTGAAATGCTGCAAATTTGAAATGTAAAAATGTTCCTTCGTCTTTTTTTTTTCTCTGTTTGATTAATGCCCCAGACCACACACTGTGTGTGTGGGGGGTGGAATTTTCCCTCCTTAATAAGCATGTTTCAGGTCGAAACAGGCTGTTTTTCCTTTCATCCATATTCATGTTGCAGTGTTTGTGAAAACAGACCAGTCTGAATCATCTTCGCACATCACAAGGCGACTGTGTGTGGATGGTTATACTCCCAAAGTTCATTTACTTCCCCGACCTCAAAAATCGCTGAAATTGATATCTCGTTATCCGACTCCGAGGAGCATTCGGTTCCCGCAGCCTTTCGTTAAACTGACGCGTGAAATCATTCATTTGGAGTTTTAGTTGCAGTTCAAACAAAACCTGTAGCTCAAAACGCTCCACGTCCTTTCCCACGTATGAGCACTTATCTATGAATAGTCATAAATACATCATTTTCAACAATAAAAGCATCGGCTAAGCAGCAGACGGACTTTTCTTTCTCCGGCTTAAACACAAACACGTGTGCCACGAAGTAAATATTAACAGTAAAGTATGCTCATCCCCTGAATTACACATCCTCACGTTCAGATACCTAATCTTGACAGATGTGTCACTACAAACTAAATATTTCGGACAGCTCGGGCCTATACTAGGCATGGAATGCTGTCCTGTATACAACAGAGGAGACGGACAGAGGAGAGCCACATTAAACAATAGATTGTTTCAGCTCACCGATGGCCGCCTTGCTTCAGCTGCAAGCTACTGGGTCAACACAAGGTTTCCTTTACAGTTAGGGTTCCCTATCCGTATCTCTGCTGTGTTTATTTAATCTACAGTATATTAATAACAGTTTGCTCATGTCCAAACCTTCCCCTCCATTGTTTGTAGCAGACCGGAGAAGGAAAAGTAGAGCTAAATACAGTCTATTTAGCTCATTCGTTCGCGCTAATGTTTTCATTGCACATCAAAAACAATATATAGGTATATTTTTTTTAAAATGTCCCATCATCTTTGCTGCAGTTTGAAAGTTGATATGTTCTGTTTATTTCACTTATCTGCTTCCCTAATTCGTCTAATGGCCCAACATTTCCACTTCTAAAAATACAAACTGATTCAAACATTCAAATATTTGCTAAAAATTACCAATACCAATATAACTATTACCAATATTTCCCCAAGAATATTATAAGGCCGGGAAGCACAGGCAGCGGTCTGGTAACTGTTCCTGTTTCTCCAGCAAGCCTGCTGTGTGGTTGGATATGATGAAATCAAGACAGCGTCAAAGTCAGGATTCTGATTATTTTTGTGTAAAACCTTCAGCTCTACAGTAAAGCCTCCTCTCCACAGACAGTTAACCCATTCAGGTTAAAGCTTCCTGGATTTTATGCAGGTGACGTCTTTACACACTTAGCATGGCACTTGACTTTGGACGAGTTCAGTTCATTTACTTGCCCGTGTTGTCTCGTCAATAATGTAACACGTGCCGTGGGGGCGGGTGGGGGGGCGGGGTGCGTTTGATCTACGGCTGCTTGGAAAACGAGTCCATCCACTCAACGCGAGATTGTTTCATTACACGCCATCAATCATCCCGTGATGTAAACATCCCCTGAGTGTAACGTTTTTGCCAAATGCCCTCTACAGAGCGAGCGAACGGAAGGAAGAGAGACGGGAGGAAAGGGAGAATAACTGCAGGAGGAAGAGAGAAGATAGATGATAAGCAGAGAGAGAGAGAGAGAGAGATGTAGACGGAGGTTCTGCCAGTATCCTGTTCTCCCAGTGGGAGAGAATTTGTTTGGGCTGGACAGGATACACGGGGTACATCTGGACAGATTAATCCCAAATACAGTTTACAATATCCTTCTTGCTGTGCCGCGTGGGACAGGTCCTTTCCTCCAGACACCGTCGCCTCTCTCTCCACGAGTTGGTGCATGAGCTATTTATATGCACGTTACATTTTTGCCACTATTTGCCTGTCATCAATAACACCATTGTAGTCACTAAATCAGCTGCTGAGATCTGAGAATGCGGTGACTTCCCTAAAAAGAGACTGAACAGTCATCACAGAGGCGAGCGTACAATGACTCAGAGAATAAAGTCCAAAGCTGCATTTTCTCGTCCAAAATCAGCAAAAACTGCTCTCCGACACGTATCGAACTGCATTATAACGTTCATAACGTTGTCTGGGTTTTCAATGATCCACATAAAGCCTCCAAACATCTTTGTTTGATTTCACGATCAGGTGAGCTTACTTCCTGTTTCACTTCCGGATCAGTTTATCTAGTTTATCACAACCTCATCAGACAAATTCTGTAATCTCAATGAGCGTAAATGTTACCAATATGAAATGGAAACACATGCAGTTTCAACATTTCCTTTAAAAAAAACCCATACAGTACTGTAGTCCTTTTTGAATGTAATTTACTGTGTGCATTAAATGCTCACAACTATGTTGCTCAAAGGACTTTTCACATAAATCTGAGGTTGAGTCGACTGGCGCAGGACTGGACGTGTCACGATGCGCGTAAAAACCGTGGAAAGAAGTGGCGTGTTACGTGAGCGAAGCCCGTGGAGGTGGGATGAGCGATCACAGTGGTCTCGCTCATGCTATCGGGCTCGTTGCTTTTTAGCACGAGCCGGGGCGAGAAAAGCGTTGCATTTATTTTCTGGTGTTCTTATGAAGCCCGGCTCCTGAAGAGCCACAGGGAGAATGTTGTTTTCTCTCCCCGACATTCCCTCCTTCTCCTCTATCCGGCTGTTTCCAGTTACCTTTCAACCGGTGAAACATTTTCACTCCTGAAAATGAAGAGGATAACTTTTCCATCTCCGACACTGTTCCAGGAGACATCTGGCTTGTGTTAGAGCATCGCCAGTGTGTGTGTGTGTGTGCATGTGTGTGTGTGTGTGTGTGTGTGTGTGTGTGTGTGTGTGTGTGTGTGTGTGGAGAATGATATTGAGAAGAGAAGTGTATTGTTTCACTGTCTGTGCTCTCCCACAGGGGGAAGTAAGCTGCAGTGAATCGTACACGCAGACAAGCCACAAAGCATCCCGACAAACAGCAGACACACACACACACACACACACACACACACAGATGTATGTGTAGGAGGGAGGATCTTGTCAAACTTCCTCCTCTGTTATGAATGTGGGGAAGATCCACTGGTGGAAAGCTTCCCCCATTCATATATATATACTGTATATATACACACCGCTGAGCTCCGAGGTCATATATGATGTAAATACCGCCTCCGTCCTACTTGCACTGGGGGGAACTGGCTCTGATCCTTCCCCTCGTCTCCCGAGCGAGCCTCGCACACACTAAACCCAACCTTCGGACCGTGAACCACTCGCACTATAAACCACACGTTTGAGTAAGTCTCGGCGTTGACGGCTTTCAAATAAACAGAAAGTCCAGCGCCGTTAATGATCTGATCATCTTCTCCAGACACAGACGGCCAATCCCCCTCCGTTGGCGGATAATTGTTAAGATAATAAACGCTGCAGATTTTTCAAAGCCATGATTGTAAACATTTCTCTGTCACAATTCAGAGCCGGGGGTTTAGGAATCGCTCCACAGAGACTTTGTTGCGAAAGACGATGAAAGATGACTGTCAAGAGTCCGCCAGGGTTTTATGAGGCTATTTAGTTTTACATAGACCATGATGCCTTGCAGCCACCTGCCAGCAGCAGAGTCCTGGGCAGGTCCAGTTTGGCTCGCGAATGCACATATATCAGGAGTCAAGAAAATATTTGGCTTCCGTGAAGTGATCAAATGAAATCGCTGGCACCTCTCGCTGACCTCACAGCCCCACAAATCCTTAAAATGACTTGGAGAATTAGTTCGGCGTGTAAGGGGAATGTTCAATGAGAGCGAGATGTGAGCTACGATACACAGCATATTAACTGGAAACACGGGGAAGCGAACCCGCCTGTCCAAAGGTAACAAAAACCAACCAACCAGCATTTCTAAAGCTCACTGATTAACACAATATTTCTCATCTGTGTAATCCAAACAAGAACATCGAGGTGTAAAAACAAAGATTCGATAGCCGAGGCTCCAGGAAGTTCACTGGTCCTCGCCAAGACATTTTCCAGTCGTGTGTCAGATTGACGGATTTCCATCTGTTTCCCGTCTTTATGCTAAGCTAAGCTAACCGGCTGCTGGAAGTAGCTTCATAAATACCGTACATACATATATATCATCTCGGCAAGAAGGTGAATAAATGTATTTCCCAAATTGTCGAACGTCTGCCGATCACCTGGCAGCCTCACAATCACAACAGAGATCCACGAGGTCATATAGCGCCCGGGCCAAGGAACAGTATTTACCTCAACTCCACATTCAAACCACAACTTGGTGGCCGAGAATCCTAAACTATTGGCTGTAGCTTTATATTCACCAGACATGAGTGTGGTATCGATCTTCTCCTCAAACTCATAATAAGCCGATTACCCAAGAAGAGAAAGACAAAGTGTTCCTCGGCCTACAGTAAATACTCACAAGCTTCCAAAGAACAGGATGAGCATGTATTAAAATGTACTCCTCCTTTTTGCTCATCAGACCTTGTTTATATAATAATTTCACTTCCCTCCTTTGTTTTTTTGTGGTAGCATTCATCTGGAACTTGACGCCACTGCCAGTGATGCATCATTGAATAAAAGCACCACATTTTTTTTTAATCTAGCTCAAAAAATGCTAATTTTATGATTTCTCGAGATCAAAACTAAAGATTGCTGCTTAAGTCACCATCTTCTCTCTGGTCTCTGCAAACTACAGTTAGCGGAAAAAACAACTGGAAATTAGTTTTCTGTGGTTTCTGCTTTGGAGATGCAGCTGTTTATTCGCTCTAGTGTTGATTGGACTTTCCTGAGGTATAGAGGTTGTTAGATTAAACGGTATTAATGCTCTTCAGAACCTGAGCAGCTCCTCATGGGCTGCAGAAAATCACAAAAAGAAAGCGGGTTCTCCTCTCCTCCTCCTCCTCCTCCTCCTCCTCTTCCTCCTCTCCAAACAATGTGAATTCTCTGCCCATCTTTCCAGGCAAGTCTCCACGCAGGTTTTAGCCGTTCTCTCAGATGCACAGCCAAGCGCGGTAAAGAATAATAAAACGTCAAAAAAAAAAAAAAAGAACTCACAACAGCACAGACCACCGAAAATGGAACACGCCGGAGGGTGGAAAAACACTTCAAGATTTTCTCGCAGTGCTCTTGAATTTATTAAGTGGTAAACCCTTTTGCCTACTGCTCAGGACGAGGGTCAGAGGCACCACTTTCATGCTAGAAGTTCACTGCATTATTATTCTGTGTTACCAGAAAGAGTTTTATTATATTACCAGAATCATTACTTTGCCATTTAGATAGATTTTGCACAAAAGAATATTTTGTTACGGCGTCAGAACATAAAAAGTAAGAACTGAACTGCATTTATTGTATTGTATTGTTTTTGTGGGTGAACCGGAGGAGGAGAACTCTGTCAAGTTGTTGTGACAAGGGGGGAGTTATCAATGCAAATATAGTCCAGTTAGTAGAAAGAGCACTGTTTCTGTTCCACTTTTATTTGCAATTAAGTTAAAGACTGATTCTCGCACCTTTTTTTCTCTCTAACTTTTGGCTTGGTCTATCATCTGTGAAAACGACTTTCCCTAACCCTAGGATTGAAACCAAAAAAAAAAAAAAAACGTTCAGAATTTACCCTGTGGGAAAATGACATAACACCAAACACTGGGGGGGAAATCAACACTAAACACTGAGTCACCGCCTGGTAACTTGCCTAACACCTAGCCCTGCCTCAACGCTGCAGCACAAAGAAGCACGGCTCCTCTTCAGAATAGAAGATCTCGGTCCTCGTTTGTGTGATCGGGATGGCCCCCGTCACGACTACGCTCGCCAAGTGTCCCTTCAAGCATGTTTGTGTTGTGGTTAAAGGAAAGGAGAAAAAAAGGAAACATACCACTCAGGGCACTCTGCTGAAATAATCCATGCATGAATTTGTTTGGTTTTGCATTCTCAGTAACACAAAAGCACAAAAACAAACACATCCGCAGAACATGTTCCTCTAGTGTGATGCCAGCAACTTGCACAAAAACAGAGAAACGCACACACACACACACACACACACACACACACACACACACACACACACAGCCCAGGGGTGTTGAAGCAGCCGGGCATGACAGATCACGCAGTCTCTCCATTATTACGTCGTGTTACGATTAATAATGCATGTTTCCTGACACCTTAATTACCTCCGCCCACACCCTGTACACACACACAGACCGTCAGTCAGCACCGGCTCAGTCGCATCAACACACACACACACACGCTCTTCTCCCTGTGGAGAGGACACATCAACGGCACCATTACACTGGATGAGGTGCTTGTTGTAACTGCAGCTGTCTGAGCCAGAATACAGGCTGTGACTCAGCGCTCGCTGAAATGTGCAGCGTTGAAGACGAGACCCGTTTCCTGCAGGTCTGTGTTCAATTTGGTGCGATGAATCGGGGACTTCTGACCTTGAGGTCAGTTAAGGACCATGTAGGGATGAGATGGCAGTTTGACATGCGCCCAGTTTATCTATTTCCACTACTGTTGAGTTTTTCAAACGTTCGTTTTCTTTGCTTTAACCAGAAACAGTCAAATCAGAACTCTTTTACACAGAAGTTTTATTTTTCAACTGCTCAACAGACCGCAGCGTCTTGCAAAAAGTCTTCAAATATTTGAAATCGTTCCGCATCAACAGCTTTTCAACAATTCAAGATATCTCTGAGAAATAATTTGCCTCATTCTGCTCCACTATTAATTAGGAAGTTGTACCATCAGGATTCACCAGGGACGAATGTCTATGAATTAATTCCTTTGAAAGCCGTTAGTGCCCGTTCCAATAACATCATGTGTACTCCTTTATGATGACACTCCGGGTGTTGAAACTCAAACACAAACTTCATGAATGTTACCCCACATTTTTCCTACATCCTTCAAAAAACTGATGAAATGCCAAGAAACGCCGGGGCCCTAATTTCCAAGCAGCCACGGAGTCTGCAGTTAATGGAGCGATGCTCGGCTTTCATCTTTCCTCCCGTGAGTTGTAGCGCAATCATATCATTAAAAGCTCCACGTTAGGTAATTTGTGAAGAGTGACAGCTTGTTGTTGCTGACTTGAATGGTAAGTGTGTATGTGTACACACACACACACGCAAACACTTTCTTCTCCTCGCGCTCCTCGCTTCCTCCTTTCTCCCGCCGGCTTAGCCCCGGTGCAGGCAGTGTGTTCCGATGCATGGGAAATAATTGGTCATCCCTTTCATCACAGGATTATGAGAATAAATCTCCTTTTGGAGCAGGGAAGCGCTAACAGTCATCGAAATCCTGTTACATGGGGTATTATCCTGCAATTAATTGCTTTTTCCAAACGCTAAGCTCTTCTCTCCCTCTCGTGTTCACACACTTTGATAAATTAACTACCGGTTGACTCGCTCCAGAAAGAGGTTGGGGGTTGTGGGACTTGTAGAGGGGGATTGGTAACAAATAAGGGTTTTTTTACTCTCTCTCTCCCTGTGGATCTGTCTCAACCTCTCATTAACGATGGCCCCACCTCTCCTAATTTTTGGCTGGAGGGTTCTGTATCGACACGGAGAGAGAGAGAGACGGAGGATCCTGCTCACTTCAGACTGTCATTTAGTGTTGGTATGTTGGAAGCGGACGGACCTTTTGAACAGCTGCTGCAGCTTATCTTTCATCAGAACAGCACGGCGGAGATTAATGTCGGATGACACTTTCATGTGCCATCTTCTAAGGCGCTTTTGGGTAAAAGAATATTTTTAAACGGCGCCAGTAAAGTAAATCAAAGCGACTGACAACTGGGGGAAATTGGGTGAGAGAAAACAGGCAGCTGAATAAAAATAAATAAAATAAAAAAACCTGTTCATGCATTTTTGGCTCTATGGATGGAAATGTAAGCTAAGTGCAGGGTCGCCCATAAAGCTGGAATAGTTTGCAAATGTCTTGTCTTTTATGGCACCAAACAAATGTAATGCATGAATATATTTTCACCTGGGTAACGTAATAACATAATGTAATCAATGCAAACGTGATTACTGATGCTGAATAGAAATAAACAGAGGATTGTGTCTGAAGACAAAATATTCCAACTTTAGGGGCGACAGTATAGTTAAGACTGAAATATCTCAACATTTGAACCATCACTTTGTCCAGATGTTCATGGTTCCCTGAAGATGTGACTTATAGCGCCACAATGTGGGGTTTTACGTGAATCTCCTTGACAACCAGCTGTTCTTTGTGCTAATTTGCGAATGTTAGAATGCTAACGTGCTCAAATATAGCGGTGACCATGGTCAACCTTTACATACACGTTTGCAATGTTAGCATTGAAACAGTAAGCATGTCAGCGTGCTGACCTCAGCATTTAGTTTAGCAACAGTGCATCAGTCCCAAGAGGATTCGAAGGGAAGTGGATACAGCGTGGGAGGTTGATTGGTTTAACTTCCTTGGTATTAAATTACTCAGATCATCCCATCAGTGTTGTAACACTTTTATTTAACTCCAACACCTTATTTTCCAACGAAGGTGAATAATCACCAACAATCTCCCTCTTTTTTTTTTTTCAAAGCGCAGCAATAAAAGACAATCACTTCTTGTTTCCTTTTCTCAATCTGTATTTTTGTCATTCCGCTGAAGATGACATCATGGGCTCAACCCAGCTGAGCGAAGACAGCTTGTGTAACAGTGATGGGTTGGTGACAGTATGGTGGTGACGTGTGTGTGTGTTGTTGTGGCCAGCCACACACTCACACACACACACGTTCATACACAATTGTTATCCACTTCCCATTAGCAACAGGAAACCCCTTGAGTCATCCCGGAGCTCTGAGTGTAAAGCAAACTATTTCAGTGAAATCATGTGTTGAAGAGGGACTGATGAAGACAGAGTTGTGAAACAATGTTCTTGGGACATGAAGGGAAGTGAGCTGATCTTTTCAAGTGGCATTCTGCTGATGAAGGCTCGACCTTTCCAGTCTCACGGTCTACAAGCGAGAGAGCAACAATGGAAATGAATGAATTGTGTTTTTTTTTATCTGTGATGCTTGTAAATACTGCAGGGCGCAGTTATAGTACAGAATCATTTCAATCATCCAGCTGGTCAAACTTGCCATTTTTATGAAATCATGCGTTTGTGCTATTTTTTTCGAGCCCATGAAGGGTTTTATAACAAGTTCGACAAAAAGTGGAAAAACATAATGAATACAGAAGCTTCCGTGCTGTATGGTTTAATGAATATGTATGAGTGTGTCACCACATTCCATGTTAATCATTACAAAAGAATCGTATTTTCAGCTGAAGCATTAAACTTCTGAGAAGACCTTTGGGGAAGTCCTTGTGCTGAGTGTTCAAACTCGATACCTCCCCCCGTGTGAGAACAAATGTGTTCGATCAATCAGGAACCGTGTCAAGGTGCATGTTCCCGTATTTAAAAAAGAAAAAAAAGAAAAATCAGCGGTCATGTGCCGTTAAATCTGAGCACAGCATATTATGAAAAGTGAAAGTATGCATTAGACTGGGTTTTGAAATAGCACAAATCATTTGCGTTGCACAACATCCAGTGTCTCCAATCTAACAACCCGACTCGTCGGATCAAAGAAACGGTGATGGACAGGTTGGGATAACTAGAAAAGGAAGGCAGACATTTTTGGCCAGACAAGAGTCTGGAGTCCATCCACATGAAACAACCCCCCTGCCAATCTCAGCTCCTGGTTTGATGGATTATCCTCGAGGTCAGCCAAGGTTGTGGAAATACAGAGCATATTCAGTAGAGATGGTTATAGCAGACTGATGACTAATTTTGGATGAGACCTCCACATGTGAGTTCACACAGTTCACCGTGTCTAGGAGCTAATGTTAAGATATACTGTAGACCTGGGGGAGGATCTCAGTCTTAGACCTTCTTTCTTTTATTGCTGGCATAAAGTTGAATATTGGAGTGGCCCACTTCTATCTCCCACTCAAATTCTACATTCATAGCAAATAGTTCAATAGTAGACAAGCAGACATTTGCAGAAAACAACTTCTTCTTCACAAAAACAATAATTAAAAAAGTGTCAGCGTAATACCAAGAGAGGAAGATGGTGGCCTGTAAAAAGACTACTGTTGCGTACAGGATCCTCACTTCCTTCTTTCACCGAGTGACCTTTTTCAGATGCTCAGATATGCCGTATAATAATTGCCATAGTTCTGCATGCCAGTTGCAGAAACACGAATCTCGTGACCTCACAGAGACGATAACATCTGTGGTGCTATGTGCCAAGATATATTTCTTCATGTACTCATCTTCAGGACAATTATGTATGATTTCATAAGAATGACAGCTGTGAAATGAACATCTAGTTGGCAATGCTAACACTGGGTAGCATATTTATACAGCGTCGTCTCGTAGGCTTCGGCCCCTGTGAGAATAAACAATGGGCCTTTTTATGAAATGTCCCAGTAGGAAAAGCATGGGTGTAAATAATGAAATGAATGTTGTTTCTGTGTTGCCTCGTGGTTCTAATTCCTAGTCAGAAATTGGGAATTTCAGATCACTATGATATGAGTTGGTGGGCAAAAATAAAGTAATCCAAAAGGACAGTATATCTTTATCATCTGTCCGTCTATCTCCATTATCCAATAGACCGGTCACAGTTTGTAAACAATGATGATGCCCGTACGTCTGCTCACGCACTTCGACACCAGAAGGACGGAGCTTATCAAGCTCTGCAAGGACATTCAACCTCCGAAGATCACGAATGCAACACAAAGTGACATTCCAGATCTGGTAGGATACATCAGTGAGTGTATATTACCTGTATTTGGTAGAGAAACCTAGCATGTAACATTACATTTAAATACATACTCATCTTAAGTTCATTATCTACCATTTACATTTGGCAGCAGTTAACATGGCTACTGGTTAAACTGATCAAACTCGTTATTCTAAAATGGTCGTGATCCAGTTGAAACTCGTTTGAGTATCGCTCCCGACAACCAAACATTCAACAAACGCACATTTCGATGCCGGTAGCGGTTTTAATTCCACGTTTACGGCTTGCATATTCATCTGGAAGGCTCGGGCTAAAAAGCAACTTCCCTTTGCCAAAAATGCTCGCACATATTTTTCGATGACATCAACGGCATCAAAGCGTCTAAATCCAGTATTTCTTTACGTTCAGGTCTTGAGGTAAATCCTACATTTCGCAACCTAAGCTGTAGGTCTGACTTTAAATTCTAACTTCGAGTCTACTGATGAGGAATAATTCACAGCGATGGCTTGGCTGTCAGCCAGATCAGATTGAACTATTCTCAGGGCCGATCAATTCCCAGCCTCTCTTTACCGCTGCTGGTGGTGAGTGACTCGGCTAATTATAACAAGGGAGAGCATGCCCTGAATACTGTTTTCTCTTCCAGCCTCACACGCACGCACACACACACACACACACACACAGGCTGACCAGCTAATGCAATGCTACAACCTGCAGCCCCAGCAACATAAAACCACGTTGCATAAGAGTAATGTACAGCATGACACATGCAGTGTGGTGTGACCTTGTGTAATGATCCTGACACAGAGTCTATTACGCTGGAACAAATTGTCACGTCGCACACATGCAAACACCCAAACACCCAAACGGCGTTTCACACACACACAAACCGGCAACACACACGCATCGCCACTTTTGATGCACTGACGCACCGGGTCCGGACTTTCGTCAGATAACAATGAACCTTTGGGCCTTCCACGCTTGCCCGCCCATTCCCACACTGACTGTTCATCCTGCTTTTTTGAACTCCTTCAGATGAAAAAAAAAAAAGAGCGAGAGACCGCAGCGAGACAGACAGAGGAAGAGAGAGAGAGAGAGAGGAAACCTGTTCCTGTGCCTGCTCGACGGCATGACAAACACACTTACTCACAGAGATGCACGCACACATCAATCAGGCGGTGAGTCACCTCTTTCATAGGAAGACCACTGCACAAAGCAAGAATGCAAGGCCTAAAAATAACAGCCGTCATTCCTATGGAATCTGCAGCTCGCCCCTTGCTTGGGCGTCCCGCAAAGACGGGTTCACATGACCCTTTTTTTTTTTTTTTTCAAGCCGAGCCGAGGCTCCCGTCCCAGGGGTTAAGTGTGTGACCTCTCGTGGGAAGGAACCGTGGAAACAAACGGTTTGGAAACGGCACGCTTCTGTTTGGCAGGAGGGGTTGTGCAAAAGGAGGGGTGACACACACACACACACACACACACAGAGCAGCTGGTGCTCCGTGTTATAGTGAGCGCTCAGTGAGCCGCCGCTGTGCCTGCGCGACATAAAAAACGGTGGAAAACGAGAACTCCTGCGTAACACGCACATGGCCACGCTGTGCGTACACACCCTGACAGGCATGCACATTTATAATTACCTCAATGCTCATCATGAAAGGAATGTTTCTCAATCACCCTCTTCAATGTCAAAGTTTACTGATTAGAGATTTTCCAGGACTTCGTTTTCGCACCACCGAGTACAGTAATTCCAAGTTGGGCTCGCTGTCTCTGGGAGCCCAGCTGCTATGATGTTGTTTACGGAGCCATATTTTATGTGAACGCTTATAGCCCGGCACCACCGAGGCTTTATGAGGGTGAGTCATATCCACATAACAAACAAGCCCAGCATGGGAAAATATCACGGTGATGTTAAAGCCAGAGTTAAGGCTCACACACTGGAGCTTTGTGCGGGCCGGTTCGCACTCCAGGCCTAACATTTCTAGAGCAAACAGTCAGCAGGTCTGCGGGGAGATGGTTGCAAGAAGAGACTCTCAGAGTTTTAAAGATTGTTAATTATTATCTAACAACATGTGCACGCTTGGCAGCCATGATAAGTAGCAGATGATTTTTTTTTTCTTCATTCCTCTCACGTGGTTTATGGTGTGTTTTTTTTTTTTTTTCAATATCAGCTAAATCTCAGAGGAGGAATTCGGAGAATCATGACACCAAAACAAAAACGCAGAGAGAGAAAATACACCGAATGTTTGCGCCATAAGCTCAGGCGCAGTCTTCTGTGAAAGGTGATACAGCAGGAGGTTTCATCAGAGCCGAGCTGGAGTCGGTGCCGTTACAGGATTGCTCAATGGTTGTGTCACCAGGAGGCTGGACTGGTCGGGCGGAGTGTTTGAGCTCTGAGCTCAACATCACCGGAGCTCACTCACTCTCTGCCTCTCTCTCCGAGCGTGAGGCGGTCTCTCCCTCTCTCTCTCTCCCTCTCTATCACTCTCTATCTGTCTCTCTCAGCCTGGACTCTGAGGGATCGGGATTTAGCACACGGACCTCAGAGCCACGGACATTCGCTCTCCATAAAAGGACGTTGGGGTTTTTTTGGATTATTGCGCCACTTTCATTAATATCTCCACCAGAATCAATCCCGCGCGGGGAAATGGAGCGCACCTTCTGTGGTTTATTTTAAAAAGGACTAAACCAGTCGGGGTCTCTCTTTCTTTTTTTTTTTCTTTTTTTTTTTTTCTGTTGCTTTGATGGTGAATCGGTCTATCAGGATGAACTTGCAGTGGAGCAGCCCGGCACCCTGCCTCCGCACCGGGAGAGTCGCGCACAAGCGGCTGGACTCCGACGACCAGCCGCCGGCCAAATGCGCCAGGCTGAGCGCCGAGGCGGGGGACACGCAGGGACTCCTGGGCACCTCTCCCGGGTCCCCGGTCAGCCCCGTCTCGAGCCCCGTCCCGGCGACCCACCAGGGGCCGTCCAGGATAGGACCCTTCCTGCTCGTGCCCCTGGCGGACCGGGAGAGCGTGCACAGCGCGATGAACACCGACACTGGCGACGAGCTGCTGTGCAAGGTATATGCGCAATCCGCGCCGTTGTGCAATTTTCTCTGAATGAATGGTGTTTCGAGACAACGCGTTGCCCAATCGCCTGTCTGACATGTCATCAGCATTTAGCCGACTCGCTCCCCGAATGTCATCCTCACGTGAAATGTGTCACATTGGTGTCTTTTTTTTTTTACGTAATAACATCGTTGCTCAATGATTATTGTGCATCTCGATTATTCCGAATCTGTTTACAAAAATAAATAAACAAATAAATAAATACATTCCAGCCAGCCCCACATCCTGTGCTGTGTTGTGGAAACACATCCTGGCTACTGGAGCCCACCTATCCCTTGGCGGTGTGGCTTTCACGGCGTGTCTGTCAACTCGTCTCATTTACATCCACGTCACCGCAATACGCCACGCAGTGACACGCACGAAATGCAAACAACGCCAGAGCGGAGAGAGAGGGAGAGGGGGGGGGGGGGGAGGACAGATTGCCCTCCACCGCTCCGACATCCACGCGCTCATTCTGAACGACAGACCTGCAGGCGTTTGGCTTTGTTGATTAATAAAGTTAATCGCTTCATGCGTTGGTGATTCAGTTTGTCATGCTCTTGCAAAAGCAGCTTATTGAGCCGAAATCAAAGCGCATCCTTTGCCCCTTTTTTGTGGGGGGGAGGAAAATTTGCATGCCTGTTCCCTCAGATGATCATTAAAAACACACTGACCCATCTCCTCCTCCCTCTCTCTCCTCATTTCCACCCTGCATCTCTCTCCCTCCTGTTCTCTCTCTCAGGTCTTTGATATGGGAGTGTACCAGGAAAAGATCAGAGCCTACGGGATCCTACCGGCCCACAAAAACGTGGCCGGGGTCCGGGACATCATCCTTGGCGAGCGCAGGGCCTACGTGTTCCTGGACAAGGACTTCGGGGACATGCACACCCTGGTGAAGAGCTGCCGGAGGCTGAGCGAGGAGCATGCCTGCAGGCTCTTCCGTCAGGTGGCCCTGGCCGTGGCACACTGCCACCAGACGGGCATCGTGCTGGGCGACCTCAAACTGCGGAAGTTCGTCTTCGCCGACGAGAAGAGGTGAGACACCGTCCACCCTTTCGACATCCAGTGGTACCGGTTCACTTTACGCGGATGCTCTCAGACTCGAACGCGGCGGCAGCCAATGTGTGCCGACATGGATGTGGGCACAGACAGAGAGTAGGAGGCTCTGTACTTGTGGAGGCAGACTGCACGGCTTCCCAGATTGTCGTCCTCTCTGTCTGTCTCCCCTTTTTCTCACTTCTCGACGTGTCTCTTTGTGTTTGCTCATGCATGTGCGAATGCGGTGGGCGGCGGCAGACGAAGGCTGGTGAATGAGACGATTTATCACCCCCTTCTGTAGTCCATATCTCCGAATGCATTAATTCCACGTTAGTTATGAAGACGTGACATCACAAATATGCTGCGGAATAACCGACGCTTCCAACAAGGATTCTTTCAAACACACTTTCTTTCGTGCATGCATGATTGAGTGGTTCAAAGCGCTTGGCCTGGACCCGGCTCCCACACACACGCCTTAATGTCTGCCTCTCGGAGACACACACAAAACCCCTGCTTACAAAACTATTTGTCGCCTCTTTGCCCTTGCGTCACACTCTTTCCTGTAAGCACCCGCTGATGTCGCACAACCATCCCCCCCCCCCCCTTCTTTTTCAGCTTTCCAAAGGCTTTTTTTCCATGGAGACTTTTCTACAGTAACATTCCCCAGCCTTGACCTCTGGGTTTGCAGGGTCAGACTGGACAAATGAGAGCAGACAGCCAGTGAGAGAAGTTGAAGTCAGTCGTGTCCCTCTGATAGCTATACGGCTGCAGAGCGATGAGTCACAGAGTATATGTGCAGAAGGGAAGAGTAGGGAGGGGGGAGCGCATAGCTCATTTTCTTTCTTTGTGTGTGTGTGTGTGTCCATACATGCAAGTTTGTATGAGTGCTGATTGCACATTCAGAGCGAATGCCTCTTCTTTTTGTTGGGCCCGTAGTTCAGTATTGTCTGAGCTGAGTGACAGCATTGCAGCACTCCGGTAAACAAGATCCACTTGACCCCAATGATGCAATGATTTTTTTTTAAACTTCTCTTCACGCTTCCGCTGGTGCCATGTTGCGGCGCCCCTTTCCAATGTTCAAACTGCGACCTGACCGTACGAAAAGCTGCAGATCGTCAATTCGACTTCTTGTGCACACCGATATTGCTGCCTCTCCATCCGGATCGCAGGCTGCTTTTTCGGGGCGCATCAACATAAGTCTCCTTGAAACGGCGCGATTCCGCATGACCTCATTTTATCCTGTCATGCGGGCTCGCAAATCCACAATCAGGCATCTTTCAGACCCCGACAATCACACTGTGATGCAATGTCCCGGCCAACAATGCAGCACTCGAGCCAGAGCCAGAGAGAAAGTCACAACAATTTGACAAATGCTATCTCTCTCTCTCTCTCACTCACAACACACACACACACACACACACACACACACACACACACACACACACACACACAGTGTGCAGTTGGAAAAGCCAGTTTAGGGAAGGTGACTAGCACTGTGAAGCATGCAGAGCTTCACTGCTGGGCCAGCCTTCTCGTGCGTCACTGATGTGGCAACATCCATTTGAGGGTAATTATGGGATGGCTGGCGCCGCGAGTGTGGGACCCAGGTGCAGATAGCCGCAGAGAGAGAGAGAGAGTGAGAGAGAGAGAGAGAGAGAGAGAGAGAAATGTACTCTCAACAGAAGGATGAGTCACTCTCTCCACCCCTCTAACTCTCTCCGTTCCGTTTCCTTTTCTGTCTCCATCTCCCGTTTGCCTCTCCTGACTTATCTCCTCCACTATCTCGCCGTTTGAATATCAGTCGCTCTCTATCTCGGTCCTTGTGGCTGTCACTCTTTTCATCCCCCTCTCCCCGGCCGGCTATTTTCTCTCCAGTCTGACAACCGAAGTGTCTCGCAGAGTCGGCCCTCTGAATGCGAGATAAAGCAGCACGCTTCTTGTGTGCATTTAGCTTGATAAAAAAACCTCAAATGGCTGTTAGTCTTGGGAGCAAACATTTAAGTTTGAATTTAAAACAGGGCACTGTTGCTGTAGAAAATGTATTACTTTTCCCCCCCAATCCCCATTAACCATTTTCTAAGTTCTCCAACAATCTTAGTTCCTCTAGTGCCGGACTAAACAACATGTTCCATCATTAACATGGCTAAATATAGCAGTGTGTGCGAGGAGGGGAGGAGGAAGGTGCTGGAGTTGTATATTTATCTGCGTGCGTGCGTGTTTATGTGACCATGTGTGCCAGGAAGTCATTGGAAATTTGCTTCGGCAGCTCTGATTCTCAAACGGGACTCACTGTGCACTTAGGTCACAGTGAGTTCAGTGGTTTGTGTGTGTGTGTGTGTGTGTGTGTGTCCATCTGCTCTGCAACTTAAGCCTCAAGAGAGGATGCTTGTTTTTCCATGATGCAATCAAGTGTCTTACATTTAAGAGATCTCTGAAATGTTTGGCAGTGTTAAACAAAGCCACTGTTACAAATAGACTCTCTAACTCTCACACACACTCTCTCACACACACACACACACACACACACACACACTCACACACACACACACTCACAAACAAACACACACACATTGTTCTGCTTAGGGTTCACCACAGAGTGTGAAAACACATGATATAATTGCCATGTTATAGGGCGACTAGATTTTAAAGGTCCTTTGAAATGCCCTGACCTCCTTTTGACTTTTCCTCCACAGGACTCAGGTGAGACTAGAAAGCCTCGAAGACTGCCGCGTCCTAGAAGACCCGAGCGACGACTCCATGTCGGACACCCACGGCTGCCCGGCGTACGTCAGCCCGGAGATCCTCAGCGGCTCCGCGCCTTACTCCGGCAAGATGGCCGACATGTGGAGCCTGGGGGTCATGTTGTACACCATGCTGGTCGGCCGCTACCCCTTCCACGACCCCGACCCGGCCACGCTGTTCTCCAAGATCCGCCGAGGCCAGTGCTGTTTGCCAGAGGGCCTGTCGCCCCGGGCCAAGTGTCTGCTCCAGAGCCTGCTGAGGAAAGAACCCTGGGAGAGACTCACGGCCAATGAGCTGCTCGTTCACCCGTGGTTCCACCAGCCGCCGTCGTCGCAGGAAGTGGCGCCGGGGGAACAGGAAGTGAGCTCGGCGGAACAGATGGTGCCATCCTTTGACGTGGAAGAGGATGAGGATCTGTTCTGCTGACGGACTCGATTCAGCCGAGTCCGTCTGAGGGACCAAAGCAGAAAAATTGCGATGAGGGATCCATTGTCGTCGTCGTCGTTGTTGTTGTTTTTTTTACATTGGCACTTTTTAGAAAACCCATTTGTGTACTGTTGAGTGTACATACACCCTCAAGCTTTCTACAAACTTACTGTACTGTATTTCGTCTCGTATGTGTGTTACTCGCTAAGGGCATTGTCCACAATGATCAGTCATTGTGTTTCTATATGTATGTTTTTGAAATGATTTGGTGCTAAAAAGAAATAACGAGGACTTGAACCAGATTACTTTGACAAAATAATCTCCGCAGGCTACTATGAGTGTATCACAGGAGGTTAACCTATGGCAAACAGTAGTCACCAACGCTTGCTCTCAGCCCCGGACTCGCAAGGCTTCAGAAAGCATTAGACGAGCGGGAGGCGAGGAGCCGTGACGCTCTTCCCTCCCGCTCCGGTCTCTGACCGGGCCGGAGGCTCCGCCGGCTGACTCACTGACCGGCTCGAGGAAGGCCTTCGCACAAGCTTGACGTCTCGCAGCAGGCGGTGTCATAGAGTGGGAAAGATGCTTAGCAGAGGACTGATGTGTCACACTCAGCAGGGACGCTACCAAAAAGGTGTCTCACTGCCAATCTGGCCACGTCTCAGCAAACCGAGAGCATTTACAAATCTCACACCATGCGCAGAAGGTTGGGAGAGGATGTTACTGGTGTTAAACTCACAGAATAGTCACACACACACACACACACACAACATTAAAGCACTAGGCTCACACATATCCATATCTAAATGGAATGAAATCTCATTTTAAAACTAGAGCATTTTAAAAACTGCATTTACACACATCACACCAGAACAGGAAGTGTCTTTCAACAGGTTGTAGACCTTGCAAATTTGACTGTGATCAATCACTCGCAACAAAACCCTAACACTAATATTTCTGGTTTAGAATGAAAAGAATGCTCTGGTTTTAAAAAGACTTCGTCACATGCTTTTGCAGCAACAGATCAATCACACACCCGAAGGCATACTGAGAGTTTCACTGGTTTCTTCCATTAGAATATCTCAATCCAACAATGTTTGTATTGTTTTTTTTCTTTTAAGAAATGTGTCAAATGTCCATCAAGTCGAAAAAAAGGAACACATTTCAGAAAAATGAAGACTTTCTCCTTTCGATCGGTTGACCCCGTTTCCGTTCATTTCGGTTGGAACATCATGTCGAGCTGTGTCGCTTCGACAAAGCGGAGCGGAGTGTTGTGCCCGTATCACTGTGTTTCATAAACTGTACGCCTCTGAATCAGTCGCAGTCAGGCGCTATTTGATGTTGGTTGTCTGATGATGACTCAACACTCGAGCGTGTCTGTAGAGAACGCTCCTGACCTTGGCTGCAAGAAATCTGTTCCGACTGTTTCAACTCTTTAAATGGTACTTTTTTCCCCCCTCCTTCTTGCCGTTAAAAGCTGTGGATCCACAGAGACTAGTGAAACGATGCGCCGCGTTCTGAAAGACGTTTTATGTTAAGGTTGTGACAGGCGGATGCAGCACTTTGGTGACGTTTATCCTTCCAGGCTGCTGTAGATCTGCAGCTACTTCATCCTGGCACAATCATTTTTTGACAACGGTACTAAATCTGGCATATCAGAGAAGCGCCACGCATTCAATTTTTTGGGGGTCGACCGGGAGGCTAATAAAACGTCTGCTGCAGTTCTTTAATTATTTTTTTTCCCTCTCTCGTCTGCCTGAGCTACCAGATGGGAACATACGTTTGACAATCTGAATTGTTCCTGGAGAATCCTTCCCAGGAAAGTAATTTAAGAGATTGAGGATTTTGTTCCTGGTTAATAACAGAGCAGAGTCACACATTCATGTGACGCGTAGAGTAAACTGACACGGGTGCACAAAACTTCATATTGCACTGTGAATTATGTATTTGTGACACAACCTGGAGGCTATTACTGGTCCAGACAGGTTACACACGCGAGATGTAGTCGTTGTACAAAAGATGTAAATATGTATATTTGAAATATGTGTGGAGATGTTGAATAAAGATCACATTTTTTTCATATTCACACAGCTTGTTTTTTTTCCATTACTTACAACCATGCAACCATATGTGCCTAGAAGGGCCCTCCTGCTTCTCGGTACGTTTTCTCATTTTCCTCAGCACTTTCAATTTCCTCCTTGAAAGGGAAAAAAAAAACAAACAAAAAAACTCTCCCTCTCTCTCTCCATCTCTGCCTTGAACCGTTTACTCTTCCCTGACCTTTGCGTAATGTAACATTTAACTCCTCAAACACACAAATGTCAATAGTGGGTCAGTGTTTTTTCCTGGAACACACAACGGGGAACACACACACGTCACCCGCTCGCCGTAGACCCATGGAACTCAAACACTAGCACTACTTAAAACTCAAACGCATATAATACGGCTGTATTTAATCCACTTTTGCTTATGAATCATTGTTTGACCTATAACAGCTTGGCATGTCTCCACCGCCTGTGTGTTATGACTGCCCTAGGCATGGCTGGCTGCTTGCGTAAGCCCTGCGTGTGTGTGTGTGTGTGTGTGTTCATGCGCATACCTGCCTGCATGTCTGTGTGTGTGTGTGTGTGTGTGTTAGTCAGAGAGAGAGAGAGAGAGAGAGAGACAGATTAGGTATCAACAGGGTAACTGGTGTGTCTCAGCTGCTGGGAAGCTGCCAAATCAGCGATTGCGTAACACGTCAGAGCCGGGCTCCTCCGGGGATGACAACAGGGGCCCCAAAAAGTAGGTTAGTAATAGGTCAAGTAATGAAGACCTGGAGAAACGTGTGTGTGTGTGTGTGTGTGTGTGGAAAGGGTGTGTTTGATGAAGGAGGTGGATGTGGGAAGGTGTGTGAGGGAATTTTATTGTTGTGAACACAAAGTGGTTTGTCATCTCATGCGTTACAAGGTTTAATGACAGGACATATTTATACATACTTGATTTCATACCAGAGCCCAAAACACCGACTAAACATGAGAGACTACGACTTTGGCCTCAATAAACAAATTACTTTACGACACTGGAAACTAATCAACGTCATTACCTCTAATGGGCGGAACCATATTTCAAGATGGCATTTAGGTCAGGGTTCGAGGATTTCTTAACATTAAAAAATAAGTATAACTATAATTTTACAGCAACGGGTACAGCGATGGATGTTCTACGAAACACTTGTCTTTTTGGGTTTTGTTTTGTTGGGTCTCAGTATTTGTATTTTGTTGTTTTTTCTGTCTATTTTATTTCGTTGTGATTCCTCAAGATTAATACTTCTCATCTAACTCTAAATACTCCAAAATGCCAAACTTAAAGGGTTATGTTATGTTGTGGTGAGGAGTAAAACAGAGTAAGGAATGTGACTGTGTGCCCTTATCCAGTCCCTTGTAAAGTATAAAGTTCATCCGTGCTTGTGATCCGGGTTCATTAAAGTCTCCCAGCCACATAAGCCTTTAAATAACCCACTTTACAAACTTCCTTGTTGGATGAACACACACACCGGAGCGTCATCAGATATTTCCTTGATCCTCCATGACCTCATGAGCTGTAATAGTAACAGAGTGAACTATTTCACTGGTATTTCAGGGGATGTTTGTGATGTAAGACGCCGCTGTTTAAGTCACATTACATCACAATACATCATTGAGGAAGGTGTATTTTCCAGGTGAAAACTAGGTGAGTAGTTTGGGACTTTCCATGCGGATCATACAGTGCGCCCGGTTCAGCCACATAAGAAGTGAAGAAGCAGATCTGAGATATGCCAGTAAAACACCTGCTTCAGTCTCGGGGATTGTGCTTCTTCCTGGAACTCTTTGGCACAGGCGTCCACTGATGCAATGGAAATAGCCTCCTCTGATTAAATGCCTCTCGATTACATAATACAAATCAATGAAGGAATGTGAGCTGTTGTGTTGATGGCAGCACAGTGAGGAGTTTGACCCGCTTGTCATAAGGTTGGTATTTTCGACTTGTCTTAAAGGGTTACCTGGAATTATATGGAAACATATGAACTCTGTTGCCATCTTGTGGAGGTAAGGGAAACTGCAGCTTTGTGGCAGCTTGTTCTTCCTGTGATTTCTTCAGTGTTTTTCACAGTTAAAAAGGGTTTGAGACAATTCTGTGTGCTGAACTCAAGCTTTTAATAGTAATATAGTAATAACTATCTTTCAGCTTTGGATTGTGCGATGATAAAACAACACATCTGAAGCTGTCAACTTTTTCTGGCTTTCCTTAAGATGTTTAATAGAACAACAACTTTTTTTGTTGGCATATTACCGCCACCTGTCAAATAGTGTGTGAAACCACTGTTTGTTGTCGCCCACGTGTTCATGTGTGTGCCCAAAACAAATTAAAACATGTCTTTGTAGACGACTAAAGTCAAAAACTCCCCAGGGTTCCTCTCAACAAGAAAATTATCAGCAATTTAATCAGCGATGAAAACAAAAAAAATGGTTCATCTTTCATCTTTCTTTGACAGCATGAGTCCCCATTGGTGGTAAATGGGAGACGTGAGTGTTGCCTGGGTTAACAGGCTCTTACGCTCAGACAGGAGTGGAATGAGCATTTCTCTGATATGATTATTTCAAGCAAAATGGCCCTTGAGGGCTCTGCGTTATCATTTTGATTGTTTTCTATCGAGACAAATAAAAGAAAACAGAAAAAGACTGTTAAGACATTAAAACATGCCGATGATTTGACCCTGGGGGGAAGCGGTTTCTGAGCTCTCATTCCTATCTGGAAATACAAGAAACATAATAGTACAAGCTTGTTCATTGAAAACAATGCTTCAGCTTCACGTCTGACCACGTCATGGCAACAAAAGTCCAGGAGAGGGCAGCGTTTTCATGCACCAGTCCAGCTTATTCTTCATCTTTGCAAATAAACTACCATCTTTCACACAAGGAACAGGTGGACCAGATGACTTAGACATGATGGTTCTAAGTATAATCAAAGAAGATCCACGTGTTATCTGAACAATGCTCCTGGAGAAATCTGCATAACTTAAGAACATCTGAGGTTTTCATCATAACAGACCATTTGGCTGTCATTGTTACCCAGACAATACACAGTCCTCTACTTATGCGTTCCCACCCATATTTTTATGTGAGGCGAACAACATAATACAACCTCAGATTTGGGCTTTATGGGGTTTTAAACGGCAGCTGTTTAAAACAATTGTTTAAATAGTTAGGCTGTAAAATTGGCCATCTGTCTGTGGGACCGAACTGCCTTTCCTGGCCTTGATGGACAAAGATATCGTCAGATTAACCAATCAGAAACTCGTATAGGCCTTTTAAAACACACACACACACACACACACACAACACACACACACACACACAGTAGTAGAAGAAGAAGTATTCTCAGTGGAGCCTAAAAGCATTCTGCTACTGCACAGAATCAGAAAGAGACAGTTGGGGATGATTATAGTACACTGGCGGTACAATTCTACTTTACACTTTCATGTCAGACTCATCTATCCAGTCGTATGCTCGCCATTCCCAAACAAATGCTTTTTCCTCTAGAACCACACAAGTAAAAACACTTCAGACTGCACTTAAAGGTAACACGGGGATGGGTAACTGGCACACAAATAACCGTATTTACAGTTACAGCAACCAAAAGATGATGCCTGGTTACCAGCCTGACAACCACCTCTGAAAGACAGTGCTGAGCCCCGGGAATTCATGGTTATTGTTCCGGAGCAGTTTGCACACACTGTATTATGGGCCATCTCTAATAAAGCTCCTCACGTGTCTGTATTATTCCGTTTCTTCCCGGGATATCAAAGGACATCGGTTACTGAGCTTGTTTGATCAAAATAAACGTCTCTCCTGCAGGTAAAAGAGAGCAAACAAAGAGAATAATCAATTCACGGTGCCAAAAATACAGCATGTGTTCGACGTCCCGCATGAGCTCATCATTACAGCCATTTAGCTCTAATAGCTGGAATACAACAGGAGACGGGCTGCCTGTCATTTCATCTGTACGTTCTCCTGTTCTACTGTATGTTTTCCCTGCAGTTTCCGAGAAAAATGCATTAATGCGCCAGCAGCTCTGCACCGGTAACACTGACTGCTGCTAATGGGGCCAATGGAGGGTACCGGAGTGTTCTCTAAAAAGCTTTTTGTCATTCATAAAGTCATACTGACAGACAGTTCTGTATAATTTGAATGTGTAATTCGGGGCATTCTGTACTTATTTTTCTTCTCTGGGAAATATTGAAATAAAGCAGTACTCTGCTGTCATCCTGTGGAGTGTTTTCACTCCAAAAGCTCGCCTGCATGTCACTCACGCTTCAACGGGTGCACGCCATCTTGTGCTCTCAGGGCTGCCTTGTTCAAAACGCAGTGTCAACCTGCGACGAGCTGCCTTTTTTTTTGTTTTATCCTACAGACCTGAGTGCTTGAACACAATCACCGCCAATCTCTCTGTGACAGACCGTATCTGTGAGGAGAATACAAATCAGGCAACTTTGTGTTTTTCATCATCCACGGCACGGAAAGTGAAATTTGGCCCAGCCAGGAGCTGATTATCTCTTGTCGAAGGGTTAAAAGATATTTGAAAATATGAAAAGTGTGTAAATAGTGAAGCATTTGTTTTGTTACGTGGGGGTGATAAGCTGCTTAATTCCTAACCCCCTCGAAAATGAAAAATCAGCACTTTTCCTTACCGATGTTAGGGAGAAAATGGTGCAAGAGATTAGCTCAAAATTAAACAAAGAGCACAGTGTGATGGGATTTGCTCCGCAACAAAAGGCCACGTCCACTAAATGAGTATACAGTGGCCGTGGCTGCAGCCTTTCTGGTCTTTCATGCCACTGAGCTTTGTAATGATTCGGATTCTCTAAAAAATGCCCGTTAGCCAACTTGCCGCTCACTTTAAGCAACCGGATAAGATGTTGAGAACATAGGTCTCATTGTACGGAAATACACAGGTCAGTTCAGAGGCGTTAACCCTTGTTCCGCCAAGATGTTCGAGAGCAAAACAGCTGGAACACTATGTGCCCGTCCATTCAACAGGAAACTCAGTGGTGGACCATTAAGGCCTACATTACATTTATTTCAATTTGCAACTTTATACATATACTACAACTTTTTTTCTCCACTACATTTTAGTTACTCGCAGTCAGCATTTTCAAAATATTTGCATTATATTATCGTATGTACAAAAAATGGAAGTATATACATTAAAATAAGAAGTAATTGAAGGTGCGAATCATGCATTAAAATATTGCTTGGATCTATAATGATAACAATACATTAGAAAATAATATAACCCTCTGACAGGGAGCATTCTGCATTTTGGATGGTTCAACAAGTGATATTGCCTGTTGCTCTTGAAGTACTACTTTACTCAGATGAGGACATAACATTTGTTCTATTTTTAGCTCTTACTGTATCGGCAATAATACGTTGTGGTTTCTTTGTTTCCTTCCTTTGACAAATGTACTTATTGTAAGTCGCTTTGGACAAAAGCGTCTGCTAAATGACCTAAATGTAAATGTAAATGTAAATATTTGGCTAGTACTTTATGTTTTTTCTGGCCAACCAACCAGCTGCAAACACAACTCTGACACTTCATCACCTTCTGAAGAAGATTTGTTGAATATCTACACCCTGGCAAAACATTTCCAATAAGTCTGTCTATGGGCAACAACAACACAGCAGGTGCAACAACAACAACACGGTGTGTAAACAAACAAACAAACACAAACTTCTCAGCGCCTGCAGCCACGAACACACACAACTAAGCGAAAGGAGAGCTGCAGCACAGTTGTTGTTCACTGCGCGGTACATACACGCTAGGCATGGTTGCCTAGGCAACGCGGCGCTCTCATCTGTAGCCTACAGTAAGATATTGAGCCGGTAGTCATGTTCGACTCACCTGTCTGAACGTCATTCTGGGGGCCTCGTGCACCGCGAAGTCCTCCACAATCTGCTCCAGGGTCAGCTTCATAGTGTTCGATAACCAGTCTCTCCCAGTATCACCAGTATCACCAGTCCACTCAGCCTTAAAAGTGACTCAATGAAGAGCAGAAGCCGCATGGAGAATCCATCCTGCGCATGTTAGCATGCTAGCAACCTCGACGCAGCGTGCACCTGTTGATGACGCAACAACGTAGGTGTGTTCGATTTGAGGCACTTCGCGTGTTCGCCGGCTGATGCGTTAGATCGCCGCTCAATTCAAGTGGATGCATGCGATTTTTTTTTTTAACTAGGCTGTTACAGTAATGCTAACCACACCTTATGATGAAGCCTTCACGTTAATTGGATTTGTGAGCATTTCTGTTCTGTTCGCTACCTGTAAAATCTGGTGTCACTCACAGGACGATAGATTCGTCTCACCGAGGCGTCCGCAGGGGCGGGTGTTATAGTAGCCTAATTAATGGGGGAGAACGGGGCATCCTGTCACACTTTTTAATACATTTGAGTGCACAAATGAAGGTACAATCTGAAGATTTTACTTGCAGACCAAAACACAACAACAACAACAACAACATACCCAAGTAGGCCTAGACAAATAAAAACAACTTTATTACCGTAGCTAGAGTAGCCTTATTAATCTTATAGTTAGTAAGACTTTGATAGGGACCATTCTGCATAATGATAAGTAAGTTTATCTTTTTAAACATTATGTATGTAATTCATCGTTCGCTCATTAAGGCTTCAACCAAAGCTTGCTATCTTGTTGCCAAATGCTCCCCTGTGTCAAAGACTCTGACTTACAGTCATGCTGCGTGTAATTAAACTGAGCTTCATTGATCCTCAGGGGAGGAATCAAACACACGTTCCCCTGACATGCTGTCCCCGCTCTCATTTATTCTATTGGCTCATCACAATGTCACGTCACTCCTCATTGGCTGCTTGGTGGGGGAATTTGTGAGCGCTGCCGTCTTCTTAAACATCTTTCCATTAGTTGCATAGACACTGGTCTGGGTACAGCACTCGAACTGTGTCAAACATGAAAAGGGATTAAATCACCAATCAACATAGTTGCACAATGCCCCCCCCCCCCCCCCCCCCCCTCTCTTTTCTCTCCATTTACTCTGAGCTAGGGGGGGTTATGAACAGGGGAAGCAGTGAAAGGGGGTAATCTTCCACTCCTTTGCATAGCACAAAGGCTTAGCTGGAGATAAGCTCACACTCTGCAGCACGCACGGAAAGTAATATTTGACGGACACAGGTTGGTCACACATCTGAAGAGGCATATAAAGCAATAAGTTATACATTCAGAGATACCGTTTACCTTTTGAGCTACATGCACAAAAAAGTAGCGTAATGTCTAACATACTGTGTGTGTGTGTGTGTGTGTGTGTGTGTGTGTGTGTGAGTGTGTGTGTGAGAGAGAGACACACACACGGTTGAGCGATTCTGACATCCATTTATTCAATGCTTTGCCACTTAACAGGTAGCTGCTGCGTTCATGAGTCAGCGGCTGATGATGGGGAGGAGAAAAACACTCACCAGCTGGAGGAATGATGGAGGAGAGCGAGACAGGAGTTTAGGGGACAGCAGCTGAGGGTTTTCTAGGGGGGGAAGCAGAACAAAATGCTGCAGGACGTGAGTGAAAATGAAACAAGAAGGAGGAGAGAAAAGCAGAACAGGGAGAATAATAGAGCGGTGAGATGTCAATAAGGGGTGTTGCAGCAAAGTGGGAGTTCAGTTTGCATGGCTCCACTCGGCGGGTGCCTTTAATTACTTTTCAGCGTCACTGCCTCTCCTGGTCATGAGCTGCATGCTCCGATCACCAGCTTGTGATTATCGGCCCTTTGTGAGAGGCCTCTGCCCGCTGTCAGGCTGTAATTACGTTTACGCTGGAGAGCACCTCGGCCCGTCAGGAGGCCGTCATCCATGCTCGCCCTTCTCTATGGGCTTCAACCGGCGAGGAAATCAAACAGTCAGGCAGGTGCATACACGTATTGTGATAAACTAGGGGATTTTAATGTGTGATGAGGTCAAGAGCAAGCCAATATCAAGGCTGACTTGCAGACACAAGGGCATTTCTTAAAAAAAAAAAAGGAACCTGATTGCGAAAACAAATGTGATGATTCATAATGAGACGGGGCAATAAAGCACTGAATCATCCGGTCATTGCGTAAAACTTTGTCTAACAAAAGGGAAGCACTTCCTCACACCAGCAACTTCATCATCTAACTGTGTAAACAACATGGTGGTAACAACATAACCTTGAAAGCGGGAACACAGACATCCGCATGGTCACCATGACTCGGTCACATGTACATGAGGTGCTGAACTGTGACTCCTGTACTCTCATCCCACCTTTTAGAAAACCACTTTCTCTTTGTGGAGACTCATAGGAACTACTCTATTTGCATTCAATGCAATCTGTGTTTGTCCTGTCCTGTCTAACCTTTCATTGTAGTATTTTGTCCATCTCTCCAGTCCCTCCCTACATCCCTTGTGTCTCTGATCTTTACTACTCCCCTTTCCTCCCCATCCTTGCCATTATCTCTCCCTCTCTCTCCCCCGCAATCTCTCTCCACTGGACCAAAAAAAGAGGGAATGAGATGGCACGAACCGCAGGTGTCTATTGAAGTGTCGGCCGACCAGGCAGCCCACCTCCGAGAGCCCACATCCCACTAGCCCGCCATCACCCACACTTTTCTGAAGGTGTGCACCTTTCCGAGGCTCCGCGCGCAGACGCATCGGGGGCCTCAGAGGCCCCGGCGGTCCGGCACCTGCCTGCTGTGCGAAATCAAAAAAGAACCGGGACAGACCGCCAATCGCACCAGGCGTCAAAAGATTCTCAGCTTGTTATTCATCCGTCAAGAGCAGAGCGAGGGAACGTCTCTGCAGGGAATAGACCAATCTGAGATTTTTGTCTGTGATGTTTGCCTTTTTTTTTTTGTGTTCTCTTTCACCCGATATATGTCAAGTAAAGTCATAGCAAAGAGAATATAATGAGAGCGATGAATGGCAAAGAAAAGTGGAATACGCCGGAGTCCTGCAGAGAGAGGACTGAGGGAGTATACATAATCACCGGAGTTGCATGACATATTGACGGCGCCGTGTCTGAAAAGGAAGCCGACGTTCTGTATCAGAATGCTTCGAGTTCAGAATAAGCTTGCAAGGAAAAACGCTGTTTCCGACAAGCATTTAAGTTTCCGCCCTGCACACGGTGTTCTTGTGTGAGATTTTGCTGACTCAGTAACTGGTACTTTAAAGCAGCCAAAAGCCCCCCGCTACAAGACAAGGATGAGGTTGTCTTTTCCTTAATGGGGTCCAAGGTTTTGTACCATTTAGGGAGAGTCTTTGTAAAGGTCGGTCACGGGCACTTTATAACGGCAACATGCATTCCTTTTAGAAACACAACCTCCTTGTCTGAGTTAAAACATGGTGGTTAGCCCCCCCGATTTTCACCACTTGGCTCAGCCGTCTATTCATAAAACCTGACTGGAGCTATGAAAGCCTGTATCCAGGCAACCATAGAATTAAGTTAAGTTATCCCTGGCCCCAAGCTAAAGCATCTCCGAGGCAGATTTCTAAGACACAAATATGTCACATTTCTAACCACCTCTTCAGTCACACATATCCACCGTTAGTGGCAATAAAACTCCAGGCCTGGCCCTCCGTTAAACACTCGTCATTATGCCTACTGATCGCATCGCATGCCGTCGACCTCTCAGCGCATTCTTAGCAGATAAAAGCCGAGTGATTATATCTACCTTTCGACTGCCGGCGACTGTGCGTGTCTTTGCTTTCCGGCATCAGAGGAGCAGGAGAGCCTGTTCTCCCCCAACAAACTTTACCTGACACAAGATTTTTTTGTCAAGCTTCTCCTAGAAGGCAACAATGCTACCAATTACCTCGGCGGAGCCAGCCAGCCGGCTCGCCGGTCTGACAGATGACTTTGACCTTAGCAAGCATGAGGACCTTCTCTTGGTTGACACATACAGCTACTGCTGGAGGTGGAGGTTGATGGGTGGAGGAGTGGGAGTGGGGGATGGGAAGCTCATGCTTTGACTGGATCCTACACGGTGCAAGCCTCGGGCAGGCGAGGACAGGTAAGTGATGCCGTTATGTACCACCACCTTTCCTTATACGTACACATAGGACCCCCCCACTCCCCAATAACAGGGTTCATAACCAGCTTCTGCTGGGCCTGAGAGCTCCACCGTAATCGTACTGAGCCGTGAATGAATGCAGCTTCCTGCGATACGAGGCTTCGAACGTGAGGACTGATTTGTGGTAGATATGTTGGCGTGTGAGGACAATAATACAATAATGATGTTTATTTATATGGGAGCTAGTTATGAAAGGAAATATTTTCAAACTGCCTCTCGTAAAACTGAGATAAAAAAAAAAAAAACGAATCACAGGAAATAAAACCAGCAATATCAGCAAAGCGAACAATAACAGGACATTTTTTTTAGCTTTTCAACACAATGAAGACGACTGAGCATCCGACCCGCGAACCTTGCAGGCTCCCTTGTGTTTTCTGATGAAGCAGATACGACTCTGCTAATGTTTCTGTGAGATGGAGAATGTGAAAAGCTGTTACATTTACAGCCTCAGTAAATCAGCTTCATATCGACATGAATGTACAGTCAGACCAAACATCTAAATAAACTCATATGAGCTGTATATTTCACTGTGGCTCTCTGACTCCTCACACTAATGTTATTAACATTTACTGCCTAACACACCCTTAATCAGAAGGCTCTCTAACATGAACACACCCAAGCATCCGACTTTGGTCCTTTGTTTTCTGTGCAGATGTTATTATCCGTTGTCAAGCCTCTTGATGCACTGGAATTTCCTCTGTTTGGGTTGGAAACGCACCTCATGAGTGTGAGCTCATTATTCTCGGCTTTACACACAGTTTGAATACAAATACAGAGTGAGTGAGTGAGGTGAGTCCCTCACCTCTGGTAAATACCGCAGTGAATTATGATTAATTTGCTGGGCAACCGCATTCCACCCGTTATTTTATAATCCTCGTCTTAAACGGCACGGCTGGAGCCGGCTTAAATGCAAAGGTAGAGTTTTTAAATGTAATATTTCCACACGTTGCCTGACATAAACAATGTCCTCTATGAAATAGTTAACATACTCTCTTTTCTTCTTCAGGATGTTCACAAGAATGTCCATTAAAAGCTTAAGATCGTCTGCATATGATGCACAAAAGAATTGATCCAATATTATATGTTATACATTAACATGATGTACTCAATGCATGCATGCACAGTTCAGCTATGTAGGGGGGAGATGGGATAACAACACACACAGAACGGCTTTGTTCCCGGCTCAGGTTGATATTACCCCGCTTTAATTACAAATAGTCAAGCTATTATATTAAAGCTCTGATTAGAGAGAAAAGTTATTTTCGCTCACAAGTGACTTTCATCAAATACATTGTTTTTCAGCGGTGACTTGCAGGCGTTCACATTTTCTCTAGGTGAAGTCTGATAGTCAAACTCATTTTCTCCACCACACCAGCCTTGGGTGATTACTACATTTCAAGGTTAGGATTTCAAAAGGCCTGGCAGCAGCCGCGGCGCCGGAGCCGGGCCGCATGGTGAGCACCAGAGGCTCTGTCTTTGTCAGTTTTATCCTTTACACTCTCTCTCTTAACACAGTTTGGAGTAGGAAATAATGAGGTTCACCCCTCTCATGTCACCCAGTGATGTTTGAAAGATATTTAAAGTTGCAATAGAAAGGTGTTTTTTTGGCTACTTTGGAGCAGTGGAAGCAAGTTGTGAACACGACATATTATCACCTTTTTGAGCACACGTTTCTAGTTTGAATGCTACATCCAGCGGTGACAGAGCAACATTAGCATTCATTCGGAATCGCCGTTTGGACACCCGTCTCTCTCTTTTAGCTTGGGTCTATACGAACTCCCGGGGGAAATATCAGGCTCTTTAGCCGTCAAATGCTCCACTATGTTCGCCAGCTATAGCCAATAGCTTTTCTTCTGTTCTGCTGGACAGGTTGTTTACCGTCATGCTTTAGAGGGGTTTTTTTTGTTGCTAAAAACAGATGGCGGTTGAAAATAACACTATGAGAGGGATGAGGGTGGACCTTAACAGAGGTGTAAGTCATAAAACACTGAATGACAATTCTTTGATTCAATTTGCTGATTTTTTTAAGTCTTTTGATTCTATTGTGCGATTATATATGTTATATAATATATAGTAAGATATTTGTGGTGAAACTTTTACGCACACATCTTGACTCTGACTTTTAAAAGAGATTCAATATCTCAATGGGATTATCCAGTATAAATAAATGAACAAAGAAAAACAAAACAATGAGATTCTAGAGATTCAAAGATTCTTAAACACAATAGAAATAGTAGGCTAATTCAATTTTGTATTCAATATTATATTATTCTTTTAATAAAACTATTGATTTTAGCTGCTTTAAATGAAGGGTTTTCTCTGAATTAGAGTTCTAATAGAGTTCAGAGTTCACCCACATGTGCCAGAGAGCTGACCCAGCCAGCTGTTACCCCTAACTTGCCACACTCCTGGCAATCTGGAAGCCACACAAGTAGCTAAATGAGCAGCAATTAGTACCTGGATGCTCATCTGGCTTAATGCGCTCCCCCCCAAGATGTGACCGGATCAAGCAGGAGAGCACCAAGGGGTTTAAACAGTAGCGGGTAAAATGTCAGTAGTATATGTCATGTAAGACGCCGGCTGCCCTCCGATTCAACACTCTGCAGGATTATGTTCCACACCAGAGGAGTCGATTCTCTTTTGGCTGAGCCGTTAGTGACAGCACCTCGACCGCCGGTGGAATCATTAGCAGAGGAAGCTCAGCATACTGACACTCAATCGGAGCAAATAGCTTCTCTGAAGAGACAGGTGAGTCAAAGCCCTTAACTCCGCGAGGAGTCCAGACTGCGAGCTCCCAGAGCTGATTAAGTCACTGGGGAAACCTGACTATCAAGCCTAAAAAATTCAGTCTTTAGTCTTAGATCATCTCAGTCTCCCTGAACTTTGACCTCAGCCACAGAAGGAAGAAATGAAAAATAACCCGAGATCAGCTTGATTGATTGCCCGCTCAGATTGCACAACGCAGACGTCAGTAACTCGCGTTTTGGAGCAACATCTTGGTCCCCACATCTCCAGATGGTACAGATGGTACAGATGGTATGTGCCACTCAGAGCGTGCCCTCAGCTGTCGGCAGAGACGGGCTGTGGCCCGACAATCTACCAGTCTACTAAAATTATATGACCAATATGCTCCGTTTCAGATCAGGAGAATACACCATTATGGGCTGCATCATGCACTCTTCCAATCCAATAAAAAGAGAAGGGCAATATTTGGGTAATAACCTCGAAAAACACTCCGTATTTATAGAGGAACAATTTCTCCTTTATGCTTTTATGAGAGTGCATTTTTGCCTTTTATCAATAATTTAATCAGTTTAGACGCATATCCATTATCACTTCCTCAAATGGCCAGAGGACATCACCAGAAAGATGTGACACACTCAACTGAACTCTGAAAACTCCCTTTTGTTTGAAAATATCTGTGAGCGAGCGGATGACATTCATTAAAAAAAGTCTCACTTGCATTCGTGACTAATATGAAAATTGGCAACACGGTGGAGCACAATTTTTCTGCCGCATTCAAAGAGCATTGCGCTTCTGAGCTGGAAGTAATTACCGAACCAGCCTGATGAACGTTGCCGTTAATTTGTTTGTTAAGGGGGGAAAGCTGGAGGAGGAGGAGAGGCGGAATGCAAATGGGTTTTTGGAGTACCTCCTTCCTGCTCTTTACCCTTTCTTGCAAACTTTCTTTCTACTTTAAAAAGCCTCCGGAGGCTCTTAATAAAGACTGATTCATTTAGACGGCGTGATGAGGATGTAGATTTGATGTTCTGGCAGACACAATAACATATCGCATATTTATACAGAATTCACACATCAGGAAAAAAATACATTGAGACCCCTTTTGTACTGCTCCCAGAGGTGTTTTATGTGGAAGCAGGACAGACAGTCTGGGATTTATCCAAAATATTACTTAATGGCTCATTCATCTTAAGTACTTTTGAGCAACAGCAGCACGTCAGTGATTCGGTTTAAGCTTACGTTGGATGAGCTCATACTTACATGTTAGTCAGAGAGTTATTGACTAATCTTTGTGTGGCAGGAGTCTTTGCAAACGGGGATTACAAAAAGAAAAAGGTGAAGACATGAGTGCTCGATTACTTGGAACAACTGCAAAGTCGTTAAACCAGAAATGGGAAATAATTGCCAAATTAAATGATGTAATTGTCCAGATGTTTGGATAGGAGCTGCTAATTGAATTGATGGAGGGAAAAGTCTTGTCCTTGTAAAAACAGACACACAAAACATAATGAGATTAATCCGCACTAAAGACTTATTTGTTGTGGCGATCTGCCCTTTCGACGCTGATGTCGGCCTCATATAAAGCTGTGTCAACAGATCAGGGAGCGATAAGGAGAAATTGTTGGGATACTGTGTGCTTTCGACTCACACACACCCTGCTCTTGTGTTCTCCCATCGGGCAGCTTAATGGTGCGTCAGCCCTGTTCTGTTACACTAGTTTACTGGTTTACAGTATGTAAATTTGTTTCCAGCCTTACGTCACGCAGCTAAGTGACTTCCTGCTCAGGAGATCCACATGAACGAAGAAAAAAGGCATACAGATTTTAACCCGCCGGTTCTCTAAAAGCTTAGATTGCTTGCTTAGCTGATGCAAATTTCCTGGAGGCCGAGTGGGGTCATTAAAAAAAAACAAAAAAACAACTCAATTAATGGAACTCGGGCGCCTCTGGGCAAAACCGAGCCCCGTCATCTCAAAAAACCATCGGTTCAAAGAAGAGAGTGCCGCCATGGGAAAGAGCGGGACAACAGCAGGGATAAACAAAGCACACACTGAAGCCACCTGCCTCTCCGCCATCTCAAGCCACTCAGCTGTGCCACTCAAGCGCAGACAAACGGAATGAAAGAGCACAGCTTCGGGGCGACTTTCTGGCAAAAAAATCCTCTGGCAGCCGTCCCAGCTATGTGAAACGGTAAAGTTTAGACAAATTGACTCCGAGGAAGTGCAAATGGATCAGAGACTAAACGCTCATTTGGGGGGAAAAGCACAATTTCCTCATTGTTCACCATGGTAATGATTCCTTCTGTTGCTAAGGGTAATGCAAATAAAACAGTTGAGCCATCCCTCCCACCAGGACACATGTGACGTCAGAGTTATTGTCCTGGAGGTATGAGGGGAGATTTCCTGGCATGACTCCAACACACAAAGAGGCTGTGTTGCTACCGCGAGTGGGCGTTCCTCTCTCTCCCAAACCACAGGTGTATACTTGCATAACGTTTCCCAGCATCCCACCCTTGTTTGTCCTGACGGGACATTTAAATGTGCGTATGCAGTTTGAACATTTGAATGACCCCATTCACACTCGATCTCTCGTTGAAACAAAGAAGACCCGGCTGGGCCTCCGTGTTCTGCCCCTAAATTGGCTCTTTTGTTGATTTCGTTACAGGAGGGTGAAGTTGTGTTGTGTGTGTTTACTGCCATAATTTGCCTCTCTTCTGACATTTCTGTTCTTGCAGCTGCATTATGAAATTAACGTGTATTTTTTGGTCTGAAATATAAAGCTACAGGCAACTAAGGTTAAATTAGCTTAGCATAAATGCTTGAAACGAGGGGAAACAGCTAGCCTGGCAAATTCCAATCTACTTCCCAGCCCATTTGAAGATCACTACCTAACATTTGTTTAATCTGCAGAGAAACTACGTCATAAAAAAGCAACATCATTGCCTCCAACGCCATAATGTCCTTAACTGAATCGACACCCTCCGGCAAAACAAACCTCACATGCAGTCTCTAGGCTCTAGTACCGAAAAGCTTTTGGGGCTTATTTGAAGTGAAAAACATCTCAAGTATTGTTTTGGTCTCTAATGGACCAACGTGTTTTGTTCATGATTGGATAGAAGAGAAATTGGAGCATTTAATGTTTGTTTTTTTTTCCAAAGCTAAATAACCAGCAGGAAACGGACCACCTCAAGATTAAGGTTGGAGGTTTTTGGCAGTCAAGCATCCACTTATCTGAATGTACAATAGTGTGTGGAGGCAGGACGCAAATTGTTATTTAGAGTGAGCAAACAAAGCTTGTTTATATTTCCATCCCTCAGCGACCTCTTACATGTACAGCAGATTATCTTTCAGCCACAGTGGGAGATTTCTCGCTCTCTTATAATGCAACAAATCTCATCGGTTCATCGGCGTCCCGTGGAAGTAAACGCAGCAGCAGCAGGCGGAGGTACCTGCAGGCTGACAGTTGATTATAATTGGGTTGTCTCTGCCACGTCCAAGCTTTCACATCCCATCAAGAGGAATGGCTGAGACAGTTAATGCTGCTTCACTGGAAGAGCTGGAGGAGCACAGCGCATCCTCCCACGGTACTACAGGAGGGATGTATGGAAAGAAAATGCACATTGTCATATTAATTTAGGGGTTATGCGTTGCAATTCAAGCATGTAGCAGGAGGCAGGAAAACCCCCAGGATGTCCATCCTCACTCATGTTCTCAGTTCCTAGTAAGGAATCCAACTAACTTGGATCTTAGTTCTTAGTCCTGCTTGAGTTCATTAGTGGTTCTGGAGGTCAGGACCCCGCAAAGGGGTTCCCAAAATAAAACATCCTTGTTACCAAGTGAGTTTTACTTCAAACTTTAGTGTCATTGAAACCACTTAAAACAAGATCATTTATGTTTTCATATATACATTTTTTTCCTTCTCATATAAAGTGAAAAGGATTCTACCGATGCAGTTAGAATGTTTCTTGGACTAGAAATGGAAATGAGCTACCTGGCTATCCTCTCATGTAATATACATGTAAATTCATATTTATTGTCCCATTTAAAAGAAAAAAGAAAAAGAAATCTTCTACTTATCTTTTTTTTCATCTTTTAGGACAGAGAGGTGTTCAGAATGTCTCTATAGACAGAAATTCCTCAATAATATGGAGATTTTTAAAAATGTTCACCAAGATAAATGAGCCTAAATCCAGTTCATTTCCAGAGCTAACTCATGTTTATTTCCATTTTCCTTTCAAACTCAAATTTCTGTTTGCTTTTGTGCTCATCAAACACTGAACACATCCACCTCCAGGGGCCTCGAGCCGGAGAAAGAAAACGGCTCGAGGACAGAACTTGTGATGAGGAGTCACGAGTCGACACTTTTCGTTTTAAAAAAGGGGTCGCAGGCTTTAAAAAAGGTCAGGCGGCACCGCATCAACGTATCCGCACACTAGAGACCAACACAGACAGCAGGCGCTAACCTTGCCTCTCTGCACTCCAGTTCATCCGTCGTGAAGTTCAAATTAAACCAAACATCCCAAGAACCAGGAGCTGCAACACACGGCTCAGCTTTTTGCACACGGCCCCTCACCACGCAGAGGATGGCCCGCTTTCCACAATAGGATGAAGAGCACTTTGCAGCTACAGCAGTAATAAGTGCACAGCTGCACTCCTGTCTCATTAAACGACTCTTTGTTCTATATAAAATCGTCTAATAGACTTAAGAAAGGCTGAACTTGACAAGACCCCAAGGAGAGTTTACCTTCTTAATTTGATTACAGCGCTGCAAGGAACATCAAAGTGGCTGCTGGGAAAACGCACCGCATGGGGCCAAAGCAGCCAGTTAGCTCCCAGCATACCGTCCTGCATGTAGCATGGCGATCACGTCGGATTCTCCGCTGTGGTCATCGTGAAAGTCTGTCCATGGGTTTGACAGACCGTCCGGCATGATGTCAAGTTAAGTTGTCTGACTTTGAAACCGTTTATGACACCGAGTTGGAAATAAATGTGATATATCAGTTGTCACAATAGGAATAAACTATTACAATAAATGTATACGAGAACAACAAAAACGGTAAAAATTGTAAATGTTTCTGATGCAAGAAAATCTCTGGTGGTAAACTGCCGATGATGATGGTTTACAAGCTTATAACCGCCATCATCGGGGCCCAGTGAGCACTCTTTCCATGAATGCTACGTTGTTTCATCAGAGGGAGGATGTTAAAACACTATAACAATGTTACCACATTTTAACTGGAATCCTATGCAGGGGAATTTATATGCAACAATAAATTCTGTTTATTGACATTATGTCAGGTCCTAGTTTAATAGTAAGGGCCAGACTGTTTAAAAGGCTGCCGACAGGAATATAGAATATTCTGTGATTCTGCAAAAAGTTTTTTATCCAAATAATCCTGTTTTTCCACTTTCTTGCTCATCACTTTCAGTTGAATGGAGTCATTTTGCCCATTTCTGGATCCTGCAGGGCCGCAACTGCTCATGTATTACCTAACATACAAGCTTTTTACCATTAGCTGTAACTCTGATCTAGTTTTCTAGATGAAAAAAAAAGGAAAAAAATAATAATTTTCTCCATTTTGCCAATTTTAGAAAATGTCTTCTACATCGGTTGGAACAATTGACCTTCCAAACGCAGCAAATAACACTTATTTCTAAGAAACGCTCTGGGATCTAATGAAGATGAGCGAACACACGGCACATACTACATAGAATACAGAGTCATTTGGAAAAGGGAGACAAGGGGGGGTCATGGTTTACTTGAACTTTGGGTACAGTGAAGACAGACTTTCATCAGTGCAACATAAGACCAGTTTCTCCATCGTGTACTGGTGCGATGAATTACCCATGAAAAACCGGCTGAACGAATCCTTCTTGGATTCAGCCAGCAGCTTGGATACATTTGCATTTAAACCACACAAAGATCAAGTAACAGGACAAACATTCACTCTACGTACAGGATCATGACGCTTTGACGTGTAAAGCTTTTATAAAAACTATACATTCTGTGTGGCAGGGCAAATCAACTAATAATAATAATAATAATAATAATAATTAATTGCTAAGGCAATTAAACATCTCAGGATGTTGATGATTGTGGCTTTAAGGCATTAACATTGTTTTAGACTTAGAACAGAATTCAAACCACAATGTCCCTGTAGAAATGACGTGTTGCTATAGATTCAAGCAGGGATGTAACAGTTTGTTTGGTAAAGGCTATTCTACTTGGAAAGCAATCATTATGAATGATTCAAAAAATGAGTGGGGGGTCATCAGCTGTCACTTTTTGACCTCCTCCACGCTGCTGAAGTGAGTGGCCAGCTCTTGCAACACGGCTGTCCGGCCCAGGTGGTCGTTCCTCCTCTTCTCCATGATCATGTCCTCCAAACTCTGAAACTCCAGCATGTGCGAGTGCTTGTCTGACATGAGGATTTTCAACCGGTACGGCTGCTTGCCTATCCGTATCTCCCCACCCATCTTGAACTCCCTCTTGCCGTACCTGCACCAGGCGGCGAAGCACTCGGAGTTCCTCCAGCTCAGCTCCCGGTCCTTGGAGCCCACCTGCTCCATCGCGTTCTGCACCACCACGTCCGCGCCCAGCGCTTTGAATTTGTACAGCTCGTTCACGATCCGGCACCTCCTCCCCTGACTCGCGTCCGTCAGGAAGCTGTTCTTCACCTCGGCTCGGTGCAAGTGCACCACCTGGAAGTCGCCCACGTACACGGCCCAGTGCGGGAACTGACCCGTGGCCACGAACTCCACGAGGTCGCCCGGCGCACATTTGTTGAGCAAGTTCTCCGGGGAGTACGCCTCGAGGCTGACGCTCTTCTCGTAGATGCACTCGTCCCTGTTGTAGACCGCGCACTCCACCTCGTCGCGCTGGTCGTACTGCTTCTCTTCCTGGTTCGGGTCCTTGTTTGTGCCGTCGACGGCGCAGCCATCCTCCAGCTCGTCGTCGTCGTTCGAGAAGATGTAGGAGACGCCGATGCGCGGGCCGTCCTCCGCGTCCACGCCGTTCGGGTCCACCGTGGGAACTTCTGCGTAACTTAAATGTGACAGCTTGTCCATCTGGTTCCCCATGCCGCCCCCCCTCACCTCTCTGTAACACGATCTGATGATCTGAGCTGTTACCGGTCGCCAAACATCACCGCCGTCTGCCACGAAAGCTCTCAGGTTAAAACTTCCGTCGTCCTGCCGTCGGACGGGCTTTTATCCAAATTACGCATAAGTACAGCTCCGTGGCGCGGCGGCTGGGGCGGCCTGGTGGCACCCCCATCAACAAGTGGAGTTGGGAGGAGAATACAAAGTGGTTTTCAAATTCAGCGAGGGGAATAATCCTTCAGGTGCAGCCCCGTAGACTCACCTGCTGCCTCGCTGCGTAAAGTTCCGTCCGCCGGCCGTCGCATTAGGAAACAATGAGAGTTAAAATCAAAATACTCGTGTTTTCGTCTTCTTCGCTGCAGGTAAACTCGTAGTGTGCGCGCTGTGCAGCGGAGATCCGGTCGGCGGTGAGCGGAAGGCAGATCTGGGGCTCAGCATCGCCACAACGACTCTCTCCAGCTACACAGCGCTGCTTTTAAAGCGGAAGTGCGCGTAATTTTCTTCACCGCACGTTTTATATCCTGCTACGCGTTTTCACGGAAGACTTTAATGTTGTTGCAAGTGTTGTGCCTTTGTCTAAACAGTTTTGAGCATATTTGGCTTTAATCCAAATTAAATACGAGATTGAGATCTTGGGTGAAATGTTATTTGTTTTCAGAATGTTCTAATTATATTTGTTTTGAATTATACATATAAATCATTAAATGTTTTTTTATTCAATTTTAGTAATTTATGTAATTCGTTTTCTGTTTTTTTAGTTTATTTAACAAATGTTTAATATAATTTCAATTATATTCTATTACAATTTTGATTGTATTTTATTTAACTTATTATATAGGCATATTAGTTAGTTTGATTGTTTTTATGAATACATTTATGTCTTATCTTTTATTTAATTTTAATCATTTTTTTTCCTTTTGTTGTTTTTATGTGATCATATTTTTTTGTTACCTCCATCCTGGGTTTAGTTGCTGAATGTGGCCCTATATACAGATTACAACCCAAGACAGTGAGGAGGTGGGGTCCAGCATCTGTGGTATTTGACTGTTTCGACCACCTGTCTGTCCTTGAATGAACTGAAGCTGTGCAGTGATTTGTTCCTTCTCCATCTCCTGCTGGGATCATAATGTCTCCATTACATGTGTAGTGGCTTGTGGCCTGCCTCGACTCGCTCTCCGTTATGGGCTATTTTCTCACCACTGTATCCCACAGGCGAGGAGAATGTGCTCAATATGCCCAAAAAATGGCACATGCTGCAGCAGCCTCTGTGTGAAAACACCTGTCCTGGAAATAGTATGGCTGTGAGTGAGAGACTGGGAGAGATGCTAAAGGGTGTGAGCATGTTTGACGGGCTGGAAATAGAAATGAACGAGAGACAGAGATGCACACGTTTTAACAGGGCAGATGATCCCGAGTTTGACACTGAGCTGAGCGTCCAACAGAGGGGCCCAATTACTGACTGTTTGCAAAGTCATCCAGCACAGGAGATATGACGGGACTAAACAAAACTCCTTCTGATCCATTCATCTGGGTTAAACAGACAGAATGGCCTCAATGGCCACAGAGGACTCTGCAGATTAGCGTGGAGGCTTGCAGCACTCTTTAAGACTATCATGTTAATTAAGAGAGTGAGCTTTCTGAGAGCTGAGCAGGATCATGCTGTGTGATTTCCAACTTCTAACTAATCCAGATTGAATGTTTTCCCTGGTTAGTAATTCAACCTGGGGTCACAGAGTTCATATTAAATATCAGGTTTCCAGAACAGAGCGTTTAACAATGTAGCCACACAGGCAGCGTGACACTGTCTCAAGGTCCGTCTGTCGGTCCACAGCTATCGGATGGATTTTATGCAGACATTCGTGGTCCACAGAGGATGAACCCTAATTACTTTTTTATACCCTGCCTTTTCCTGTAGGACCACCAGCACAGTTTTAACTTCTCTGCTAAAACATCTAATCTAGAAGATTGCTATATATTTCGTGACATTCACGATCCCCGGATGTTGTATCCTTTACTGCTTTTGTGATCCCCAACTTTACTTCTGGCGCCACCAGAAGGTCGGCATTTGCAGTCCTGGGTGAGATTTCAAGTGGTTGGATTGTCATGGCGTTTGGTACAGACATTCATTTTCCCCCGAGGATGCATTGAAATAACATTGGTTATGCTGATTTTTTAAGCAGCGCCAGCATCTGCTTTAATGAATGGCATCACAATCACCTTTATGGTTGGTGCTAGTCAAATGTGATGGGATGCGAGCGATAAACTATAGCACCATAAACTGAGGTTATAATGACGCAACACACTTTACAGGAACGTTATGAAATTCCAGCCTTACTTGAAAACAAGATCAAGCAAGAGGCTGGTGTGGTTTCTCCATCACTTTCACTGACCCGTCATCAGAGTCTATCTATGCACTGTGTACAGTACCAACCTTTTCTTTTTCTTTTTTCCCATTTCAGCCTGAAGCCTTGCAGCAGTCCCAGTTTGACAATGCATACGATGGAAGACAAAAATAACAAACGCGCAGAACCCGGTGGCGAGCATCAGTGTGGGTGTTAGGAAAGAGAAGAACCGTTAGAGCGGTGACATGCAGCTCAATTGACCACTTCTTGGAGCATCTTATCCTCAGGTGGCATGGCCCAGTTTACACCCCTGGTGACACCCTGTAATTTGCAGTGCTGGGAAATTACTGGAGCAGGGGAGGCCTGGGAGACATAGGGCCCCGCCTGTCCACTGAGGGCACAGCCAACTACCTTAATCTTGCTCCAAAAAATGTGGGCATAGCTTTTCAAAAAGGTTACACATCCATGTGTCAGACATTGTTTCTTCAACTGCGTTCATTTAAATCTACAAGGACGGGTGAACAAGTGTCTTTGAGGCAGATGGACAGCATGTTTTCATCGGGATCGCCGCGCCTTGTGCACCATCTGTTCCACCTGGCTAGGAAAACATCTAGTGAGCACGACTTACTATCGTGCAAGGCGGTTGGCTACAACTCACAGCCAGTCGATGCTGAAACATCGATAATAAACCCTCAAAGAATAGATCGGGAATAACAACGCGCATTTTCAGGCAGGAAAAGTTTGTTCTTATTAGGTATTTATTTATATTTTCATATACTTTTTACATATTTATTTGTAATAATAACATGAATCTGGAGCAGAGGAAAGATGGAGCAAAGATGGAGGAAGGGCATGTTGAAGGAATGTCACTTTCTTCATTTTTTTCTTTTTTTTTTTACCCATTTAATTAAAAGAGCATCATCATTATTAACTCAGTCATTGATATTCACAGTCCCATTAAACAAGCTACAACAAAGATTTTCTAAAATATAGGCTGACATATAAAACTAGCATTTTTTTTTAACACTGTGGTGAATGTATACCTGGCGGAGGATGGGGGATATTTGGGATGAGCACTGCGACTAAATAACAGACAGGCAGGTTTTGAGGTGTGTGTGTGTGTGTGTGTGTGTGTGTAAGTGTGTTGGGGGGGGGGGCTCTTATTGTGAAAGGTAGGCATGTATTGAAACACACCAAAGAGGGAAGTGTACTATATGCGCGCATACACAACATACACACAACAGTTTCTAAACAGTCATCATGCTTCAACGGGACCTCGTGTTAGTCTTTTTTTCTATTTCAGCATCACGTTATTAGAAACAACAACCACAAGTGGGTCAAAAACTGCAGGGGACAGATTCCTTCAACAACAAAAAAAGAAAGGAGGAAAAAATAAGGAAATACTCAACAAAATAGGTTATTCCAAATGCAATAAAAAGTACTCTGGAGCCACGCTGAAAAATCACGACAGACTTCAGACACTTTTTTGGGCCATCGCATCTCCGAAACGCTGGGCATTGCATTAGCATTCCCATCCCATGGGTCCGTGACAGCCTTCACTGCGAAGTTGCCTTCTCTCTACACTACAAACCTCATTTTTTTTCAAAACATGGTGTAAACAGAATCCTTTGGAGAGTGTGGTGGGATGACCAAGAGTGCACTGCACTGCACCGCACACATCCTGGAGTTGATCCAGGGAGAGGTACTGGCAGCCAACGGTGGCACCAGGCCTGGGTCAAACACAGACCTGACTGTTCCCGTTCCATGCCATTATTTACACTCGGTTAATCTTGTAGAATTCTACAACATGGCCAGTAGGTTGTGGCTCAATATTGTTGATTTTATTAGTTATTGACGCTCATTTAAATGCACATAAATCATTTGTGAAATCTAAAAAAAAAAAAAAAAAACTCAACCTAACATAACAACTCAAATCTACATATTTGATCATAGAACTGATTTTGATTGGCTGACAGTGACAGTGATAAGGCAGCAGAAGAAAGGCAGGACAGTCAAACAGAAGATTTAAAAAGAAATCATTATATGAAAAAGAAAATGGTCTTTGGTGTTCTCTCTTCTACTGAGAAATCATAAAGTTTTTTTTTTTTAAAAACCTGCAGTTTCTGTGATACCCAGTTAATTCCCAAGAGGAAATACTTTCTTGTGGTAAACATGAGCTCTAAAACCATGTGCGCACTACAAGGGATCCGACGTTTAAAAAAAAAAAAGAAGAAGAAAAAAATACATGACATTACTTCATCCACAGGCTTGCACAAATCCTGAACAGTGCAAATAATAAATGCCCCCAATATTGATATCAAGTAAAGAAGAAAGTATTCTTTTATGGTACGAGTTTTGCAGCAGAATCATGCATGAGATCACTTAATGTGAGACAACACAGGGATGCAGCAGGGACCGGCTCTGGACTGTCTGGTAAGTCCAAAAACTTGGGACTAGAATATGCATATTGTCAAATGATTCCTGAAGATGTCTGTTCAACACTTCCTTTTATTTTGTGGGTCATTTTTTAGAACATCTATACAATTAGTAACCACTTTACACTCGGCTCTCACAGAACATCCACTGATTGAAGGGGGGGGAGAGAGACAGTGGAGAACAGCATGTTTTCCCAGTTAAAAGGTCTTCTGGTCCAGGTTATATGCTGTTTACCTGCATCACTGTTATATACTGTGATAATAGCACCACTCCAACAAATAACACTGCCTCGCTACGAATATGAGGAATCACAGGGGAGATAGCAAAGAGGGGAGGTTTGGAGTAGTGTTGGCAACACTGTCAGAAGGATTATTCCTCATACAGCAGGTGAACAAACTGTTCATATTCCCATGACCAGATGCTGATAGACAAGATGAAGGATTGGACCTCGATTAACAATTTCCTCAGTGAAAAGATGATCATTTTCAATGAGATGATTGTGTTTTTTTTGTATCTACTTGTGACCAAATCTGGACGTTTTTGAAGGGGGTTGGTTTATGTGGGTTGGTCCTTCTGCAGCGCTGAGATGTCCAGAGGAGGAGGGGCCCGCCCGCTCCACTCCCTCAGCTGCCCGTCCTCGAAGAGGAGGTTGAGGGCCGGCAGGGGGACACCGCACTCCGCTGGGGGCTGACTGAGAGGGTTTGACACGCCGCTGTCCAGTTCAGAGGACTGGGACTGGATGCCGTCCTGCCAACACCGGGTAAATATCACAGGTCAGAACTCCAGGCAGAGGGGATGATATTTGGGACAGACACTTCTCTGGGACAAACTAGTATTTGCCTCCGCCAACAAGTCCTGTTGCAAGTCTTCATCCATGTCCATCTAAAATATTATCACTTCATCATTTTCTTCAAGGTTTGAGTGAAATGATTCTAATAAGCAATTTAATTTTTGAGTTATGGGCAAGAACTCGTTTTGTGAGATCGCAGTGACCTTTGACCAACAGATCTTATCAGTTGAGTTCCTTGTCCATCAGTCTCAGTGGATATTTGTGCAAATTTGAAGAAATTCACTCAAAAAGTTAAATGGTTTCTGTCTGATTTACAGACTACATATTTGCGATGTCCTTCAACATTCTATTAAATTGTTTTTTTTCCTTTATGTTTTACCTTGTCTTTTCCTCTCCTCACCCTTATACACATCCTCCCAGACTGAAACAAGCAAAACATTTGCAAACCAACAGAAAACCTCATGTCTATCTCAGCCCAGCTCTCACATAACCCCCAACTTACTGCACTCAATTTGAACTTTGGTAATTGTCTTGTATTTTTGTTTTGTTTGTTTGTTTTCTTCCACGTCCTTCTTTTATTTCTTCTACAACTCTCAGAACTACTACAATACACTTAATGCTGGGGAGTTAATGGTCCATCTTTATCTTTCAATAAAATAAAAAAAACAAACACTTTAGTCTCTATATTTACCTATAATTGAAAGTCTATTCTCAAACTGCCTGTGGATCAACCATGACGTCCTTTATGAGTTTGGCAAATATACAGTATCAACATAGAGATGAACTAATTGGCGCAGAAATGGTGTACTGTATGAGATTATACTGATTCAAAACAAAAAAAGGTTATAATTGCTAATTGCTTTCAGCCTTTATATATCAAAATCACATAACTTAACAGCATAATTACCTCAAGATTATAAAATATGCTTTAGTGCGGCCCATATTTTTTTAATGAACAAAAGATAATAGCATATATACGTCTATATTCTTGATTAATTCTAACAGACTCAATTTGTAAAATTAAATTCCTGACTTCTGATAGTTTCACTGGACAATTTTCTTTTCTTTTCTGTGAGTATTCTCAAGTGGCAACCAGAGAGTTTTACCTGGAATGACTGAACGAAGCTCAACACCTTCAGCGACAGCTTCCGGCTCGAGTGAAGTAGCTCTTGAAGGCTGAAACAACAATAAAGCTCTTTACACTTTTCTCAGCGTTTTAAACTAAAGTGAAATATTTAAGGATGCTGGTGCTTCTTGTACCTTTCTGTGCAGCACAGTTTGTGCGAGGCGATTTTCCGACACACTTTGCGGTTTAGCTCGGAGCTGAAGAGGGGCATGCCGAAGCACAGTTCAAGAGGGACCCACTCGTCTTCAGATGAAAGGGCTGAAAGAAAGGGATTGGCAAAGGAGAGGAGGGATGAGATGACACATATCACAACGTGAGACACGTTTCATTAACAAAGGCACTCGCTAGCCTCCCTTTCTGGCCTTTACCATCTCTTAAACATCTGAATTAATAACTTGAAGATAATATAATAGAAAATAAATAAATATATAGATAATAGTGTTTTAAATGTAAGGTTTAAGTGAAGATGCTAAATGAGACTTGGATTATACAACACAAGTTGCAAGACAGTTTTTGAACTGATGGGGGTTTTTTTTATATAATTTTGCTGTTGTTGAAAGCAGTCCCCATTTCCTTCAATTCGTCAAGATTTTCTCCCTGGAGGCATTCGAGAAAAACAGGTTTTCTTCAACAATTCAAGGCACTATGGGGTGACAAAGTGCCTTTTTGTGGATGAAGTACCAAAACGGTAGACTCACTGTCTGTCTTTCCTTTGCTTTCCCCGTTGTTTTCTTCGGTCACAAGCTCAAAGGACTCAGTGCTGCCGTTGGTGTCCAAGCCTCCACCTAGATGGGTGTCCCCTTGAAGAAAAAGCAAATCTCCATCAGCATTAAGTCACGTAATGGTTGTTTCACAGCTTCATTAAATGCACTTTGGAAATCATTCCTTTTTGCAGAATAAATATCAGAGGTAAAAAAAAAAAAAACCTATGCATAACCGTTACACCAGCAACATTCAATTGTTAAATCTCAAGGTAAAAGCTAATGCTGTTCGATCCGCATCCATTAGCAAAGGCTATCACAATAAGGGAAACAATTATGCAGACACACAGAATAATTAAACTGGACTGTGAGCAATCTTTATCTAATTTGCACCATCAGTGTCAACGGCCATGAGAGGAGAGGACATTGTTACTAATTCAACTATATGTGCAGGCGTGTTCACGTGCACACGCTGCAAAAAAGCTACCTCGACACTCGGCACTGTCGCTGGCCCTGCGGCGGTGCCTGTTGTTGGAGTTGAGCATGGTGATGTAGCCACATTGGTGCTCCAGGTCCACGTTCTCCTTCAGCTTCTGCAGCGCCTTGTGCACACACATGTTGGAGTAGGAGAACTCTGCACAGGAACGAGGGACAACAGGACTCTGCAGATTAATATTTGTGTGGCATTCATATAAAATCGCAGGGTTTAATATTATGACAGCAAATGTAGTAGAGGGATAAGTGTTAGCGTTTAGGCTTCACACACATATTCACAGGATTTCAGACGATACAAATCCTTTTTTTTATGTTTGACAAGTTCCCCAGGAGCACAGCTTGACTGAGGTTATGTTAATCATTTACAAACGACAGTGACAGTATGACAATATCTTTTAACAAGGAATATTATAATACCAGAAATATTCCCGACGAGATTCAGAATATCTTTTACAGGTCAGCAACATAAAACAATTTTCACAAAACACAACTTGAAACAAATACAATGAATTAGTAGTGTTACATAACAGCCCATGTGCATTCAGTGGTGAAATAATATTTAAAATACAGATAGAGTTTACAAATACAGTAAAATACCTCACCTCCTTTCAGATCTTCTGCATCAAAAGGGAATGGGATGTGAACTGTTTCTCCATGGCCCTGCATACCATGACCCTGAGGGTCACACACAGACACACACCAGACAGACAGACAGACAGCCACCAGATTATTATGTTATTACTGAAAACACATGAAGAGTAGATACATAACATTACAGTCTGTGAAACAAACTCTCCCACCTCTTCAGATCGGCCTCCTCCACGAGTCGCACAAAGCACAGCTCAAGTGCCGCCTCTTGACTTCGAGCTCCAGAACGTAATTAAATTACCACTACAACCTGGCCTTTCATAGTGGCTGTTTAATAGGTTTTGCATGACTTCATTTGATTTTTAATTGTACAATAAAAATAAACTTCACCTGACTTGAACATTAGATTCAAGTGATTATGCCAAAAACACAAAAAAAACTAAACCTGAAACAACCTCATTGTAAAACTGGACCTCATATGGGTGCGTTTACCTGGATTAATACAGCAGAGTGTGTGAGGGCATCGTTGAGCATGGTCAGCACGTTGGATGTAGGCACGACTCCAGGGTCGTGACCCCAGGAGGTGATCAACAACCTGTCATAGACCTGGACGTAGAGAAACAGGTCAGTGGTGTGTGGCATCATGGTAGTACAACAGCTCATAACTCACCACACTGAGTCATGATAAACAATGAGTGAAGTGGTGAAGGAGTTCCCAGTGAAGAAAACCAGTTCACTTGAATCAAATGACAAAAAACATGCTACTATGTTCCAATACAGTGACCCATTTGCATGATATTACTTGTCCTCCCCTGAGAATTTACTTCATCAAGTTCTCGTTTGTTCCCTGTCTCACATTCCCATGATAGTTGGAAAATTCCAAGACCACCAGCAAGCCTCGGAGGGGGAAGATGCAGGTGCACGGTGTGGTATGACTGCGATAGTGATGTGCCAGGTTCTTTGTTAAGAAACAAAGGTTGACAGGAACGGCAGAAACAATGTGGAATTTGACCTTCAATCCTCTGATTAGCAACTGGAAGGACAAGGTCCAAATTTAAAAGGGCATGAGTCAAAGACAAATTTACTTTGTGCTTCTTGATGACTGGTATGATATGACTCAATGATATTCTTATATTTTTTTAGACTGCAAATATCATTATGGTGTGTTTTATGTGCTTCAGTCTTTGTCTCATGTCTCAAAATGCATAAATAAAAAGAAATAACGAATAAGTTTGCAATCACATCTTTGATCGGGCTCAAAATGTTTCTTATCACATGTGGAGCTTTTCTTATCAGACTTCAAAGAGATGTCTTTAGCCTTTACAGTATCCTTATCAGCATATAATTAACTGCACACCAACAGTTATTTAGCCTTCCTATCTGATTAATTATCAGTTTGAACTTACCTGGAATATGTCTGGCAGTTTGCGGAGCCTGGAGCCTTTGGAAAGCAGCAGAGACGGCGGGCCCTGGCCAGTCACATGGTACAGGTATAGCTTGAACCAGATGGAGCTCACCTCGGGGATGGCTGGGCCAATGTGCTGCCAAGAAAAACAAACATGTACACATACATCAGTGTACAGGAGCAGAGATAAAGCGTACACGTGTCCACGTCCTCAGGTGGTTTTTCAATATTTTTCACTTCTGGTTGTAAAAGCACTTCGCTCCTCTACTTCAGCTGGCCGGCTGGTACCACCATCGCTGAAATCAAACAAATGTTGCTCAGCAAAGTCCAGACTCTTCTCCGTTCTGGCGCCTCAGTGGTGGAACGAACTCCCGACCAATGTCAGGACAGCAGAGTCATTTGCCATCTTCCGAAAAAGGCTCAAGAGTCACCTGTTCAGACTTCACCTTGACTCTACATAGCATGACCCACTAGCACCCTCCCTCGACACCCCCCCCCCCCCAAAAAAACAAAAAACAAAAAAAACAACAAAAAAAAAACAAAAAAAAACAAAAAAACAAAAACCTTACCTATAGCACTCTGATCTTAGCACTGTTGCTCTTGAAGTACTCAGATGAGGACCTAACACTTGTTCTATTTTTAGCTCTTACTGCATCGGCAATGATACGTCGTGGTTTCTTTGTTTCCTTCTTTTGACAAATGTACTTATTGTAAGTCGCTTTGGACAAAAGCGTCTGCTAAATGACCTAAATGTAAATGTAATGTAAATGTAAAAGCCAAGATGGCGACACACAGTCTATCTGCTAACGGCGAAACTACCAGTACACACGATAACGAGTACATCACCACCGCTCAGCTGCTGCTAAGCGAGCAGACAGCTTGGTGAGTTTCATTTTGTTTTTGGCAAGACTTTATGACGTGTCTTATAAGATGACTTTGAGCCGATTGCCTGCATACATCAGTGTGTGTTTTGGGGTTTGAATGGAGTATGTTTTACAAAATCTTACAGCCCATTGGTTAGCCAATTGTGTATTATAATCATTCAATCACACAAAACAGCAGTACTCTTTGCAGATACAGCTGCACTATACTGAGACCACCTCTCTACTTGTAACTGTGTTGTTCTTCTGTCTGAGAAACAGAAATTGAAGCTGCTATTAAAGATGTGAGCAGAAAACTAACAAAATTCCACTTCACTGCGTCCCAGCAGTGTGAGAATAAACAGCGGCTTGAATGGCACAACAAGAGTTTAACTTCTTTCCCTCGGTGTCTCTGAGCCCAGCGAGAAAGCTGGAGTTTGGCCAGGCAGAGGAATTACTCATGAGTCTTGCCTCCCTTCCTCCCTCTCTCTTTGTACAGCCTTGTTGTTGGGGGCAACTGTGGCTGAGTGCCCACAAAGCACACACACACACACACACACACACACACACACACACACACACACACACACACACACACACACACACACACACACACACACACACACACACACACACACACACACACACACACACACACAAATCACTCCGGGCAAGTGTGTACACACAGCGAGAGGACAAACAACCCAATGGAGCATACACACAAACGCATGAACTGTCGACTAAAACACAGACACACCATTTTAAGACGGTCTACATTTGATCCAAGCGCTGAAGCACAGTACCCCTTTCCTTCCCTCCATACGTCATACCTGAGGAGTGCAGCTGCTGATGGGCCTGATCTCGTTGCTGAGCGGCGCCATCGAGACCAGCAGCTTGTAGTTCTTGTTGAGGACACGGCTGCAGGTGGCCTGGTCTAGACCCAGCAGGCTCTCACAGCGCAACATGTCCAAGGGGAAACCTAGTGGGGAAAGACCAGGGACAGTTGCAATGTCTATTAAACATAGGCTGGGAACCAAGTCATTAGCATTTGCATTCTTTTGTCTTCTGTGAGGTGGCTGAGATAACTGCATGGATAGTAGAAGAATAGAAATCACACATAGTTGAATACGGTGGCAAGCTGTTTCCCACTTTCCCAGTCCTGATGCGAAACTGAGCTATCGAGCTGCTGACTGTGGCCTCATATAACTGGACAGACATAAGACAGCTATTCCTTTGAATGAAAAGAAACAAAAAAAAAAAAAAAGGAGCAAATAAAGATTCTGGAAATGAATCTGCCAAATGTGGCTGCATCAAACCCAAGTTACTGGGTTGAAGCAGAGGATCTCAACTAGAGACTAGCATGGTATAACTTATTTCTTTGTAGCAGTGATGTTGAGTGGTTTCTCTCCGAGGTGTCTTCTAAAGAACATCCTATCAAAAAGGAAACCATGTCCAACTTGGCCTTCTCAGATTTAATAATCACATCTTGGCTCCTCGAGATAAAACTAAGAGGCAAGAGGTGTCTACGATGCTAATGGTGATAACTGAACAAATTAGCACAAGAGTCAAGTTTGACAGATGCAAAGAACTGATTATAACTCAGTAAAGCATGTTAAGGAACTGATGTTTATATTTCTTCCACAACATAGAGTAGAACAAACCCTTAGAAAAGCCAATTAAAATACACAATGAGAATGCTGCTTCATATATTGTCTAAATGAGCTTTTTAGAAATAGTAGTAGTAGTAGCATCATCCCGAGCTAAGTTTAGCTTCAGCCAGCGGGCTCTCAGTGCGCTCGGCCCTCGGCGCTGGAGCAACAGCTGAGGACGACTGAGAGATAAGACAATCAAAAGCGAGGCACACTGCCAAACCAAACAAACAGTTTCTGGCACGATGGTTGCTGCATGGAAACTCAGGGGTTTGCTTTGTGGTCGTTGGGGGACGATAACTCTGTCCTGCTCCCCCTCGAAACACCAGTATAATGCAGCTCAACTCTGACAAGAATATACGACATTAGTCAAGGGAAACTATTCAGACACAAGGAAGCAGACAATGAGAGTGACACATTTGTCATAAGCAGCACAAACAGAAGACACTTCTACAACTTTCACAAACACAACATGTAAATGATTCATTCATTATTTACTTATTATTGATGACCACCGATTCACGGTAGTTCTTTGCTGCATTTTGGGAATGATAGCTCAGAATATCTTTAAATAATAGAAAGCCCAGATGAAAATGGATTTTTGCATGATTGATGTTTTTAAATGGTGAATTTCACATGGTTTATAATACTTAGAAAAATAACAAGCCGAGCCATTTGTCTTTTGAGTAATACACACATTAACACAAACACCTTGAACCAAGTTCACCCTGCACGTCCCAGCTCCCACATTAAATGTCCATCTCATTGATATTTCCAATGATTGATCTTGAAATTATATTGAAACAACTTTTACAAAATGTTAGCTGTATTCATATCACATATTGGCAACGACTGAACTAATAAGCAAAGAAGGAACTGACAGAATATGAGAACTGTGAGAACTTAAAAAATAAAACCAGCATGCTGTTAATAATAATAATAATAATAATATACAAAAACAATTCTGGCCCCCGAGCTGCCTATTTACCACATGTATAGACATGTATGACACCTGAATCTTGACTGTTCGCCATAAAGGGGATTACAAAGAGTGTGTAACTGAATAATTACCTATATTTGGGATGTCAGGTCCCTGGTCCTGAGTGAGTTCTTTGTTGTAGCGCAAGAAAAGGATGGTGTTTTTCAGGGTCAGAGCATGGTCGAAGTAACGCTGGGCCTCACCCTCTGCTGTGCTCTCCACCTGGAGACAGAGAAACCAGGAAATGCATTCAAGCATGTGGACATCAAGCTATAATTTATTTTCTACATTGATCATCTGGTATTTCATGACGGTCTTTATTCTTTCTTTGTTTCCATTGCTGGTCTCACCTTCTCCAACTCAGCCAGGAAACTGTCCAGAGTCTCATCAGACAGCTTTCCCACCTCAAACATGGTCACTGCATGACTCTTCAGGTTCTGACAGAAGGACAAACACACGTAGGGAATCAAGATGTACAGTCCGTGTAGCAGTGTTGATTAAAATCACTCCTTCTGTGTGCTTTCTCATGTCTACAGCCAGTCACTAACCGGAGACAGGTTGCCCATCATGAGGAAGGCTGTGAGAGTGGAGTCGAAGAGGAAGGCAATCCTCTTTGTGGGTGCAGACGGGATGCTCAGGCTGCTTACGCTGCCTGTGTCTCCTACAGAGACACAGAAAAAAGACGTATAACAAGAGCAATATAAGAGCAAATAGCAGTACCCTTGTGCAGAACATAAATGCATGTAATAGCACAAGTGCTTGGTTGTATACATAATTTGAGGACTACACGAACCAACCCAAACCATGTCTCATTCTGAAATAATTTGAATTTACATGTGGGTGAAGATCAGTCACTTTAATAACGTACAATTTGTTACCCAACAGTGCCACCTTAACATGCATATTAAAGTTGAAATTAGACTGCAAATTAAACCTTTTGAGATCAGAAGCATGGCGGAGCTTTAATTAGAACTGCTGCTTAAAAACTTCAGGAATCATTGAGGAAGTGCTTGGTGTGTGTGTGTGTGTGTGTGTGTGTGTGTATGTGGCCACACGGACCTTCTTCCAGACTGGTGGTGTCGGTGTCGGTGGCTGAGGAGCCTCCCTCCATGACAGGACTGCCCTGCTCCCAGGACAGCAGCATCTTCTGAGGGTCCATGGTGCTCCTAACAACATTAAGATAAAATGATTCCTCCTGATGTTACTAGGTGGATGTAGGAGGGCGAATAGATTCTGGAGACCCCAATTGAAATTTTCTAACCACAAGAAAATAAGTCTCCCAACACCAGTATGTTAACCTATTCGCTGATTTATTTATTTATTTTTAAAAAACAGGCAACATTTAAACATTAAGTAAATTTAGGGGGAACAAACATGTGTATTAATAATGCTAATTAATAGGCTAACATGGTTCAACACATGGCGCCGCTTTAACTATTTATTATTTGGATGGTTTACATTGGTTGCTTGTACGTACTTGAGTCTGTTGAGGGACGGGGCATTCTTCCAGGAGGGGTGCAGTTGTTCTGAGCTGATCACCTGGCCTTTCTTTACAGCAAAACCCAGGCGACAGTACATGGAAACTGCATTCTGATAAAACACAGTAAAAAAAGAAGTCAGAAGAAAGCCACAGAAATTGCACACTCCTTCACCTCACATACCATTAACCAGTGACCTGTCAGTCACTGGAGTTATAGTTTAGGTGGGGACAATGAAAATAAAAACCAACGATGAAAATAATCAAACTCATGAATGAGAGTTGTGCTCGTCACCCTCCTCTCAGGAGAAGACTTTGTAAAACAGAGTAAATTAAACCCCCACAGGAAGAAACTCAACAGGCCTTTTTTCTCCTCGCTGGATGGGACCGTGCAGGACAGGGTCATCAGACCGCCTAAGGGTGGAATTAAACAGATATCCTGATGACTTTAAACTCCTGCTGACCAAGCCCTCTGGACCATTGGACTTTAACAATGAACAAATAGGCTCCCTCATAATGCGGAGGAAGGAGGAGGAAAACCTTTATTGCAAGAAGACGTTAAGACTTCATCAAACACTGTTCAGGTTTTGGATTAACTCTGCTTCTAGACAAGAACCTTGGACTGAAAAGATAAAACCTCTTCCCTATTTGTTCCCAAGTCATGGCTTCCATATATAAGTGTGTATTATGATGTCCCAAGTCAGGGTGAAGACCCCTTCCTCCCCTCTTGGAGTCATTAATTAACACCTTGGTCTGTGGAAACAAAGGGAAGGGGGGTTTCACTATCTTAAATTTATAAGAGTGTCCGAATTCGTAAGAGAAAACACACTCGTCCTCGCTTTGTGTTAATTCCACTTATACTCGTTTATTCCCTTTGTTTAATCCTTAATTAATCAATAAATACCCCTAAATCATAAAGTCGTTGTCTGTGGATATTTCTTCTGAGCAGAATACAGAGATCCCTATTTCAAGAGTTTATGATCTAAGGAAGTGAGATTGATTAATCAGAGTTTTATTGATTGATGGTTAACCAATAGTGGTCATTAGAGTCATTAAACTGAACTCTATAAGTTCCTGTATGACCTGCAGGCGGTGCCCCCTTTAAACTGGAGTAGATATTAATATAAGATATTGATATATATATATATATATATATATTAATATCACACATACCTTCCTACACAGACATCTAATCATCTCTGAAGCTAAAAGCTTTCTCCTGGAGAATTCAGTGCGTCTTTTCAGCAAAAAGGAATAAATGACAGCGAGGAACGAGGGAGTTCAGCTCTTCAAACCGGAAGTCACAATACTGAGAGGGAGTTTGGCGAGAGAGTGAATAGGAAAGTGGGGAAAACTGGGTCAAACACAAGCACCAATTCAACTGGAATGCTGCTGTTCAGCCCTCTGGTAGAATAATGGGGCATGATGGATCTAACTTAAAACAAACTGTTTTTTATTTTATGATAACAAAGCTTTGGAAATAAAATTGAAATGAACAGAAAACAAATCACAGTATGGATGCTAAACTTAAACCCTAATATTCAGCTCCACAACATTAGAGTCAAAAGTGTGTTCACTTTCTTTTTTCTACTGCTATACGGTGTGCCTTCAACAGAAGCAAAAAGCACGTCTCAAAATCTCTCTCAACTGGCAGTAAGTGGAGACCCACCTTCACTAAGTCCAAGTCAATCTCCAACACATTCGCCAGCTGAGAGGGGAGGAAGGATCAGGAGAGAGGGAGAGGGAGGAAAAAAAGATAAATTGGTCTCGGTTGAAAGTCGATCGATAAACAGACACACACAGCTATAATACATTGAATGAGCACAGCAGGCAAGAACAATAAAACACATTTCTATAGCCTACCTCTGCTACGTTTGTCTGTTCATCAATGGACACAAAGATTTTGTAGAGAAGCGTTTCAAAGTAATCGCCCTGGACGCGGTTCATGACGAAGCCTTCCAGCGGGGGCACTGAAAGACACCAACAGTGACGACCCACTTTATAAACATTTCCTCAAATATCTATTTTCTTTACATTGTTTTATTTTGCTTAGTTAAATTGTTCTTTTAAAAAATGGTATGCATCTGTAATGACACTGTTCTGCATCATTTCAGATCAATCTATTACCTTTAATGCTCTGCAGATTAATTTAGGTATATACAGTGTTTTGTGCAGGTAATTCCTCAGGGGAGAATAATGGTAGGATGTTTAAATGTGCACACACACACACACACACACACACACACACACGTACCGGAGATGCAGCTGTCATCAGATATGGGAACATCCACGTAGATGAAGCCTCGGTTGTACAAGCCTGGAGTAAACAAACAAACATAGTAATAGTCTGTTAGTCTGTAATAGTCTGCAGAAAAATGTTTCTTATTATATAAACTACCAATCAAATCTCATCAAACAGTGACTTGTAGAGAAATTGCCCAGAGTCTCATGTATTTAATTGTGTTTGTTCCCACTCAGTAACCAGCACTCCAGTGGCCGAGGTTCTAACTGTTCTCTAATTGACATTTAAACTGCATGGACACAACCTCAGTCCCTGTGCTTCAGCTCTGAACTTCACACCAGCATACTGATGAAAGACCATAAACTGCAACATTAGTATTAGCCACTGTGTTCACATTTTGGCAGCAAAATAATTGTCTTACTAGCCAGATTTCAAAGAAGTAAACCCATGTATTGATGAATGCCAACAAATGTGTATTTTAAATTTTATATAAAATTCCCATTATTGTAATTTTCATGAGAAACTATTAGAAGGGTAAGGGCATGCTGTACTTTAGAATGAGCCTGCACTGTCAATAATAATATATTTCAAGATGATGTTGCAAAAGGATTGTAAATAAATAAAAAGAATACGGTCCTTTGGAGGGAACTATTTCCATAATTCCTGTTAAAAACAGAATGTAAGAATTGGACAAATAAAGAGACAGAGTCCACCTCAATTACCGTAGATAATGGGGACAGAATATTAGAAATTGTGGTGTGATTTCTGGATGTTGAAAAGTTGAATAATGCCCCTAATGTATGAAAGAAGTGGAACAGTTCTAACTGAAAGTAGAGACGACTTGTAAAAAGCTTGAAAAACTGTGACAGTGTCCAAGTGTGTGACTCCAGTTTTTTAATTTCATAGAATATAAACTGAGGTGCAGCTCTCCCACCCTGCTTCTCACTTAAAAAACAAGAGTCCAATTGCCAGTGATGTTATTACCATGAGTAAAGACAGAGTCAATGAAAGAGCACAGAGTCCCAAATGTTTTGAAACTAAAATTGTGGGAATGAGAGGAAGTTTAATTACACTTTCAGATGATTTTAAAAAGGTGCAAATATAAGATTGGGGACATTTCTATTGCCTCTCACCAGCTTTCAAAATGGCGACACCTCAGCCGGCAGCACAAACAGTACAAATGATTGCAAATGTGCTGACAGAGCTCACAGTGTTAGCTTCCTCAATGTCGCTCTCGGTTGGGACAGCATTATCTGCTGTTACCGCCATATGAAACAGCGCTGAATGGTGTGGCCTTGAGCTAACTAGTGGGCCACGCTCACATGAACGAACATGCACTTAAAGCCCACGGAGATGGCCCATAATGTTAACAAAGCAAGGAGAAGCTCATACAACACACAGAGGGAGAGCGACATCATTCTCTGCCCAGGTAGACATTACTCCACTATATCTTGTTGTGGGAACATAACATGTGACAGGTACTCACTTAAGACCACATTGTACTCCATTGATCCAGCCAGCTGAGGACCAGAATCAATCATCTTATCAATGGCTTTCTTCTCTGCCGGAGAACAGATCTGTAATTACACACAACAAACACACCAAATAAGAGCATACCTGTACATGTGGTTTTATTTGCCCAAAATCGCCCCCAGTGAACTGTGAGGATTCCTGGACTGTTTTCCAGTGATTCTTATTTTTTCTCTTGTGGAGGGTAGAAGTACTGTTGAGAACTTGGCAGGTGAGATCTCCACATGCAGCACAGGGGCTCATGGGATGAACAATTGTAGCTTGGTGGGTAACTTGTATGAATTTCAATGAAAGCTCAGGGTGAAAATGCTGTCTTCTCACACTTATTTGGTAGATCAATGATAAAAGTTATTTACATAAAAGTGAAGAAGGATAAAAAGAATTAACTTAACCTTCCTTACTGTATTTGCTATATAAGAAATGAAATACCACAACATCAATAAATCTGAATGTTGTCCTTCCTTCTCCCCACCCTATCCATCCCAGCCGACTATGACTAAAAATGAAATATCTAAACACATACATATTATTAAATTAAACTGAAAGAAGAGGGAAAAGAAGCAATGCTCCTGATATCTCACCCTGATATCGTCTTCGGTGATGTAGCCTGTTTGTGCAGTCCACCACGGCTCCACAGAGATTTCCACTGGTTTGGCCGGTAGCAGGTCCCGTGCCGATTTCCTGCGAAAGAATTTCTGAAAAAGGAAACAAATGGGGAGGCAGGTGAGGTGAGAATCAGTCACTAAAATCTAATTAAAATGGCTATCTTGTACATATTTTCATATGTATTACATTTAACAAATCCAAAAAAAGCAGAAAATGTTTAATTGAAGTTGTTTAAGCTTGAATGTGCTACATATTCTATGTGTTATATTTACATCTCTGAGGCTGTTTACACATATTGAGAATTGCTTTGCAATTTGTTGTTGACCACCCAGAGGAGAATATTGCTGGATTAAATACTCATGTGCTAAAATGAATAAATGTGAGTTAAATGTGTACCGTATTGTCCTAGAAATGCTCATTCATAAGGCTTTGTTAGAAACATGTCTTACTTTGGAAGACCTGCATTGGTTCATTAGGTCAATGTACTGGTTTCTCCCAATGCCAAGCAGCCGTAGACCTGTGGGATCATGAGAAAATGAGTAAGCCAATAAAACTCAAACATGTGTCAGCAACTGGCCATGAACTTGTATTCACTGTAGATTAACAATAAGGCAAATAAATCTGGCTGCAGTGCAGCTGCAAAAGTGTTTTGGCATTTTTCAATTTAAGGCTCTGAGGGTTTAGAGAGAATTACAAGAAGCAAGAACTTTGAAAGTTACTACTATTTCCAACTTCATATTAGACTAGTGGCAACAGTGACTCATCCACAAATACCCACACACCGTTTCTGAGACAATCCCGACACCCACCCACCAACATGTACAGAGGGATCTCTGAAGATAATAAGAGTAGGATATTTGATCTGGAATTAAATTAACAGATACAGTCTATGTCTGAGAGAATACGTGGCCAAAAAGACAAAAGTTCTACAGCCTATATAGTGGTAGATGTAGGCAAATTACATCTCTTTGTCCCCTCCTCCAGGCTATGATGCACAGACCTGAAAGGGGCAGAGCAGAATGTGCTGTAACAGTTGCCAGTGCAAATAGGGTCCAATCAGGGATGTTCGTATTTCTGCCTCCTAATGCAGCAGAATCCTACATGCGTATCCTGCTTTTTCCCCAAGACACAGACACAACAATCAAACATCCACCCACGGAAAACTCACTGCCTCTCCTCCCACCCACTTCTGCATGACACACTTCCAAAGCTCCTCCAGAGAGATTAGAAGAGAGAAACCCCTGCTCCGACAGCCTGCCTTCGTCTCCGAGGCATGAAGGTCCTGTACAGCCAGGAGTCACTCACTCATGGGCCAATGGCAATTCCCGTTTGACAGCAGAAAGACAGAGAATTCTACAACTGCCCGTACACTTGACTTTCAGCTTTGATGCGATCTCAATCTGATTTTCCAATCAGTTCTGAGGCACATGCATCCTCTGTGATGCAGTGGGAAAACAACTGTTTAGTTTTTTTTAGAAGAAATTATGATTCACCATGAATTGGGTTTTAAATTACCAATCCAAAAAACACTTGGAAATACAAAGAAATTGTTTGGTTTGATGAGTGATGGCAGTCAGTGGGTTTTGAAAACCCTTTTTCTCATAAACCATCTAAATCCGTGTGGGATTTGTTTGTTATTCAAGTGAAGTAACATTAGTCCTCGGCTCCCTAAGAAAACATATGCCTCCACATTACAGAAGCAAATTTGGAACGCACTTGGAAAAAAACAGATGCATCTGTCAAGAAAACTGAGTGATAGATATAAGCTATTTCCTGCCAAAAGGCTGACATCCAGCTGCCAATTTTCATCTTTATCAACAAACAAAAAGAATGCCCAAATTTCTAATAAAAAACATTATGTTTGGCTTAATTTAATACAGATAAGCTGTGTTAGCAAACCGGTTTCACAAACACTGAAAAAAAAAACATTTATAATGATACAAAACACAGAAAATCTCACATTTGAGAAGCTTGAACCAATACATATACAAAAATAACACTTGATTTCCACAACAATGTCGGATAACTATTGAGGATCATCATTAAGTAAACGCCGTTTTATGTGCCCATCCAATGACCTAATTACCCTAATTTCAATTCCTACGCTTCCTGAAATCTCTGCATCTTTTCACCGTGATGGTTCTGTGACTGCACCTCATACACTGACAGCCCTTCAAAAACAAGTACTGGGAGAGAGGTATAGAAAAAAACAGACCAGAGACAGAGAGGGCAGGAATGGAGGTACACAGAACCTCATAAAGTCATTTCAACAGTGTCTGAGAGAAGTTGGGAAACTGAGAAAAAAAGGAGGGGTGGAAAACTCACAGTCAGCAGCAGTGAAGTTGGGCAAGGAGTCATAACTCTTCTCACTGTTCATAATATCCTGGAGGTGCAAATAGAGAAAGGAGAAAGGAGACAGGAGAAAATAAGACTTAAACTAATTTTCCTCTTCCCCTTTCTAAGTCCCTCTGCCTCTGATTAATGACAGGATTAGCAGATCTGGGCGACCATGTTAATTTTTACACCCCATTTTCATTCCGTGCTTAAGACGGATTATAAGAATATGACATAACCTTCGGCAATTTGGTGGCCACAATAGAAAAAAAGTTTAGTTTAGTGAGCACAGGAAATTGGGTGAAGCCCTTTTAAGTACAAGCTGAAAACTAAATGGCTCGTCTTTATTCATGTTTATGAGTCATGACAAAAGAGCGCCGGGCATATTAGTCAGGATGAAATGGGAAGTATGCTGGATTTAGAAAAATGGAGTGTGCACACACCCTCTATGTAAACACACAGCGGCAACGTTATGCAAATACATCCGAGGTAATTATGCAAAGAAGTTACATACATCTGTAATAAGCTTCAAGTATAACAAAACAGAGGCAACTAAATTACAGGTGCATTTCTTTCATTACAAAATCATAATTGTTACATGTTATATGGATTATTTTTCAAAAGTAACACTCCCTGATGTGTGAACACATGGGCTCCATCTTCGTAATCTAATTGATAATGTTTGAAGACAAAGAGAAGCCGGCTGGTCAAAGTCTCCGAGAGGACGGGAGCTCTGCTGAGGCCGACTGTGTCGGCGTCAAACAACAGACTCGGCTTTATCAGTGAGAGTGAGCCGTCACACAGGCACAGCCTCAAATGACTGCAGAGCAAACGTAGCGGTGTGTTTGTCCTGGAATCAGTCCTCTGTGTCCCTGAGCTGGGACATGAGGGCTTCACTAGACGCTGACTGACACCTAGTGCCTGACTGATGCCAAGCCTATCAGCATAAGAAGGATATTAAACTACATGCTCCTCTAAAACTAACTGAATAGATCGATCCGATAATGGTGATGATGTATGCCATGTTACATGCAATTGTCATGTAATTCTAAGTGCATGACTTATGCACGTCAATTACATGAGATTTCTCCTATAGATACTGACTATACAACAAAGCTGAAGCTGCACTAATCTATACCTATTTTAGTAGATCTATTCAGGTGTACTATAATGTCTTTTGTCCAAGTAACAAAGAACACATTTCACGAGGCAGCAGGGGGTAGTAAAAAGCTCAGATCCTTCTTATTAAAATGGGTTCTTGGGATTCATTGTTTTGTCTGAAACCTTCACTACGGCAGTGGTTTCCAGGGATGCAAAAATTGGAGAAATTGTTCAATTCAAATGAGCAGACACTGGATGTTTCCAACCCAATTAGAGAATCTTTGCTGCTGCACAATGAGAATTTGAGCTTGTCGCCTTTGCGTTTACCCAGCTCATTGTTCTGAACAGATGAAAATGTGAAATCAACATGTTATTGTCTTGGGATTCGGAAAAGAAAGCAATGCGAGGTGGCTCAATCAGCCAGAGCTTTCACATACTGTGTGTTCAAAGACAGATGTCCAGGTGTATGAGAAGCTGCTTAACAGAAAATATGGTTGAAGTTTAGCCCTTCTGCATCAAACACCCATCTTCCCTTTTCTGTTGTGCAATGCAGCAGAAGTGGCTTACCTCCATGATTCCTATGTAATATGAGAACGGAGTGACTCGCAGCCCTTTGACCATGATGTCAGACAGGTGGTAGGGGTACAACATCAGGTGCTCCCGGCTGTACTTCAGGAGCTCCTCGTAATACTTGCGCTCATCCTTCCTCACGTGGCGCACTGCTCATAAAACACACAGCAGTCAGGTCACAGCCAGGGTGGCGTGTTCATACATTAAACACTTCCTCCCCTTCTTCCGCTCAATCTAAACCAGATCAATCCAGGTTAAACTAAAATGATCGCCTCACTTTTGTATGCCTTCACCAACCAGTCAGCTTGTGGTTTACATCCATGTCATCCCTTCAGCATTTCATACTATTTAATTTGTGTTAAATTATCACGATTAGTGCATGAATTCTTGTGAAAAGGCCGAGGACATGTTTTGTGAGGTCAGATTCACCTTTGGCCGTTGAATTCTAATCAGTTCATCCTTGAGTCCAGGAGGTAATTTGTGCCAAATTTAAAGAAATTCACTCATGGTGCTCCTGAGATATCGCACTCATGAGAATGGGACACTTGAGGTCCTCAACCTTCGATTTCCAAAATCTAATCAGTTAATCCCAGAGTGGATGTTTGTGTCCAATTTGAAGTAATTCCCTCAAGGACGGACAAGCCAAAAACACCGTAGTGGAGGCACCAAAGGAGTACTGACCAAGTGTTTGAAAAAGGTCCAGAAAGGCACAAATAAAGTAAGACTGTTAATAACATGTAAATGTGTATTATTATACAGCTATTAAGAGACTATTACATGTTTATCGTTATTGTCAGAGACATATTAACAACTATAACAATTCACTCAATCTGCATTACCTATTCAGACGCATACAAGTGTACCAAGAGAGGAATCAACTATCACTGTGTGTGTGGATGTACAAGGTAAAGTAGATGTGATATAAAATGTTTGATTGAAAGCTGACAGGTATGTTTATCAGTGGTGTGAAGGACAAACGTAACTCACCTAGGTTATTGCGGAATCGCAGCTGGTTGCGGATGCTGTACAGCAGCACATGCTTCTCATACTCACGCTGAGAGTTCCCCAAACTCTGCAGAGCAAAAACACACAGGACACAGGTGATGATCATGGCTGGACTAACCTGCTGGGGGGTCATAAGAGCTATGACGGTATGCCTCTTTTCCACCACACTTTTGTTGCCCAAATTATAATGTAAACATGCCGGAATGCTGCCATCCACATACAATTCTGCTTCTTTTTCAGTGTCACTGTATTATTGTTGACTCCAAGTTGCCCGTAGGTGTGAATGGTTGTCTCTAAATGTCAGCCCTGTGATAGTCTGGCGACCTGTCTCCAGGATGAACCCTACATTTGCACAATGTCAGCTGTTGATCAGCTCCAGATGTATAATAATGGATTTAACTGAGTTTGATCTCTGGTTTCTGGAACTTCTATTCACAAAATGAGGGGCATTTTTAAAAGAAAGCACACAGTGAACCCAAAATGCAATTTTATATTAGTACAAACCAGTTGATTCAGAAAAAGCCTTCTGTTTTGGAGCCCCTGGAGGTATGGGCCCTCTCTTTTTCTGCTTGGTAGCCTAGTTCAAACAGCGGCACAAAGCTACTGTACGTACATTAAACCCGCTGGCGTAATGGCAACAACGTAACATTGTTACAGAATATTAATAGTGAAGAAAAACGTAATTATCGACATTGTAAGGCTATAGTAGAGCACAATATGCGAATTGAATATCTGCAACTGACATCCACGCGCCACCTATCAAACACTCGTGTCGTCATGTGATGCCCGTGCAGTCAATGGATGTAATGTAAAGATGGCCAGTTGTGGCTCCGGCTGAACGGTGAAACCCCTGCAGAGGAGGCTGGAGAGTCGTGCGGCACTGACAGCCGCTAGAGTGGTGACATTGACAGGTTCATCGCTCATGACACAGCGGTGCCCCCCCCCCTCTCACACTGTACCCGCGGAAACGTTAAAACACGGTACCTGTTTGACATTAGCTGGGAGCTTGGTCCACGGGTAATTCTGCCTGATGTGAAATTCCACGTCCGTGTTCATCGCTAGCTAGCTAGCTGGCTAAAAGCAGAATCCCTCGAGACGATCGGAAAAGGGCTCTTGGGCAAGTCCACGGTGACTGTACCCCCACCCGGCACCCAGCAAGCGTGCGAAGCGGCCCCCAAAGAGAGGAGAGGTTATCCGGTGATTATTTTCCTTTACAATAAACGGCCACTTCCTTGTTGTATTTTCGAACAAGCCGTTCGTCACGCTCGTGGCTACATTCGTCACTTCCGGCCGAGGCGTGACCGCGCGTGTGAATGGAGCACGAGAGCGAGGTGACAAATGAGAGGCGATGGGATTATTATTATCAAACCTGGCTAATGGCATGTACAATATATATATATATATATATATATATATATATATATATATATATATATATATATATTATATATATTTTATATCAGGGCTGTCTAATGCACATGTAAATCCAATTTTAAAGAAATGTTTCTGCAGATTTGGTTATTGTTACATAATAATAATAATAATAATAATAATAATAATAATAATAAACATTTATCAGTGATTAGTCAATTAAAAAAAAACATTAGATTTGCTCAGGAATGGTGGATCAGGAAAGTGAGGTTTTATGCCAGGAAGATGCAACACACCATTATAATGCTCATCTGGCACCTCAACCTGCATTTAATAAGAAACTGGTTTTGAGCTTCACCCCTGAGGGAGTCTGTAGTACACACCGTGGCCTGTAAGCATTAAAGCTGTCACTTGGTAACCAGTAACAGAGTGTAGGATTTCACTGCGCACCAAAGTTGCCTGTGCTCACATGCCATGAAGTCCGACTTGCAGACTTTCTTGCAGCTTTGTCATTCAATCTGTCCACATGTAACTCCAGTTCCTTGTCATGTGCCGCTAAACAAACACGACAATATTTCATCTCACTGCCTCAAGACCTGTAGGTAGCAGCCTACAAATACCAGCGGGGAGAAAGATACGGCACTTTGTATGATAAAGAAATAGCAAATTAGACATATGAACTGTGAGGAAAAGGAGCTTTGTCCTTCTCCGGCAATTATGAGTGGAAACTTGAGGTTATGACACAAGCGGAGAATATAATTAATTGCTCCTTTAATCTTGCCCATCAGTGATTTCAAATAATCTTACAAGGGATTCTATTCAGATTAATTTGAGTCTTCCAGCAATGTATGAGAGTATAGTACTTGTTCCTCCATATCACTCGTTTCCAGTCTCTTTGGCAACTGAACTCCTTGAAATCAACCTGTGACCTCTTGTCAGCTGGTTCTGGTTTCAATGCGGATCTGAGCTGCAAGTAGTTTTCCTTCTCAAATGTTTTAATTTGAAGGATGTTTCGAGGCCTTAAGTATTAGACAAAAAAAAAAAAATTGGAAAAACTGGAAAAATTGTGTAAAAAATAACATATCATCTCCATAATATCAAGGCATTTTATTCTAATTCCAATAAAATTCAACTAGTTTCAATAATGATTTCTTGTTTCTTCTCTTGAATTCACTTGTTTTAAGAAAAGAAGAAATTAAAGGTTTAATTAATAAGATTTTCATAAAAAATTGTAATTTTTAGTCGATATTTTCCAACATACCTACCCTGCATTTAATGCACACATGGGATTAATTTATTACTTATTACTCGTAATCTCAGCCTCACTGTTTAATGTCCACTCATCTAACACCTTATGAGAAGTGTGCTGAGCAACTTATAATGAAAACTGAACATCTCACCCAGTGTTGCCACTAGTAACCACATCAAATCTGTTAGGACTAAATGTGAGATTTTAGCAAAAGGCTGCAATATTCTATTTTCATGAGGTAATGGTTGCTATGTCGGCAATGTGACACACACATTGCTACAAGGTAACCGACGCCATGAACAGGTGAGTAACAGTAGTAACGTCGTCTCCAGTTGTACACAGAAACAGCACCACATCTTTGAGCCCAATTCTTACAGCTGTTTGTCCTGATCAAACCGGCCCATCAGCACTGCTCTATATTTACCTTCATCCTGGGTTACACACATGAGAGAGGAGGAGGAGGAGGAGGAGGACTTAAACAGCACACGAAGATGGACAAGGGTTAGCAGCTTGGGGATGCTTTGATTAAACACCAACTCGGGGGGCTTGATGGCTGAGTCAGGACCCTGTGATGATTCCCTCCCCTGGCTATTGTAAACACTCTCTCCACTGAACTCTGCAAGAGCTGTTAAGCCGGCAAATGGGTACCAAACAGCTCTGCGTCACATGAGAGGCCTGGCCGGAGTCACGGTGGCCCGGGATACTATTCTTAGCTGCAGGAATGTACACAGTGGCCTCATGGCGAGCTCCACAGCGCCTAACTGAAAAGCCCCGTCGTTTCTCTGTGTCATGCTCCCTGACTACACTACCCACTTTCACTCTGGACAACGTGTCGGACGTCTTTTGATCGGGACTGATATGTTTTACCAGATCATCCAGACATTTTGGAAAGCCAATTCTTGATTTTCTGAGGGCAGGAGGTAAGGATTTTCTCACGTTCCTCAGCAACACGTTTCTCTCAAACTCATGTTTGACAAAAATAGGATATTTAAATATTTGAGTGCTTTTGTTACTTTGGCAAATTGGACATTCTGCTTGAAAGGGAGAGACACATGCTCACAAAACTATGTTAATTACACAATAGATAAATTCACTTTATTGATGATGTAGCCCAAGGGATTGAATATATTTCAAGTTTTCATTTCTGATGCAATTCACTCAAGAGGTTCTTGGTCTCTTCCAGCAGGTTCATTAATCAAGATCCGAGGGGAAACCATGAGTTATAAAATGACTCAGTCATTTCATGATATACAATAATGATCAGGGGTCCAAATATATCAAACAGGCTTGGCCCCGTAAGTGGGAGTAAATCAGTAGCTGTTGCTGGGTGTGATTATAAGACTTAGTGTTGCTAATAGCCCGATGACTTTCCCGTTCTTTAAACAGTGGGATTATCACAAAACCTCCAGTCAGGACAGAGAATGAGTGTGGAGGAATATGATGGAGGAAAAACACAACATAACAGCAACGGAGATGGCACTAGAGAGAGAGAGATGAATTCAGGGGGGGATGGAGAGACAAACACAGTTCTGTTAATGTTAGCAGTGATGGGCTGTTTGATAAGGGAGATGTCGCCTAATGGTACACGGATACAAGATATCAAGATAATTCAGAGGGGGCAAAAATAGAAATCTGGGAGTCCGTATCCATCAGTATTAAGGACAGCTGCACAGAGTTTGAGAGTGGGCTAACGGTTTGTAATCATCGGCATGGTTACTCTGAGGGCAAAGGGGAAAGCCAGATAAATAATCATGTAAGTGAATTAATCATGTCAAATAACACTGTGATCCCTTGCAAGCATCATGTATATTACATTATTTAAAATGACTAACGGGACAAGGTGTCACAATTGGTGGAAAATTTGTTGGATTATTGATCGATTCAAACCTGTGTGTAGAGGCATCCCTACTTTGAAATTTGTCAGTGTACGCCCTTGTTATTATCAACTATCTTTTTCCAATGGACAATAGAAAAATCATGGATTCTCTCCACAGAATGGCCTTAAGAGATATTTTCTCTTTCAAAGACTCAGAACTTCCCTGCCACCTGTTTGTCCAGCTCAACATCCTCCGCCAGGGACGGATCCTGACCGACGTCCTGCTCTGTACGGAGCACCAGGAGATCCCCTGCCACAGGAACGTGCTGGTGTCCAGCAGCCCCTACTTCCACGCCATGTTCTGCAGCAACTTTCTGGAGAGCAGTCAGGCCCGAGTGAACCTGAAGGGAATCTCTCCAAATGTCCTCAGTGGTATCGTGGACTACGTCTACACCGGCTGCATCACCATCACCATGGACCTTGTCCTCCCACTCATGCAGGCCGCCTCCATGCTTCACTATGGAAGCCTCTTTGAGGCCTGTTCCATGTTCCTCCAGGGGCAGCTGAGTCCGGAGAACTGCCTGAGCATGATCCGACTCTCGGAGATCCTTCACTGTGAGAGTCTGAGGGAGAGGGCGAAGGAGATGGCCGTGAGGTGTTTCTCTGATGTGGCTGCGACAGAGGACTTCTGTGAGCTGTCTCTTCCTGAGCTCATGTGTTACCTCGAGGACGACCGACTCTGTGCCGAGGAGGAGCAAGTGTTTGAGACCCTCCTGGCGTGGATCCACCACGACCCGTTCTCACGACGCGGCGCCATCCACGACCTCTTCAAGAAGGTCCGTCTTCGCTACATCCATCCAACGTATCTCTTCCAGTTCATCGCCAACGACCCACTGGTGCAGTCCTCCACCCTCTGCACCGAGATCATCGAGTCAGTGCGCCGCCTCATGCTTACGGTCAGCACAAAGTGTAGCCGGGAGCTCAAGCCTCTCTGGACCACGCCGCGGCGTTACACCTGCAGAGAGACACTGGTCGTGGTCGGCGGACGCAAAAACAATGAGCAGACCTCACGAGAAGCCCTGCTGTATGATGAAAGGACCCATCGTTGGCAGTGGTTGGCCAAGCTCCCTCTGCGCCTCTACAAAGCTGCATATGTGTGTATTCATAGCATCCTCTACGTGCTCGGCGGGCTCAGCCTCTGCATGACATCAGGTGACAGCTCAGTCAGCGCCACAGTTTACACACTCTCCCTGAAGACCAACCAGTGGCGGACTGCTGAGCCCATGTTGGAGCCGAGGTATGCCCACCAAAGCGTCTCCTATCTGCACTTTATTTTTGTGTTGGGAGGCATCGGCGTGGACAAGAAGATCTCCCAGTCTGTGGAGAGATACAACAGTATGTTCAACCAATGGGAGGCCATGGCTCCGATGCCCACAGCGGCGCTGCATCCCGCTGTTGCAGCATGTGATCAGCGGATCTACGTTTTCGGAGGAGAGGACGCAATGCAGAATCCAGTCAGGCTGATTCAGGTAGAGTCAGACTTCTAAATGTTAGAAGCACTTGATTAGCATTCGAGTCTCCTACATAGTTGCCACCCAAATACAAACAATTGAAAATCAGTATTTGATGCTGCACTAAGAGGTTGACTGTCAGTGTTTGTGGTGTGTCGACAGGTGTATCACATCTCTCGTAACTTGTGGTCCAGGCTCGAAACCAGGACGGTGAAAAACGTTTGTGCTCCTGCTGCTGTCATTGAAGACAAGATCTACATCATAGGAGGTGAGCTTAAAGAATGGCTGCCCCATAGCTGGTCGGTCCAATAGTCATTTACATCTTTACAATTCATGTGAAATTTAATTTTGAAAGGCTCTCTCAATACTGATTTCCCCCCTCTGTGGCTCTTAGCACTTAAAGAAACACAAAATATAGTTATTTTTTTAAGATTGCGGTAATCCTTTCTGGGAAATTTATTTTAAAGCGAACAATACTCAAACAGGAAGTACAGTGCTTTTGTTTGGGACTAGTTTTAGTTGCACATTAATACACATTTGGTAGGTATTTCCTGCAGTAAGGTGGTGTACTGTAAATGCGAGTGGCTCAACATGACCTACAGTGTTCACTGTAATATAAGAACAATTTTCCCCGTGCAACAGTGTAATGTGCTTTTAATAGTTTTTGAACAACAATGGAACTCTACAGCACAGATGAATAAACTAAATCAGTCTTAAAGTACAAACAATAAAACTTCAGTTCAGTTGGTTTTTCCATTGGTTTTGTAAAATAATGAAACATCACCAGATCTTTAACGTGTGCTCTGTGACGATCACATTTCCAGGATACTCCAGGCGAATGATCGCCTATGACACCAAAGCCAACAAATTTGTCAAGTGTGAGAACCTAAAGGAGCGGCGGATGCATCACAGCGCCACAGTGATCAACAACAAGCTCTTTGTCACCGGCGGACGCATCCTCAACGGCCACGACGTCATCGAGGACTCGGACTGCTTCGAGTGTTACGACCCCAAGACGGACGTTTGGACCTCTAAAGGTTCTTGCCATACAAGCTCTTCGACCACGGCTCCTTGCCACTAGTCTGTGTTTCCAACAGACCCAACCCACCATGACCCACCATCCAACCAGCCTCTTGGCTACATGTTCTTCACCTCACCTTTGCCATGATTTACTGGCCTGCTGACTGCACATTAAATGGGAAACCATTTAATAAATGACTGCATTCCTTCACGTCTCTGCCACAACTTAGCAGCACATTAGGGCCAGGCCGACTTTAATCTGAATCAAAGGGGGAACTCAGCTGAGGAGCAGAGGTGTTAATTCTAAGGCACCTGGGGTCGAACCCAACTGAGAAAACAACAGACGTTCACGACTTACATAACAAGCAGCTGTTCAGACACATATATAATCCAAAAAGCTCTTTTTCCACAGATGGCTGCGATCGTTTTGTTGGTACCTAAAAGTGTTAATGCTTTAATTTCCCTGACATTCATACACAGAATATCACTGCCTGGCAGCTGCAGCTGGTTTCCCCTGTTGCACATAAGGAATGATATGTGCTTGTTTACTCCACGAGCTCTGCTTCTCATGTTAAATTGAAAGCAACAGATGAGACAGCTAATGTGATTTGCACTTTATAGAAAAATACATTCCACATGCTTCTATCAGAGTGCATTTGCTGACGAGATGATAGAATTGCGACAGAGCATCAACAAGCTCCCCCTGAAGAGTACAGTAGGTTATCATGTTTCCTGAAATGTCAATGAGAAGCACAATTTTACTTAAACACATTTTCTGGGCCAACTTTATTCCAGTTTAGCTGGCTTGATTTTTTGAAAGGAACCCAATTGTTCCTTCAAAAAGGAACCCCATGCTTGATAGCATGCTCTTGATTGTCTCATGTTTTTGCTTACAACATATGAAGTGTATGTAAGATGAATAAAAAAATGTTTTATATTAGTTGAAGCACTGTAAACACAGACATGTGTGTAGTTCAGTGGTGGTTTACTTTTAATATCTCCATTGCTGGATAAAGAAAAAGGCTTCTCGGGCAGCTATGTTGATGTGAGTACATGTGACAACGCTGCCTTTGATGTAAGTGCATGGTAGGGATGCTGAGGGCAACTATGACTGGATATGGTGTGTGTGTGTGTGTGTGTGGGGGGGGGGGGGGGGTATGTTCAAGGTTTGCAGCTGTACTCATGTTCACATGTAACCTGCAATCTATTCACCTGAGAACAAAAGACTGTGGAGCCTCTCTACAGGTCACTATTGGTACTTCTGCCTTGGCCCTGTAACCCTCTTGACCCTTACGGAGGATGCATTTGCTGTTGTGCTCCAGTTCCTGCACTTGGTAACAGTTGCCGTGGCAACCCTGTTATCACCCCACTGGATCATCCATGGCATGCATCCCCGTAGTGAAGGCTATTTAAGATTGCATCACCGTTGCTGTTACTCACACAACTCTTTTCTTTCTTTAAAATGTTTTATTATAGTATCACTTTAGATATGCATTTCTGTTATTTATGTTTATGTATGAAGAGGGTCCTGGGTTCGATTCCCGGGTTGGCCCGGGTTCCTTCTGTGTGGAGTTTGCATGTTCTCCCCGTGTAAGCGTGGGTTCTCTCTGGGTTCTCCGGCTTCCTCCCACAGTCCAAAGACATGCAGGATGGGGATAGGTTAATTGGTGACTCTAAATTGCCCGTAGGTGTGAATGTGAGCGTGAATGGTTGTCTGTCTCTACATGTTAGCCCTGCGATAGACTGGCGTCCTGTCCAGGGTGAACCCTGCCTTCGCCCAATGACAGCTGGGATTGGCTCCAGCCCCCCCGCGACCCTAAAATACAGGATAAGCGGTAGAAAATGGATGGATGGATGGATGTTTATGTATGTGGTGATACTGCAAAGACCATTTCTAATTTATTTCTTTGAATTTCCCTGCACACAATTAGAACAGATAATATAATCTGTTTTGAACAGCGGTACAAAATGCTGTGTTATTATTTTGTTGTTTTTTTTTACTGGACTGTCTTTGGTGGAGACTAAAATGCTTCTCCATCAGCGGAGTCATTTTGCCTTCATACTCAAGGGAGCATTGTTGACACAGATACAGAAACATGTTCCCCAGCTATCAGGTGACACATTTGTTCTCCATACACCATTAAGTATCACTGCAACAAATATTCCGCATTATATAACTACGATGGAAAGCTACTAACTGTTTAATTCCCACCCCTGTATGCAGTCCCGCGGGTGAAGCCGACCTCAGGGGAAAAGCTCCAGGATCAGACTCTGGTCTTACATTTTAATCTCGGCACATTTGTGGGGAAAGATTGAAACTTGCCCAGGAGCAGTAACCATAAGGGAATTTAATTACACTCCAACATTGGCAAGCCCAGATTGTCATTGAGTTAAACGGCTCCTTGTTAGCCCGGTCACTCTGAACGCCTCACAATAACCCTCTGTGTATGCGTCACAGTGTATGTGGATTACTAAGTAATGCAAGATGTACAGAATCACACAAAACACCCCGCAGAATGTCCCAAACAGTGAACCTTTACCCTTAAAATGTAAATCCACTGGGACAGATTGAGTCGGATGTCGTGTGCTTGACTCAGTTAGCCAGATCAGCATTACAGAGCAACACCCTGTGGAAATTTGTATTGAGCCGCTGCTAAATACACAGCCTATTCACACTGTTTGACTGTGTGTTTACTTGATGTCTTTCCATAGAAACCAGTGTGTGAGGGTCACCCTTCAATGAGGCTGTGGCCTGCCAGGTTATTTTCAGTCCGTTACTAACCCATCAAGGGATAGCATTTCAATGCTAGCACATTCTGTGTGTGCTGTGTGCATGTGTGCACACACACATACAGCAAGTGTGGTCAGAAGCAGGAAATGCATATATAGGAGCGGCATGCATGCTAGCCATTAATGTCCATCAGCATAAACCAACATGAAGCTGTGTGGGTTAACAAGCCCAGAGGCAGTGACACTGTATTTACATACGCGTTCATTTGAGCTAAATCTGATTATTCAGCCAGGTCTTACAGTGTGAAGGCATGTATTGAAAAATATAAGCTTTTTAAGACCCTTAAGATTTTGATTTTAGACCCAGATCCCAATAACTACAAAAATATGAGTTTGTTTTCTTGCTTTCCTGCCTGGGAGATTAGCGTTTAAACCTATACAGCCAGGTGGAGGAGAAATGCTTTTTTCTTTCACCCAAGACCCATTAGACCAAACATGTCATGGATACCGTATGACTTTCCTTTTTAAATTAAATGTGTAAGCCACAACTGAATGTTTTGTTTTATACGTTTTAGGTCATTCAAAAATGTCTACCAAATGTTCACTTAAAACTTTTAGTAGTGAAAGCTACAAAGTGTATACAAACTGTAGCATTCAAGGGAAAATGAGGATCAGAATCAATTAAATGTGCATTCTGAAACTAATATTTTTTTATTAGTTTGTAAAGGAATCAAGTAAAAAATTACTATCATCTGTGTAACAACACTTAATTCACAATTCATCCATCTGAATATGCTGATTAACAGTAACTTAAAATTCTTGCAATACACACCTTTCACCAGCAGATGTCCCCAAGATCACAGGATGTGAAGGAAGACTTCCCTTCATTGCTCTCTACTATCTGACGTGTGATCTGTAATACTGCACATTTGTGAAACACAATGTAACACCAAGCTACAAAATTCTGTCATACAGTCAAAAATAAGAATCATGATGATTTTATTATAATTTCCTTGATAAAAACAAACCATAGTACAGCATGCATACATTCCTTACAGAGGCCTAAAGTAAAACTGGTCAGAGGAACATGGCATCGTTAATGAACAAGCTGGATGTTCATTTGGTAACAACTGTCACAAAACGCACTATATGAACGTGTGTGAGTAAAAATTATTTGAAAGGGATAACACGTCCATAAAGCATATTCAATAACAGTGCTAAACGTGCCTACATTCATTTTAATGGAGTGTTTTATTTAAGCCATTAGTCCAGCTCACAAATAACCTGCAGCACATTCACACGTTTTCGTCCATGAAGAGTTCGGGAAATGGCACTAATGACCCCCCCAAGAGATGAAAAAACAAGATTTTAATTTATATTATTATTATTATTATTATTATTATCATTAATTAATTAAGACAAAAACCAAACAAACAAAATATTGGTCCAATAAAAGTGCAATTTGTGATTTAGAGGGGCATTTTAACACTGAGGACTTCATAAACTATACAATAGAAATAAAATCTTAATATCACATTGACTCAAACAATAATATAACAATAATAAAGGTTTCGAACAACAATTTCAAATAAAGAAAACTCCAGAGGCAGAAATCTTAAAACATGGTAAAATTATACTTCTACTCAGTTCATGTCTTTTATATTAAAGTTAAATTTGGAACAATTAACATATACAGCATGTACAGATCATAACCCTACACTTCTGTGCTTCTGTTACCCAGCTTGGAACATGGAAAGGGCGAGAAACCGGACCTTGAATTACCCAAGAATGAGTTTATAACACATATGTACAATAGCTCCGTAACTACAAAAGGCATTCAAAGAAAGGTATTACATTTTGGCACCAGGCACAGAACTGAATATACATTAAAACTAATCGCTTAAAACCCATCCAAAAAAAATAATCTCATCTATTCTCACCCTACAATGTGTCGTCCCTACAACATGAGAGAAGAGTACATTATGCATTTAAACTGGCAAAAAAAAAAAGAATGACATTTGGCATAATTGTTGCTGGAAGAATGGAGGGAGGGACGGCAGGGGAGATGCAGAGGTCTACCCCAACGGACCTGACAGGAGGAGCTACAGTGCATTTCTGTCTGAAGACAATCTGTTATTCATCCTGAGCGCTAGAAGTAAACAGGAACTGGAAAACATATCCATAGCCTGGATTAGGGACGGGCCTTAGTAGTATTTAAATGTTAGAAATCTGGCTTTCTGCATCTGATCCCGCTCTTTTGACAAATACTCATTCTCTTACCTGGTTCTCAACAGCGACATCAGCATCTTCATTTATCCATTTTCCCCCACTGTGTCCTGATTATTATAGAAACATGGCTCTCATTTGTTATCTGGCAGCTGCCGTACAGTCCTGTACCAGTCGTGACCAATCACAGCGTGCCAACTTTTCCTGAGACGGGGTAAGGTATGAGAACCTTTACTAACTTTGGGGTGGCATGGACTGGTTTCACTGAAGGTTGTTTTCTTTTTTACATTGAACAACTTAGCTCTGGGTAGAGGTGGGAAGAAAAGTGCACAAGCCAGTCCCGCATTCTACACCTCATTGATGGCGCGCTCCGAGGGCCTGAAGTTGACCGAGCTAGAAGACGACATGTAGAAGGATTGCGTTTTGCGATTGAGACGCGCCCGTTTGGTGGCCACGCACAGGCTGCGCTTGCTGGAGGAGATGATCTCTGTAATGAACTTTTTGCAGTCTACGCAGATCTCCATGGTGGCCCAGTCCTCCGTAAGCTCCTTGGGCAGCTCTGGCTCATCCTGTGACTGGCCATCTTTGCTGCTACTACCGCTGCTGTGCTTAGACAACCTGAAGACAGAAAGAAAAAAATTTACTACTCGACAAAAAGCTTGACATTTTCAGTATAAAAGGAAATGAGAGTTCTACATTAACATACTTGTAGACACTTCTGCGTAGGCTTTGTCGGTTGTGTCCGGACCCAAATGGGTGCTTGTCTGGCTCACCGAGAGCAGGCGCTCCACTTGCCTCTTCTTTAGCTGCAGAACTGGGGCCTAACGAATAAATGGGCAAGGTGGAGTAGGGCTTTGATGGCAGCCGCATCTGAGGATACATCAAAAATTAATTGTTTTTTAATGCAGTTTATGGAGGACCTGTTGGTGCCAACAGGTTTCAAAAGTGTCAGAATCTTAAGTGAGTGTTCAAAAGTGTGTTGAATATTAATCAAAAGCCACCTACCTTTTTAGAGCACTGGGAACACACAGGCCTGGAGAAGATAAAAATAAGCTGTTACTGTGAACATTACAGAACCGATGCTTTCGTTAAAACAGCACTGCATCAATTTACTCCTACAACTTTTTCAGACTCATGACAGACTGTTCAGGACAAAAGGATAAAAAAATATTTTATTTTATAGTCATCTTCGTTACCCACAATGCAACTTAACCAGAGACAGTTGGGTAAGAGGTTCATGTGTTCTGCCATCAGCAGCTAGTGTAGCTTCAAGCCACGAACCTAAAAGGAGACTAGAGGCAGACTACAGAGATCTAGTCACATCTTTCTAACTAGTAGTGAATCAGTTTACCTTTTACAGAACTGGCAGGTGTAGGACCAGGTGAAGAGAGAGAACCTCTTGGTCCGACATGAAAAGCAAACCTAGAGGAGGAAAGCACGGGGTGAGCTGGAGAAGGTGACGACTGATGAAAATGATCACTTTCAGCATGAAAAAACTATGCAATCTACCTTTCCTTTCTTGAGGGCGGTGTAGATGTCTTTATACTGCTGGAACTTCTCCAGCTCGGCCTTGACCAGAACCTGTCTGATGTGCATCACCTCCTCCACCGTCAGAGCCAGACACTCCACCGGGTAGCAGAACTCCTCCTGGAGGAAAAAAACATCACAATCAGCAAACTACAGTAAAAAAAACAGATTAGGAAAAAGGGTGCGACACCAAGATGTGATGGATCTGCAACCAATGACAATGATACCCAATGCACACCACTTAACCAAAAGACCAAGCATGCCATGAGATGGTGAAGGTAAAAACACCAACGTTCACTGATGCTCTCTGTGAAGCGCAAATTATGCTTTCACTGACATGAAAGATTGACAATGACCAGAAAATACAAAGCATACTAGTGGTGATGAGACTCGAGTCATGTTGGTGGTCCACAGCTTTCTGTTATCAATGTACTTTATTCAATTACTCTAAATGTATCCACCTTCTAAATTTAGAAGTGGAACTATACGACGGCTACCATCATTTCCACACAACTAATTAGCAAGTGGACCCCCATCATGGTGCGAGCCGAGGTCGCCAGGAGATTTGTGACATAGCTGGGAGCCTATTTAAGATTCTGTGGTCTGAAATGTACAGCTTAATGCGCCCAAAGTTAAAACTCCACCAATCATTTACTCTCACTGTCCTTCAGTGGATTAGACAATGACACTTGTGCTGTAAACACCCCTCCTTGAGCTGCTATGTTCAGTATGCCACAGATCTCCCATTCACACAAGAGGCTCATAACTCAGGATCCCGCTCATCTACAACAAGTCCGTTAAAACACCCACACAGTTATGTCCCTTTGATGATATGCAGTGACATACCGTGCCATGAGCACCACTGGCTGCTTCCACCTGACCAGCAGACAGAGGGGACAGGACGTTCAAACAGAAGCAGGACCGTATATTCCCACAAGCTAGTCACATATAGTATGCTTACGGTAATAACATTAAATACAAGATTCATTTGTTATTATTTTGAGAGGTTGAGAGATCACTATTAAAGCAAACGTCCATACATCATTTCACAGACTCTCTCGCTGCATGAGTTTGTACCGTTAACATACGATCTCGTGTGGCATGAAATTTAATTTTAAACGGCAGAACTTCATAACAGCAAGTCCCATGACAGAAAAAATCATCTGACAGCAACCTTCTGAAAAGGAGAAGAGTTCAGCCTTCATATCTCATGACTGCCGGATGGCGGCTCTGATGGTGCATCTTATCACGAGAACAGGACAGACGTGAGTTCACGATGACCTTTGACCACCAAGATCTAGTCATCGCTCATCCTTGAGTCAAGGTGGACGTTTTTGCCGAAATTTGAAGACGAGAAGGGGAGTACAGGGCAGCTGTAGCTCAGTGGGTAGAGCACCACAAAACAGGTGGTTCCATCCACAGCTCCTACTGTCTGCATGCGTCTTTGATAGAGACCCTGAACCTCTAGTTGCTCCCCGTGGATTAGTAAGGGAAGTTTAAGACATCTCATTCACAAGGAAGGGACAGATGATGCTATTAGGAAGCAACATTTTATAATGGGTTGATGGTGATTGGCAGGTTGACCAGGTTACCTTGGCGCTGTGATCCGCCATCAGCTGCAGCATTATATACACAATAGGAAATGATTGTAAGTAAGTCTTTAGGATAAAAACATACATGAGGTATAATAAGAGTACCAGAAATTAAGAACCGCAAAAATGATCTTACAGTTTTCTACGAGAGAAAACTTCTACATCTATGTGAAAGGTAAAGCATGTCTGTGCTTGGAAAAAACATGGCTTCATGTCATGGAAATTAAAGGGCGACTAGAAACTGAATGTGTGGCTTCTGATTGCCTCAATCTGTCTCCAAGAAGTTTAATTATCCTCTTTTAAGAGGCAAGACGGGCTGTAATTATTAACATGAAAGGCTTAAAGTTATGCAAAAATGGTGCGACAGCTATCCCCAAGGAACGTGTTTTAAGTGTTATTTCTGATGATTGGATGATGATTGAAACCAGGGCCTCTGGTTTAGCACCAGAGGTCTGCCATTAAAGTAGAAAGTCGTGGGAATACAGCGGCCCGTCATGTGGTTTCAATTATATCTATCAATGTCACTAGAACCATACAACCGATGCAGTGTTACTCACAGAACCTCATGGCAAACAAATGACCGGTCACAGGACGGGAGTAAATTCAACAGATATATTACACCCAGTGCTGTTGGTAGAGTTAGAGTTCTGTCTGTTATTCTACAACATATTCTCATTTAATTCTATTTTATTAATGGATTGATTTACATTTTACTGATAAGACATGCTGATAGCAGTGACATTTACGGGGAATAATCTTAGCCTACCAATAAAGATTATAACTAACCATTTTAGTTTAACAACCAAATTCAATGGATTTGCATCAATTTTGTCATCAACTGTAGACGTTTCATTAATTTGTTCATTAATCCATCCATCCAGGATGGTCAATAAACACATGAAACACACTTACCAAAGACTTGGAGTTTTGTCTGGATGGAGGTACAAAGGGGCAGACACTTGTGGGGGCTTCCTTCTCGATGGAGTGCCGCCTCTGTGGAGACTGACGCTTGTCTGGCTGTGGCGTCGCAGAGACGGGCAGGAACTTTGGAGGAACTGGACATAAAGGGACAAAAAAAGTGAACATTGTGATGACAACTGAACTATGGGTCAAAAATAAAAATATACATATAATAAAACAACATAATCCAGTTATGCTCATACTTTTTTTCCCTATGGCAGACTCGGGGGACGTGTCCTCCAACAAAGACGGGGACATACTGGAGCTGCTCCGTGTGGGCTCCTCCTGTCAACCAGAAGATCGCACTAATTTATCTCACATGATACAGAAGACGAAATCCAATTAAGGTTTTTTTTCTTGTGGTAAACATGGAAACTATCGTCAAGATTTATCCAAGCTGCTTAATTGGAACCGGACTCAGTGGGTTGATGATCATATCGGGAGAGGCAGACATCTTACATCAGATTCGGAGCTGTCCAGTTCAGCCAGCGTGGGCGCTCTGAGCAGCCTCTTCCTCTGGCTGAGGGGCTGTGCTCCACCCTGATTGGGTCCCAGCAGCGTGCCACTAGCCAGAGACTGGGTGCTGACAGCCAATTTCCTTGGCGCATCGGGAGTGTCTGCAGGTGACAGATACGATTTAACTCATGACAAGCAAACCGGTAATGGTCATGAAACAACTCCTTATCCAAACAGCCGGCAATCATGCCTCATGTGTAAACTATGGGTGTCTTTGTATTGTTAATACATGATACCACAGAGTGACTAGACACAGACCACATGGTGACCAAGATAAGCCTCAACCATATGGTTCGAATACAGTTTTCCCCCCTCAACCATGTCATCTAAATGAAGGACCCTGAAATGTATTTCGTTACAGATAAAGAGGACAACAGATCACACCACCGATACTGGATTGTACGCATGAGACATCACATCTTTACCTGAGCTGCGAAACAAGTCCTGAGGAGTGCTGATACTTTTCCCTGCGCCTATAAAGGAATAAAGACAATATGACCTTTAGTTGGACCATTCACCAGAACATTCATCTGCCAGACCAGGTGTGAAGTGAGGTGATACGATATATTTGTGGGCTACATTGCTCACATATTTGTTGTGTATGGCTGAAAAGCACACAGGGAGAGGTAAGTGAAAGGGAAGAAAGACGATGAGTGCAGCCACAGCACCAAAGGTTATTCCCATACATCCATCTGGATTGTGGTCATCCTGTGAAACTGTAGTGGAAGCCTACATCCAGATCTGCCATTCAACTATTTCATCTGAGGTTGGCTGCCGACGCAAGTGTTATGTAATTTGTCATATTCCTCAGTGAGAGCGGATTAGGGCGACATGCAGGACACACTGGCTGTAGGAGCAGAGTGATCTGTAATCTCACCCCTGCTGGCCTCGATGGCTATCCCTCATCACCTAGACCAGATGGTCCCCTGTGAGTAATTACTGTATACAGGGCACACTGTCGGATATATCATTCATAACATGACTAAAAATAAAGGATTCCTGCGATGAGGTTTTATTCACCCTCCCAGCAAAGACCATGTGACCACAGTCTGAACTCGCTGGCTGTCGGTCGGACAACGGATTAGCCTCTGGGGGCAAGAGGCTATATTTCTGGTGTTCCCGTGTAGCCAGCGGGTATCAGTGCCAAGACCTCTCCTGTGCACCGCTTATTGATTACAGTCCGATTAGCAACTTGAGATGCAAGACTGAAGTTGGGAGACGAGGTTTTTGCGCCGGGTTGTTTTACAAGTTCATTTTAAATCAATAAAAAGATTACTCATCGTCAGAGATTGCATTTGGCCAATACGTTCCACCTCTTTTGCTCTCCACACAGACTGTTTACCTGCGTTCACACCCACTCAACATGATTGGTCAATACCACTCTGACTACAAATAGAAACCATCGCTTCCGATGCCAACATCTTATCCCGTTGCCTAAAGATTCCACGTAGGAATGCAGAATCTGTTTATAGAGATTCGGTTGCACTGTGTTGACTCATGCTTTTCTCAGGTTCCGTAGGTGTCTGCATCACAACATCCAGGAAGGGACAGCAGTGTGTACACACACACACACACACACACACACACACACACACACACACACACACACACACACACACACACACACACACACACACACACACACACACACACACACACACACACACACACACACACACACACACACACACACACACACACACACACACACACACACACACACACACACACACACACACACACACACACACACACGCAAAAAAAGTATGAAAAAAAGGAGTGAGGGTGTGAATTTACATCAGGGAGAAGTAGGAGCTAACCCTTAAAATAGCTTGGAATGAAACACAAGGTACAACACACTAAGTGATGTGAAACTTTACCTGATGAGTCAAAGCTGTAAGACATGCTAAGAGGTCGCATGACTGACAGATATGTCCATGTTTAAAAGAAAGGAAATGGGAGCAAATAGGAGAAGAAGAAATCCATGAGCGTTAGATGAGAAATGGATGGTGAAGTCAATGAATCATCAAAGTTCATTAAACATTATAACGACCAAATTGTATGTTTAGGAACAACCTGCCTTCCATATGTACCATTATGTAACCACCACTCCATAATCCCCATCCTAATTCCCCTTACGAAAAGGCACGTTATGTAAGCCGACTGACAACATATTTGCCGTTTTTATCTGATTAAAGCTTTAAATGGTTTGAACATTATATCCAATTGGCCAATTAGGGAGAATGCCCAATAAACCGATTACACAACTCCTGTGCTTTTAGAAGAGAAACCACAAAGAGAAGCGTTGCATCCCGGAGTCATTTAAGTTCAAACCAAAGAAGTCATCACCTCAAAAGCATATTTGTCAGAAAGCACAACAGTAACTTCAGCAGTTCAGGTCAGGCAAACAACTGGAGGCTCACAGCTGCAGTCAAAGTGATCCTTGTTTAAACACTTGTGATTAAGTGAACAGATCAATGCAGGAAGAAGCTGTTAGAGTAATCGTGATGGAAGTGGTTATGTCATGGTTAATGATTTTTATCCTAGAGCAGCACTTTAACACACATACTCTGACTGATTAGAAACGATCACGCTTTAGTTTGACAGTTTGAACAGTTTGAGTGCTGCAAGGTAATTTTGTTTAACAGCCATTTGTGCATGTATGCATACACACGGGAGCATGTCAAAGGGTGTTATGATTGGCGGCTTACCGAGGCGGTTCCTGCGGATCATGTCCGGTGAGACTGGTCGGAGCTTCCTTTCAGATTTGATGCCCTCCAGCAGTCGCTCGTGGAGGCTCCGGGGGCGTGCCGGGTGGGGTTTCAGTTTACGGGCTGCGACCTGTCATGACAAACGCCACATCGAGTGAGTACTGGACAAAAGAACGCATGTTTTGCAACCGCATGAATTAATAATGTACCACTAACTAAAAAAATGCTTGTCGTTTTAGACAGTTTAACGATTGCAAGCAGAGATATTGAATAAAAAACATGCTTTATCAAACTACAACATTTGTATTTAACTTATTATAGTATAAACATTTGAGGAAATATGCATGACTAATATTTTAACTAACAAATCTCACTTTACCCATGCAGTACTCCAAAGTAGCCCTAGGGGTACTAGCACTCCCAATTTTGACTTTGTTAACAATACCACCGTGTGATGATTGATGTGCATGTGACAAAATGATCCCCATCTTTCCCACACAGACATTTGGCATCTACTGTCAGTGCCAGTATGTTAGTAAAACAGCTATCAACACAGTATTGATAGACACCATGTTCAGTAGTACTCACAGGGTTGAGAGGGGGCCGTGACCTGATGAAATCAAGAATGATCTCATGTGCGCTTTTCTTTAACCGTGGAGGGATGTCTCCATTCACCTGAAATTACATTCATCAGTTTGAATGAGGATCATGAATTTCATTTTTTCAATACCTGCAGTGAAGAGGTTGTAGAAACCTGCCACATTAGAACATTAAGAAATATTACAATTATTAACAAAAAAAACATCATATTCTAACATGTAGCTCTCGGTTATTGCAAATAAAGAGAAATAGGCCAACTAAAAATAACTCGACTTTTCCTTTACCATGACTTTTCTCAGCTTGTAGCGTTTGGAGCGGATATCGTCCATCAGCATTTCGTACGGTGTGAGCTGGTATTCGATGGGTAAAGGGTTATACTGGCGCTCCTGAACCTTCTTCAGTTTAACACCATCTCGTAGATCTCGCATCACCTGCACCCAGAATCGTGCCTGGTGGAGACAAAAAAAAAGATGAGCTATGATCAAACTGCAGGAATTAAGTTATGGAAGTATCAACACGTGGTCAAAAAGTTACATTTGTTGGCGCTTGCTGCAGAAAAAAATATTCCTACCCAATCTGAATTTTGCAGCTCATCGAGGTCTTTAACAGGGTCCTCCCGAGAATCACCTTCCATTTTCCGAAGGTTCTAGTCAAGAAAGGGACAGGAAATACATAAGAAAGGGAGGAGAAGATTGTTTTCTGATGCGATGATATCCAGAAGATGTACCACCACATTCAGAGGACTTGCTGAAATGAAGTTGAGGTCACTGCCAAACTGCCATATCATCAAAGCAGTCTGGTTGGTTAATTGATGTGTGTCAATATCCGTCTCATCCTATAGTGACAGTGTACCAGGGGGTTCAACGTTCTCAGTAACCAGTGCCCAGATTTGATGGTGATCAACAAAAGAATAAAGAAACGTAATGTTCCTCCATCATAGACCCAGTCAAACACTCATTTTAATAAAATAAATCAAAATTAAGTTGTGTTTCATCAACAGTGGTTTAATTCATTACCACGATATCATCTCAGATCATAGAAAGAAAAGCCTAAAGCGTCCTGCAGACACACACACACTTCAGAAGCCTCATCTTTTTCCTTTCCTCTCATATCCAAATGGATTTCTGCTGTCAATTAACCTTCCATCTTCATTACTGAAGACTTCCTTCATTTTTAAAAACATGATGACATTTAACCTGTCGCCTGGTAAAACAGAAAGGGGAATCCAACAAGAAGCTGCTGGTAAACACCGACAGAGCAAACCAACAACAGTGTGAGAAAACAGAGTCTCACTGACTAGCCTCCTAATTTGTAAGCATGTGTGATACTGTATGGTTACTTATTAGAAACTATCCACTGTCATTAAGTGCTGCAGGGAATGCAAAGCAGCCCTTATAGCCTGGAGGTCCCCTCCTGTAAGCTCCTTAGAATGCTGTAACAAGGTTAAATGTAATTCTATAACTATACTTTACATAAGGTTGTTTTTGCATGACTCACGTCTGCTGTGGCAGACACAGCCAGCACACACACACACACACACACACACACACACACACACACACACACACACACACACACACACACACACACACACACACACACACACACACACACACACACACACACACACACACACACACACACACACACACACACACACACACACACACACACACACACACACACACACACTGTGCAGCAAAGCTTCACTGTCTCGGCTATAGAATAAGTCATGTGGTTACAGCTTTTTTAAAACCTCGACATAATCAGGGAACACAAAGTTGTACTCGTTAGTGTTCAAGAATTTCATTCTAGTTATGCTTGAGTGGGTTAGGGAAAATGTTTACCCCACCAGCTGTGTCCTCCAAGACTTCAGAAAGGAACCAAGTTAAACAGGGCCTGTCTTATCATTTAACATTTTAAGTATAGCCCACACACACAACACATTACATTTTTACACACATAAAATGTGCAAATCATCCACAATTTCTTATGGTTTGTATTTTCTAAGTTATTGCTAAAATTAATTGTGATTATAATGTTGTATTTTCTGGAAAAAGACACGATGCTCTGTAATATCGGGGTCTGCTCAAGCTGCTTATGACATTTCCAATAGTGCATTTCTTTCCTATATACAGTATGTGTGTATTTCTTTTAAATCCTTAGTACCTATAGTATCTAAATTAAAAAGAATGGATTCCAGCTTGATGAACATTTAGATAATAGTCTAAAACACAGTTTCTCTATATGTGGAATCCCTCACTGATCAGACAGAGTTACTCCAATATCAATACTCTAAGTACAGAAGATAATCAGAAATGAATGAGGAACAGGATGCCACATCATGTTCATTAAGAGTCAAGTCATGCCAAGGAGTGTACGAGATGACGAGTTCTCAGCTGGCAGGAAGAGGAGGTCATGCAGGGACAGCCAGTGTCCCAATCCTTCTAGTCCATTACCGCTCTGTGGGCGTTTTGTTTTTTGTTGTTGTTGTTGTTGTTGGTAGTTTCTGGGCACCACTTTGGTATTTTCTTTTCCCAGTGCTAGACATTGTGTTGGCCGTACTGATCCTCATTCACCCACTTTAATTCTAAACAGTAAATTTACATACCAGAGATGCAGAGCGGTAACCGTTTTCCAGTTTTCCATCACTTTCATTTTCTTTCAGATTTCTGACATGCAAATGATCTCATGGATTAGATGACTCACACCATATGTAAGTGTATTACCAATTTGTTATGGTAAAAACCAAACAAAAAAAAGGGGAGCAGATGGCATCGCCTGTGTTTCCGCTTGACTGCGACTTATCCTCACCAGATTTATTTAGAACAGGCTGACATCACATCCCAGAATTTCTTACCTCCTTGGCACTCTTTATCTTCTCCAGAAAGGTGTGTAGTTCCCTGGTCTCGGTATAGAGAGCCCGACACACAGCCTGGTAATGGCTGGGGGCGTCTGATGAGCTGGGCAGGTGGGAGGAACATAACTGTAGAGGAGAGAAAGGAAGAGAAGGAATTAGGTTTTATATATAGCCGTACTACTTTAAACCACAGTGAAGCCCTGTGAGGAGATTTAGGATTTGTGATATTGGGTTTGTGTGAATACCATTAATTAAACATGGCCAATGTAACATACATATTACTTTCCTGCACAACTGATGCATGGATAGATCTCTAATATCATTAAATGGAGGTTCATCCTTTTGTGACCAATTGTTTATTACAGAAGCATGCGTTCACTAAGAATATAATTTACCATTTTAGGTATTTGGTCAAAGTATTGGTGAAATTTTGGCCTGATAGATGGAAAGTGGAAATGGATAATGCACGTTATTACAATTTTTTATGTCAATCCATCCAACAATTCACAAGTTATTCTAGTCTGGACCAAAGCTATGCTTCAAGACTAAACACATGAAACAGCAAGAACCCGACCGCCCAGTCGGAGCAACATTGCCTGACTAGCACCGTCTAAAGCTTTGACCTTAAAAAGGTATTTCACAGTGTTTGTAAAGAAAATACAGGCTGCCTGCCAGAGTAATGGACAAGCTGTCAAATGATCTCCAGTGATATGAAGGAGGAAACCGGACTAGTGACATTTTCTTATATTCTCACGATAGGCTTGGCCAGCCACAGGAATCTATGACTCAGCACAACGTGTCTTCTTCCTCCATTGAAGGGGAATAAACAGCATGCTTAAAATACCGCTGTATCTGTGGTTTCCATTGTTTATGCTCCAAACAATGATCCGTATCAAGCAAACCCGATGTATTACCAAAACAACTGAAGGTTAACTAGGATTTCTTTTGTACAAAAAGCCTGTACCAATGTGTATGGTAATACGTATGTAATGTGTATGTAATTTTAGTTTTTTTTGTATTTAAGTATTTGTTCATAAATTCCAGCTTTGGTAAGAAGATGCCAACGCATGGAGCCACTCCTTAGTTTACCAAAGCAATGAGGAAACAGCACATCATCAACATCTAACTATTCCTGTCATCTTTTGTCAACGTGACGTCTGGCTTAACCTTCATGGACCCAACCTACCTCCGCCAGACAGAACATCAGAGTACAAGTGAAGAAAGGTGGTCAGTCAGGATTGGGCAGTAATCGACGTCATGCCAACATGCAGTTTACACTCAAGAGAATGGATTGTTGGGGGAATTAGGAGCCAGACAAGACAAGATACGTCCTGGCACCAAACAGCTATTTATCATGTTATACACCAGTTTCATTATATAAGGAACCGTTCTTAAGCCTATTCCCCAAATACCAGCCTGTTTACACAACTGCCAGTCTCATATTCACACGCTACTTAGGTAATTCACAGCATGACGGCCCCCCCATCAGGGGAATTTGAGTGATGACGACGTGTGAATGTATTGCTTGGTTAACAGACCTGATGTAAAAATGGGGGGAGGAGGAAATATTCGGAGCAAAAGAAGAATCTGCACATTTAATATGCATCTTAGTGACATTTTGCCACCTGTAGCGGAGCGCTGTGTGTATCTTTCACCAAAAATGCGATAAAGCTGTCATGAAATGCTCCGCAACCCAACAACCTACCGTGATGAGGTCCCTGTAGCTGTGGATGCCACTGACTGGGCTGGTGGTGGTTGCGGAGACGGGCTCTTCTTCTTCCTCCTCACACTCATCCTCCTCCTCTTCCTCTGTGGCTTCGTAGCCCTCGTCAGGACAGGGGTCGCTCTCGTTCTTTTCGGCGTTGGTCATCATGTCGATCAGGCGCTCCAGCGGTGGGCTGAGTTCACGCTCCTCATTTTCTTTGAGGCCAAAGTCCAGCGCTTTGTAAATCATGACACCCAGTGAGTCTATAACCTGTGGGACAATGAACAAATGGGATGGTGTAGATTATTAGTGTATTGGAAAATAAATATGTTTTAAGATTTCCAAGCTAGATATGAAAACCAAAAATAACAAACAGAATATGAACATACAGTTACAAACAAAACTAACTCAAGTAGAGAAATGGAGAACATTTCTTATTTCGCAAGGGTAATAAACTATTTTTCTATCCACGTGTTTACTTGCCATTTTCTATCCGTTCCTTCTATGTCAATTCCCTTTATTACAAAGCACTTTGTAATGCATTTCTTGCATGAATGTTGTTGTTGTCATTATTATTCTCAATTTTATGTTACCCCTGCTGCTCTGTAATTCATGGCACAGCAGCACATCCTCATGGACAGACCCAATTGCTTAGCACTCCTGACTTGGTTAGATCAGCATCTAGATAAATAGTCTTCAAAAAAAAAAATGTAATTGACCTTAACAGACAAGAAGACGGTTCATGTTTATAAACCAGATGTGAAACGAGGCCACAGTGTTCCTCCAAACAGCGTGATTATTACCATAATCTGGGGATGATTTCATTTCATCACTGCTTCCTCTCATTAACAAGCAGGGTATGACCCATCCTGTTTTTGGTTTTTTTTGGATGCTTGTTCCAAAGAGTCTCAAATGCCCCCTGGGATTTCACTGCAGCCTGACAAGTTCCACAGAGCACTCTCAACCTGCATTAAAATATCGCGTTACATTTATCAATCTTCTTAGATTACAGTGGTGCATCATAGTGATCGAAGCCAACAGCTATTATCCGCATCCAAAATTGTGCAAATCACACAGCCACGACAGTTGTACACTGACAAAAGGAGTTCGTTTGTGTATTAGTGACATCTCAACGCTATTTTGAATTTGCTAACTTTATAAAATGGTGGGCAGAATGTGTTACACACTTGTCATTACTGTACTGTGTTTTCCTGTACAGGGAGGAATGGAGGCACATTGTTGAAAAAGGGTGGTGTCCACATAAAACACAGTGTTCGTGTGGGTGAAGCTGGTGTTGTTGGGCATGGCTGACTACGCTTGGGTGAGGTGCCAGAGAACAGCACCTGTCTGCGGTGTCTGGGTGTGTAGCGCACAGAAGGGAAGGGTGTCGACTGAGCATGTTCGGGATCATGACCAACGTGTCGTATGGAGTCCTTGTGCCGCCTTCACGTTTGGACAAAACACACACACACCCACTTTCATTGTTTTCTACAAAACAGTGAAAATGTTAGGACATTCCATTCAAAGTCAAACTGGAATCCACTTATGTGTTCGCCAATAATTGCATATAATCATTAGAAGACTCCCTCTCTTTTCTCTGTATTAAAAAAAAAGGTATAGACAACGCAGCTTACATCACCATTAGAAACAATGGGATTGTGGTTCCTCTTTATGGATCAAATCGCTGAGCAGTCGGTTTAACACAGCTCCCTATTCATCGTCCATCTCTCAATAAAAATACAGATTTAACAGCCTTCATTCTGAATTTTCCAACACTAACCTATTGAGCCGATTATTTTACTGGGGAAAGATCGGTTTCATGGTCTTGTATGATTTATCAACTGTCTCTGTGTGGAGGCGATAATCCTGTTCCAGGGCTAAAATAAATATCCTATTCCTTAGTGTCGCATTATGTAACCTTATAATCCATCTGTAGGACAACATGCGCTGCAGTGGGCGGAGATACTAGGGATTTCTGGAGTGGCGGACAGCACAAGGGTCTCATTCATGGGCCAGGGGGGATGCAAAGATTTACATTGGACCATGTCAAGTAAACAAACATCAATAATCAAGTGTGGAAAATGCTCTTGTATCCATGTGGAATTTAAGCAGTTGCATTATATTACATTTTAAATTTGCTATACTGGCAAGGCATGGGTATATTTACCCACCAGTTAGCTTAAATCCAATTTCCACGCCAACACAAAATGGCTTGTAAATAATTAACTGATTGTGGTTTAACAATGGCCAGAACAGAATGGCTCACTGCTAAATGCATAAGAAATTCAAGCACAGGGTACAATAATGGGATTTATGCCATGCTGGCCAATGTTTAGGTGCTCCAGAGCTAAAGAAAAACAAATACACAGCTAAGTCCAAATATGATTGGCTTTAAACAAAAAAAACAAGGCTGGATAACTCCACCCGTCACTCCACCAACATTCCACTGTTGTAACACCTTCATGATTTCACATCAAGGAATGACACCCCAAGTCCCCAATGAGTTTACGTCAGGTAAAATGGGGAAGAGGCATCTTAAAAGTATCGATTGACAGATCCCAGAAAAAGAGGAAAATAACAGCTAGGTCTTCTAAATACAACTTACAATCTCATTTGAAGCCTTGTGACTCAGAAGAACGAGGCAAGGAGGCAAGGAGCCAAAGAAGAGGTGGGAGGAGGAAGGAGGGGAAACAAGTATGCCAAAGAAGAGGTTGGAGGAGGAAGGAGGGGAAACAAGTATGCGGATAAACCGTCAGGACAGCCAGCCAGAAAATCCACTGCTGCGTTTCAGACATGGGCAGAAATGTTTTGGAGCAAACCACAAATCGAAACCAGACTCCACCCTGGACAGGTGGAGCCTGGTCTTGGTCAGCCACTGGTAACACGTTAGCATACTTCTTAGGAAATATCACGAGACGAGTCATCCGGATGAAAAGAAATCGTATTGCGTTTATGTATGTGAGACAAAAAAAATCCATTCAGCATAAAGTCCCTCTCCCTCAGAAGCAATTTTTCTAATGCACCATAAACAAATGAGTGTCAGGGGCATCATCATGAGAATCAATGACGAAGAAGAGGACAATCTTAGCTCCCAATAACCACAACTAATAGAAAATGGCAAAAAAAAAAAAAAAGGCACGCAAGTTAGATTTCAAATGACGGTTTAAAATTATACAAATGAATATGGAAACAAAGTGGACCTTTTTCTCCAAACATGACCTAATTATTTGTGGCCACGTAATTAGGAGCAGTTTTTCAACTTAACCACTTAAAATTGATCAAGCTGTGCACGTCGCACTGCAAACACTGGCCTTTTGAGGACCAAAAAAATAAATAAAGAAGGGTGCATAATTACAAACAGCCGCTCCGTCCACTGTTGGGCCAAACAGCTCAGACAGGCAAGGTAGGTCACTCGAGTTAATGATGCTCTTAAACCCAAACACAGGCCAGAGGAAGAAGTCGGGGTAATGTGCTGCCCAGTCTTTCAGCACACAGATCACTTTATACAGGAATATATATACACTACTTCTAGTTTTACCACTAATGAATTGTAAATGTATATTATTTTTCACATCGAGTCCATTAATATGACAACTTCTAATTCAGCTGATGAACCGACAATCAGCTCTGCATTATTAGAGATGATTTAAAAGGAGTTCATGTGAAGTATGCAACGTATTTCTGAGTGAAACAGGATAGGCAGGCGGGAGGAATGTTTGGAGGAATTTATTTTGATGGTTGCAAGACCTCTGTGTAGAGCCAAATTTGCTGATTGATTGATTGATGCATGTTATGATATTATTTTTGGTTGAAATTGGTTGGTACTAGCTGATGTATGTATGCATCACATTTGGGTAAACCTGCATTTCCATAGCACTTTTGTTGTCTTTCCGACCGCTCAAAGTGCTTTACACTACATTCAGTCTACATTGACGGGATCTAATCTAATCCAACTCATTGACATACATTCACACGCTGATGGCACAGCCTTCAGGGGCAATTTGGGGTTCAGTTTTTATCTTGCCCAAGGACACTTCGGCATGTGGACTGGAGTAATGGAATCGAACCACCAGTCTTCTGATTGGAAAATGACTCACTCTACCGCTGAGCTACAACTACCAGTTTTCCAGGAAGAGAAAGATTCAATTTTCAGATAAAAAAAATACAAAATTAGGTGCACAAATAACCACAAAAAGGGCATTTTCCATTTCAGCTCGACTTCAAGAGAAGTAAAGTGTCACTAGCAACAATATGGACTTCATAAAAACTGTGAGCTGTGACACCACAGACTTCAGACACAGGGCTGAAGGGCATAATTCTTTGAGTCGGAGGCAACTTGATCGCATTCTTGCAGCCCAAGGCAACACTGTGAGTGTCTGAGTTCACAAACGAGTCAGCTAAGCAGCCTTCAGCGTTTGCTGCAGTAGTAGAGAAACACCATAACAACCCAGACACTTACATAACCACAGCTAAATCTAGAGATCTTCGACTGCTGGAGCGGCTGCTCGGCCTCCTCCAGTCTGAAGCATCACTGTTCATTGTGGGACAGATTACGATGCTGCGCTGTCATATATCCTGAAATATTTATGAATCAGCTGGAAAATGCTGAGGAAATTGAGACGACTTAAATGTCCCTCTGGATCAAACAACAATTACTGACATTATGATCATTTTCTGCTTTGGCAAAATAAGAGACAATTCTTTCAAACAAAAAGAATATCTAGATAAAATGAATTTCATCGCAGTTATTGTATGTGATCCACACAGTGGCTCTTAGATGCCACACAAATCTGATATAGGCAGCCTCGGTCACTCTTTCCACACAAAAACACACACAGGACTTTTGTAGCAGCTACTGGAAAATATTTGTGACAAAATATCTAATAAAACTGTAAACTTGAAAGACTGAAGAGGAAATCAATTCATCTCTCAGAGTTGACTGGATCATAAAAAAGTAGATTATTTCTGTGGTGGATAGAAATAGAATACCCTGACTCAAATAGCTCAGACTGCTCAATAAACTGCATTCCTGTGGTTTTGTGCTGTGCTGTTTATCCTTGTATAGGCAGAAATGGAACCATAGGGGGCTGCAACGTGAGCAGCAGAGGTGCTTTTAAGTGAAGCTCACAATCACAAAAATCAATTGGCTGAATGGGATAAAAGCAGTATACAACAATAAGGTGGATAAATGTTAAAAGTCAGGCATAGAGGGGTCAAACTGGGTGGCCAGCCACTCTATGGGACAATATTTGCAGACAACTGACACACAAAAAAATAACGTAAGTTAAGTTGCCTGATACACAAAGACTTACTTACTTATTTAAGTCTTATTTATCAAATTCAAACACTCGTTCAAAAGAATATTCACTCAAACTCTACAGCCATCATTAATAATTACAGAAGAAAACTATGTCCCTCTCCCTGTAAATTTCATTCTCAGAGGAAAAAAGAAACGTCTTTGTGGAGACAGAGCTCACTGCCGGCAGTGACTGGTGTAAGCTGGGTGGGTGACACACACTCGACACAGAAGCTTCACATGCAGGCCCAGTTCAACCAGCTGCAGCGTGGAAACCAGTACTGTACACTGGTTGGATGCAAAGATATGCACCGCTCTGCTGAATCTAAGCCAAACTGCAAAAGAATGACAATTTGGAGAATGACAAAATACTATATATAAAAAATTTTAAAAAAAAAACTCCCGACTACTCGTTTACTGCTTTTTGTGGACAACTCACTGAAGACTGAAACTACTAGGATACATTTCAAAATCCAAGACTTCAGCTTGTTCGTGATGCTTGTGAAGTAATTGGACTTGGCCCAAAATTGAGCTCCAGGGACCCAAGCAGACCTTTGCAGACTGGAGAACCTGTAATAGGATACTGCAACTAATCTCACCTTAATCTTCAATTGAGGACAAACTGGGTTAAGCTTTTCCTGAAGGCGACAAAAGAAGGTGCAAGTCTCTGCAAAAGTACTTTACTCTCAATTAAGTATTTACTACCAGCTGTGAAGACGACAACAACACCAACAGAAATATTTGCTCATGACCCATTTAATGCAAGGAACAAAACGGTACCTTGTTTGACATGAGGTCATCAACACGGGTCTTTTGGCGTAAGTGAGGTTAAATGGGTCAACTAAACACAAGATAGTAATTAAAGAGAGTGGCACTGACTGACTCACACAGCGACTGAGACATAACGCACACACTCACATATGCACAATGTCAAAACTATGAGGGTCACTGGATTATGGCCAAAATGTGACCGCCTGTGACAGCCCTGCTGTGTAGTATCGATAAAAAAGAGAAAAATAAGGGGGAAACTGTTCATGCGAGTTGCTGCGTTCACTAATCCAATTTCCCCCAAATGTCCTGAATGTTATTAGGTCACGGAAAAGCACCCGAGTGAATTTAAAGTTCCAGTTGGGAATATTAAATTGCGCACTATTTAAACTTTCTCATGCTCACGTTCATTAACGAACATGCATGTTAGGCCGGTGTAATGTCTACGCCACTGAAATTTTCTTGGCCAGTTCAAGATATTTTTCAAGTCTGACCTTCCGATTCTGACCTGTCAAGAATTTCTATTTTCTAAAAACTATAGTCGACATCAAGGAAAAGGCAATGTTTTTTCACCACCAAGGTTTTAACCGTCAAGAAGTCAGTGTAAAGTCAAATTCTAAATGTTTAGAATCACAACTTAGTTATTGACATCTATGGTGGTGGTTAGTTGCAAAAAAAAGAGAAAATTCTAATGATATGATTACAAAATAAATTGCTGCATTTTATTTAACTATCTGCTTTGATTAGTCGCTTTAATTATATATTTTACATAATATTATATTTTAACATTAATGCTAGATATATTGACCTACCTTCAGGTGAAAAGTATACTAGTGTGACTTTTTCTACTAGGAATTAACACTAAACACAGAGTACTGTGGTGGTAGAAGAAATTATATAAATAATCAATGTCAAACAAAGTGGACATGAATGTCAGACATTGAAAACCCTCCAATATTTATTGAGAATTTTCAGTCTGAACCAAAATGGCGGAGTGACTGAAAGTGCAACATTGCCATTGTTTTGTTTTTTTTTTAGCAAGGGGGCGATTAACAAGTGATTTGGAAAAACAAGCCACCGAGTCTAAAATTGATCACACACAAGTCAGGAGTGATTATGTCTGTGCTTAAGCTTTAAATCCATGAGACTAAAAAAAGTAAATAATAATAATATTTATCTTTAAAGCAGGTGTGTCCTTAAGTTTAACCATGTGTTTCCATTCTGTGGAATTGTCAGGCTGCTGCACAAATAGCCATTGCGCAAGATCACTCACACCCTGTTAATTCCTAGTATAATAATAAAAGCAAATCTAATGATGCAAGGAGCAACACGGTATCCTAGCAAAATATAGTGTAGGTATGTTAAACACACAAACTGTGCATGTCTGTGATCACATGAACTACAAGGCAAACATGAGGGACGATCGGACTGCTGGGAGTTGTCAGAGAACTGTGTAATTAGTCTCTGCACACACGATGAAGCTTGGAGAGAGACTCCTCCCAGGATTACTCAGTTTACCTTGCTTGGTCAAACACACACACGTCCACGTGACGTGGTTTTGACGAAGAGTGCAAAACAGTACAGAAAGTAATGCATTTTTATGAACAAAAAGAGGAGCACAGCTCTCATTTAAGTGCTCTTCTGCATCAGAGTGCGGTGAACACATTGAATGCAGGACAAAGTAGAGCGTGCCATGTGCACACAACTCACTCGTGTTTGGTGCATCACGGGCCAGAGTTCAATTGCTCCAAGGATTGTCATGCGTGTTACTTTGTTTTGATAGGGAACAATTCATTTTTTAATCTATGTTTTGACTGAACTGAAACAAGGAGACGGCTTCTACTGGTTGCTAAAGAGAATAAACCTTAAACCGACCACTTTTCACCAACATTGTCAAATCAGTTAATGCTCTTTTAAATGTATTTTATCACTGCCTTGTTAGAGAGGAAATGTTTTCCATTGCAACACATTGGCCACGCTAACTGACTAATTCTCACTAGTAGATTCAGTGGTTGGCAACCTGTGGTAATCGTTGTCATTCCTAAATAATACATGACAGTTGTGGAGGGGAATAAAAATCTCACAGCTGAATTAAAGTTTGAGTTTTAATAGCAAACGTCTCTGCCAGCACTTGTTGAAAAGGAAAACTCCTTTTCTAAAACTGGACTTGTGACTATGGAGGCAGTGATGCAAAACTCACCTCGAATGACGTTGGGGCTGGTTGGTATTTATCTGTAATGAAAGAACATTGAGAGTTATTCACGCAAACAGTTTGGATACTTAACAACTGTGCAAACACACCCCCCGAATTCATTGTATACAAGTTCTGTACAATTATGTAACATCTTTAATGGTAGAAAACACAAGCCTGAAACACGTTTACAGAACACAAAACATGTTTACAGAACATAAAACACGTTTACAGAACATAAAACACGTTTACAGAACATAAAACATTCAAATTGACTTGATGAAAAGCGTGATCGATGGTGCTAACTGTGAATTAATTATTTTATTTTCTCTACAGTCACTGCACGCTGCCTCAGCCAAACTATGGTGTCAAAATCTGCCAATAGGAGCAGGTTTTAGTAATATGACTTTCATACACAGGAGAAAGATATTGACCTCTATTCATTTCCATGAAAGCCCCTCTCAAAGTCAAAATAAAGACTTTAAAGTTCACTATAAGCCTTTTAAAAGACAAAATGAAAGCTTTGTCAATGTTATCTTTTGTTCGGTAGCTGACTTTTCTGTAAAAACTGTACTTGATTTACAAGAGTTCAGAAATAAGCAGAGTATCTTTCCCACACTGATTAATTACCTACACTTTCAGCACTGATTGGAACGCAGAGTAACTGCCAGTAAGAGTAAGGTCATGGGTGAAAGTACAAATGGAAAAAAATCTGTAGCATTAGGTCATGCGTATAAATCAGACACTTTGGCCTGGTGTGTCACTTCCTGAATGAAAAAAATATTTCAGTTTGAATTCCATGAATTAAAGCCAACAGGAGGCGGGGGAATAAACAGTCATCCACCAACGCTCATTTGAGAAACACTAGGTCCTCTGTTTGGCCCAGTCAAGGAGAGATGGCTTGGCCAGGGCCCTTGTCCCTCCGAGAGTGAGTAAGTCACAGTGGGCATATTTGGAGCAGTGTGCAGCGTCACCCAGACTATCCTATTCAGTGAAATATCCACCTCTGTGCTGCTAAAAGAGTGGGATTCACAGAGAGGATACAGATGGGGGGGGGGGGGGGGGATGCAAGACTTTTCTACCAGATTTAAAAAGCTCTCTTTTACCCATCGCCAATCTAATAAATACCTACGAGATGATACATCCTTATCAAACCCCTTCAATAACACAATTAACCAGATCAACTGTATGAATAACAATGCACCAAATCAGCAACAACAACATTTCCTCTGTACTAGTATAAATCATTGAAACTCATCGGGGTAAACAAGTCATTTTGATGCAGCGTTCCTGAGGCATCTTTCAGTCAGTCTGCACCCGGGACTGGGAGTGAACGTATTCTTGCCCGGCATGCTCCATGTTAATTGATCCGAGTGCAGCAGTGTGAGCATATATCTCACATCAAGTGAACCAAATATAGACACCTGAAGTGGACTCAGTGCTGCTTATTAGTCCGATTCTGTTTGCCACGCATCACGAAGATAACTGCGGCTCCAGACGACATCTTGGTACAAGCCGCAAGATAGGAAGATTGCCTTGAAGGCCTCTGTGTTGGTGGTCTGGGTTCAGGCCAAATAATGCCACCATGTCAGCGACTCGTGTACAGGCCATATGTTAATTGTATAAGCTGCGATTTTCTGCTAGCAACCACAGAAACAAGCTGCCGAACTACCGAAAGCATAATAGGTGTCACGTCTCTCTCATCACTAGACCTTACAAGAATCATGACAGGGCTGAGCTGTCCCAAAATACCTCAGCCACTAGCCAGATGAGCGGCAAGCGGACTCCTCTAAAGTCTTTGCATCCAATCATCACATGTATTCTATTTTCAGCAGGGTCAAACCTTACAGCAGGACCAGCTGAATCCGTTTATACAGAGGAAAATAGGGGGGAAAATAAGAAGAAATGCTGGCTAATAAGTTCCCAGGAGAGACAGGGTATAATCTTGGTGCCTGAGGGTGAACTGATGGTCACACCCCCTCCTGCCACACCCAACTTTAATCGCTCACATATTAATGGAATGCAGATAAAAGGCTACAGGCACTCTGTATCGTTCTGCATGTGTGTACTGGTGGTCTTCGAGACCCAGAGTGATGGTAGTTGTTAGAATTATCTGATATGTTCTGCCTGCTCCTGCCTGATGGAAAGCCTGCGGTTAGGTACATTATGGCTGAAACAGATTTTTCCATGAATGATTAATAATTTGGACTGTAAAACGTCAGAATATAATCTCCATATTTTGCTCTTTTAGCCCGAAAGCCCAAATTCATCTCACTACCATGAAATGTCACCAAGAGTGACATTTTGGCATTTTTGCTTCAAGGATTATTTATCTCTTTCTATTAATCGTTTCCTCTTGGAGGAAAATAGTCAAGGTGGAACATAAACCAGCAGGGAATTGGACCTTGACCACCCACAATTGAGTCGGTCCACTATATGCCTGCACGTTTTCACCTCACTATTTTATTTTTTTTAATCAAACTATATGTAAACATGTTTCCTTTGTGTTGATAAACTCCCTCAGGTGCATGCAGCCCACACCAAGTACCTGCTCTGATCCCCTCTTATTAAACTGTGCCTTCACCTAAACGTCACAAATAAAGCAAAATGACTCATCTGTGTTTGGCTTGTCGTCAGCATTAATCTGTTCGCCTCGATGCTCATTATGTATTGCTTTCCTCTGGACTGGGCCCAATGTGCAGGTCTGCGGTTTGAATGCATCACATGGTTCATTGTTTACTGTAGGTAACTGACCGCTGCAGGAGCATAATTCAAAAAACACACGGACGCAAAGCAGCCATTCTGCTAACCCTGCTAACATACCCGTTTAAAATGAGGCAATAACAGACTTCGGCAGTGTATAACCAATATAGAGCTCTCCTTGTTTTATTTCCCTGCCGCTATACGATGAGCTGTGGTGTTATTTTTTAATAAAACCGCGTCTGTAAACAAATTCCCCACATGGCTAGGAGCAGGCAGCCACAACAACATGGCCTCTGTAAAGGGATGCTCCGTGTGGCCTGAGAGGGATGAGAAAAGGGAGAATGCTTCGTGGTAGCCTGTTGATAATACGGCAGTCTGTCGTTTTAGCTGCGCAGTTACTCAAACCCAGACAGGCGGTTGAGGAAAACCCCGACATTCCGGTTTACCTGTGCCGTCTCCAAAGTGCAGCTTCACTGTCCCGTCGCTCCCGATTCTCACATCCCCGGGTCCCTCGATTCTCCTCGGATAGTCGACGGCCGAGCCGCCGGCACTCTTGGAGCTTTTCCTCCTGTGTTTCTGCGCCAAAGTCCGACAGCACTGATAACACACGGCCCACGCCTGCTCCTCGTTTATCGGCTGGTTGTACAGTTTCAGGATGTCCTCCAGGGAGACCTCCGCGGCTCCATCGCCGCAGTCCATATTCACGTCCGCGGTGTTCAAATCGCCTCCGAAGTCCCGGAGAACGGTCGGCGAAATCAACATCCCGTCGTCGGTTCCCGGTCGCTTTGCCATCCTCACCTCATGGTGCCCACATAACTTAAAGAGGCTGGGGAAAACACACCTAGAGTTAATTATAAATTCGTGTTTCAGAGCCGCTCCGCTCCACAGTGTGCTGTTAGCTCGGAGGTGTGTGAATGAAGAGCATGAACGGTTCACTGTGAGCGACAGCTAGCTGACAGCGCGGCACCTTCCGTCCGCGTGGTCTCAGTGCCCGCCGGTTAACTGCGGCCACTCGCTGGCCCTTCAACTTACAAAAACTAAAAGCGGAAGTCGTCATTTTGAAGGCCTCAGAGCTTCTGCCATCAGAGGCGTAGTCAAAAATCCATCATTAAAACACACACACACACACACACACACAACACACCAGTTTGACTGATATACCCAGAGGTGGGAAGTAACAAAGTACAAAAACTTTGTTACTGTACTTAAGTCAAATTTTCAAGTTTCTGTACTTTACTTGAGTATTTATTTTTCTGACAACCTTTGACTTTTACATTTTAAAACAATTATCTGTACTTTCTAGTCTACTTTTGAGTTGGGCTTATACATTTTTTATTATTATTATTAATGTCACCAGATTCAGTCCAGTACATTTCAGAGCCGGTACTTTTCACTTTTACTTGAGTAGAGAAGTTGACTCTTTTCACTATCAGTCACTTGGACACGTCAGTGCAGGTTTAACACAGGTGTAATTAATAACAGTGATTATGGCCCTGTTCCATTTAGGCGGGCCAGGGCCCTCTTAGCCTATTGTGCATGCTGACTTACGGGAACAGCCCTGACACTAAATACAGCACCATAATTAATCTTCAATTAGGCCTGTGTTTACCCTGCTATGGCATGTCAAAATGGCTGCAATGAAAAATGGCCTTTTAAAACTTCTAGGCTATGCATCTTTGACAGCTGTTGATGTCTGGATTGTTATTTTTTGCACTAAATATTTGCAATTCACTCATAAAGTATAAGGTATTGACATTTATATTACATATATAGGGGTTTTAATGGAAACTCTCTGATGTCCTTAATTTTTGAATACATTCAAATAAATTAGTATGTTTTTCTTGGCATGCCTTGTGCTGCTGTGACTTTCCTCCTGTGAGTCAATGAAAATTCATCTTGTCTTATTTTACAAAACTTAGCAGATTCAGATTTTAGGCCTACCAAACATGAAATTGTGCTACTAAATAGTGCATTGTGAATGATTTGCATATACTGACAGAATACAGACTTTTATAAGTATAGGCTGCTTTTACAACATTAAAATGATGCTTATGCATCAGTAAAATAATATTATTTACTATAATACAATAAATAAAATACTCAAAACTTGAACTGTTAATACTAAAAATATATGTTAAGTCCTTAAGTTATGTTTTAAATGTCAAATTTTTACTTTACTTCTTCCATCATACCGATTATTAATATCTATTTAGGCCCATTAGTTAAATTTGTATTACTTTGGACAGCAGAATAACAGTACAAGCCTCCTTTACTTCTCATCTAGCTACACACATTTTCTTTGTCAAAACTGCATCTCCTGTTGACTGAGATCTAGCTCACATTATCTGAGTTTTACATTTGTATAACTGTGTTTTGAACATAACTGTCATTAACCATTTATGTTATTCTGTTACATTATTAGTCAGAACTTAGAGGCCACCGTGATGTTAGATGATGTATTTTATTTCATAGGGGGAAAATAATGGTGTATTTTTTTCTCAATCTGATATTTTCTGTAGGGATTTGGACAAACATAGAATAAATAAATAAATACATATATAGATAAATACAAACTGTTTTGTGATAGTCCAGTAATGGTGATTGCAAACAAATAAAATGACTGTCAACTTGTGATCGTGGGCTTAGTTAAGGACAATGAGAGATCTGTTTAGAACAAAACGTAGCTAAAGAAACAATGAATTAATAGAAAATAACATAAAGCAAGACATTGGTTGAAGATATGTAAGCTAATTCATTCTGCTGAGGCCTTATGCTCACGAGAAATGGCCGCACATCTAACCTCTTTCTGAGTTTCACAACTTAGGAAACTGACAACAATTTTAATTAAAAGAAGGAAAATGTGGTAGATCCAGTGTTTAAATGTTGTGCTCCATCATTAAAGTCGTCCTGTACACATTTCAACATTATCAATCTCAGTGAATCACCAAGAAATCAAGTGACAGTTACCACCAGCAGCAAATGTTAGTTCAGACTGCTCAACACCGCCATCTGCTGGCCACAGCTGGATCACCTCCTGAATGTACTTCTCAGTGCAGTTAATTTTCATAGACATTTTGCCACCAATACTGAATACATTTGAGATTGATTTAAACATGCAGATCAAAAGCCACACTAATGAATCATAATTAAAATACATAATAATAGTAACTAACTAGAAAAAGCATTTCCTGTAGAAAATGCGTGGAAATGCTTTATGCTGAAGCAACGCTGGAAAAAAGTTGAATAGCTGAAGAGAATATTAATAAAGCTGAATATGTGGAAAGTTTGAAAAATCTGCATAGCTGAAGAGAATTTTCAAGAGCTGAATATTTGAAAAGTTTGAAAAGCTGAATAGCTGAAGAGAATATTTAAAAGGCTGAATATGTGAAAAGTTAAAAAAGCTGAATAGCTGAAGAGAATATTAAAAAAGCTGAATATGTGAAAAGTTTGAAAAAGCTGAATAGCTGAATATGAATATTAAAAGAGCTGAATATGTGAAAAGTTGAAGAAGCTGAATAGCTGAAGAGAATATTAAAAAAGCTGAATATTTGAAAAGTTTGAAAAAGTGTGTGTGTGTGTCTGTCTGTCTTCTTTGAAAAACTACAACTCCCACTGACTGCTCCTGTCCGCCAATCAGAGCGCACCTGCTGTCACTTCTGAGTGAGAGAGAGAGATAGAAAGACATTTTTGAAATTTTGAGAGGGAGGCAGTGGGCCGCCGCCCGGGGGTAAAAGTTTAAAGTTTAAACGGAGTTTCTAGGTGAAAGAATGACCGAGCAGAAGACGTTTGACTAAAAAAACTACATTTCCCATTACTAAATTTGGTTTTTAGTACATTCCTGTCCACCAATCAGAGCACACCACTCGTGTCTCCATTTTAAAGTTTAAACGGAGTTTCTAGGTGAAAGTATGACCGAGCAGAAGACGTTTGACTAAAAAAACTACATTTCCCATTACTAAATGTAGTTTTTAGTACATTCCTGTCCACCAATCAGAGCACACCACTCATGTCTCCATTTTAAAGTTTAAATGGAGTTTCTAGGTGAAAGTATGACCGAGCAGAAGACGTTTGACAAAAAAAACTACATTTCCCACTACTAAATGTAGTTTTTAGTACATTCCTGTCAACCAATCAGAGCACACCACTCGTGTCTCCATTTTAAAGTTTAAATGGAGTTTCTAGGTGAAAGTATGGACGAGAAGAAGACGTTTGACTAAAAAAACTACATTTCCCATTACTAAATGTAGTTCTTAGTACATTCCTGTCCACCAATCAGAGCACACCACCGGTGTCTCCATTTTAAAGTTTAAATGGAGTTTCTAGGTGAAAGTATGGACGAGCAGAAGACGTTTGACTAAAAAAAAACTACATATCCCACTACTAAATGTAGTTTTTAGTACATTCTTGTCCACCAATCAGAGCACACCTGCTGTCAGTTATGAAGATCAGTGCCCCACAGTGCTGTCACCATGGCAACGGCCCTTGCTGCGTGTGTATGACTGCTTTGGAGCGTCTCTCTGCTTCTCTCTATCGCTCAATTCCCCCTCTGCGTTGGGTCCGAACAAAAGCTTGCCATGCTCACACCGAAACTCCTATCGCCAAAATGTTCGCACCGTTAGCGCCACAAGACTCGGCTGAAGACACTGATGACTTTTATTTTTTCCTAGTTTCAGAAATGTGGACGCTAGGGCGAGTTAGAAAATGCTGTTCATATCAGGTTTCTTTGAAAATCTGCTTCTCAATTAACATTAGAGCGGATGAGGAAAAAAAGAGACTTGGCCACGCTTAGAGGTTGCTAGTTCAAATTCTGTAAAACTCACAGAGATTTTGAGCACATTGTGAGAGACAGGACAAGTTTGTCTACAAAATTGGAAAATATCACGTCTGTAGAGTGAAGATCGTGGCCGGGAGGAGTTTGGAAAGGAAAAAACTCTGAGAAGCCCTCACACTCTAACTGATGATGTCACGCACTCTAGCCCAGAAGGTTCCGCGCAATACACACCCATTGAAAACTCAAAAAAAGTGTAAAACTGTAATAGATATCACAATGAAAAGTAATAGCTGAATAGCTGAAGGTTTTGTGAATGTTTTAAAATTCGAATGACGTCTGTAGGTGGAAGTATGCAGACTGCCATGCTTTCAAAGAGGAGCATGTTTAAGAGGTCTTTAGGCTGATCTCCATAGGAATGCATTGAAAAAAAAATATGGAAAAGGCTGAATATATTAAAAAGTATGAAAGGCTGAAAAAATGTTGAAGATGTCCCGGAAAGAGCTGAAAAAGCTGAACATTTTGATAGTTGAATGGTTTTGTAGCTGAAAGCATGCAGAAGCTAGAGGCGACCAAAAAATGTACGGAAGAAGAAAAATAAAAATAAAGATTAGGATAACATAGGTTGCATTTCCACCAATAAAGTGTAACATCACATGACGTGAAAGAAGATGTAAGAGAATACATAATACGGAACAAAACAAAGTCTCAAAGTTAGAACAAGAGCTCAGATCAAGATGAGTTGTAGGCACATGCGGGTATGTTTGTCTCTTTATTTTGCAAAGGCTGGAAAAGGCAGTCTTCAGCCTTCAAGTGTCAAACCTCCAAATCTTCTCTTCCAAACAGCACTTCAGGGTCTTTTAAATGAAAATCATTTACAGCATCGACTGAGGTTAAACAGCATCGTCGTAGTTTTTTCCCATTTACAATAAAAGGAACATACTTGCACAAAGAACTGAAGCAAACTCTTAAGGAAAAAGGCCAACACACAGAAATCATTGGATGTGCAGGCTGTGATTATCATGTGCATACAAGACGGTTTGTTCTTGTTTTCTATAAAAAACAATTGGCTTTAACACAGTGACTCATTCCCTGACCGGCACCACAAGCATGGGAGAAAAGCATGGTGGTGGACTGTTTGAGATCCACTCTCTGCTTCAAGTCACGCATGCATATGCAATGGCACGACGAAGACCGAACATCTTTGGATGGAGACGTTATGCAGGCGCTCGTGTTGAAAGACCGACAGCTAAGGTCTTGCGAAGTCACTAGCAAACATCTTGTGGAAATCCTCGCCCCGTCTCATGGTGAACTTTTCCCAGCTCCAGCAGCCACCTTCTCCCTCCGCAGAGCCTCGGCTGTTCTTCATCTCTCATCGCACACGTTCCCAGGTTCGGCGTCTCCACTGCTGTTGATGTTGACGGGCTGCCCGTCCTTTGACAACGCACTGGCCTCTTTTGATGCCCTCCTTTTGGACTCACGAGTGTTTTGCTGCGAAAAAGACGTATACGTTTTGAATGTTTTGAATGCCACGTCATTTAAATGCCACCACACCGGACGGAGAGCAAATGGGCAAAGATGGCAGACAGAGACCTGAGTCACTGAAGCTCTGCCAATAACTGGAAGGTTAAATACATAAAGCATTCAAATCTATGCCTCTGTGTTGTTGAATTTGAACTAGGAATTTAGAACATGCAAAATAAAAGTTATCTTTTTGTCTCTTTTTATCTGCTGTTCATGAGTATCAAAGCCCATACATTTGCATTTAGAGCAGGTAACAGCATTCGTTTCTTTGTGAGTTAGCTAGCACAAGCTCTCGTGGTAGGGGCCATACTCACATTTACACAAAATATCATTCTCAATATTCACTTTTTGTACTTACAGCTAACTATAGCCAGAAGACACTCAAATATATTGAAAAATTACAGGGTAAACATACTCCGTACATCAATAAATGCTCAGAAAACCATTGCAGGTCTGCAACTTATACTTAGTTGATGGATAGCATTGTCTAAATCACTTATTTTCTCTTTAAAATGTCAGACGATAGTGAAAACTATAGCATCTTCTTAGAATTTGTTTTATCATCAGCCCAAAACACACAGTATTTCTTTTTAGTTCACCAATTGACAGAGAAGGGACAGCTGAACTAATAACTTCTTCATTATTGATCAATCTAGTGTTCATTTTAGCATTTCATCGTTTATAAAATAGTGACAAATAGCCATCACTATCCCCACGGCAAAATCTTTGAATGGCTTCTTTTGTTTGACGTATAGTTAATTTTCAGTTTACTGTCTGTTTTAGCTCTACACCTCTATGAAGTTTATCCATCCATATATTTAACTTGTACCTCAACCCTGCATAAATTATACAGTGACACTTCCCGTTTAGCAGTCAGAGGGAGAATACCTGCTATACCAGTGACACCTACATCAGTCAAGGAGCGTCTGGGTCTCCTCTGGTGGTTGGAGCCAGCAGAAGTGAGGGCCTGCTTCCCACACTGGGTGCCTGTGTTCACCATCCTCTTCTCCCTCAGACTGGCCTCCAGAGCTTTACCTTAACGACAGTTAAGGGTTTAGTTCGTCACGTGATACACCTTCCTCTGGCTTCTTTCAACATTAAGACAATATGCTAGCATCAATGCAAAACTACAATACCAAGGGGTTGCTAGCTGGCAGTTGTGAGTCGTTTATTTAGCTTTGCTATTTGAATTATTTTCTCGTGTGTGTGTAAACGCGGCCTATGGTACGTGATGGATGTTGTAGTTCAAATAGATGGAAACGGAGGCTCACTGTTTGCTACTGGCAGGGAGGTCTCCACGTCCGTGTTGGTGAGCCACGTCGATTCCGTCTCTCGGGTCCAGCTCTCATGGTACCTCGGCTCGATGATCGCATCCGCCCGACTCCCTCCGCAACCCATCGGGAAGATCATCCGCGGCAGGTGCGGCTGACACGGGCCGAACGGGTCACAGCAGCCGCAGCATCCTCACGGCTCCTCTACTGCAGCTCCATCGGTGTTTCCGTCTCCATCATCGTCACCACCATCATCATCATCCTCATCCTCATCAGCTGCTGCTGCTTGCTCTGCACTAACAGCAGCTGACCACCAGCGTTAACACACCGGAGCTATCTGCGTCATCCAGCTGCATCCAATCTGACCGCTGATTGGCTGTTGGGTATCACCTTCATCACCATCATCGTCACGCAAATATGCGCTTGTACCAATCAGAATCGAGTTTTTTTTTTTCAAGTAGGCCCGCCCTTATTTAGGATGTAAACTCAGTGGTTTGTACATACATTCAATACGTAGTAACTATTCATATTAATAATACTATAATACATTACATTAAATACGTCATTAATAAAGAAGCAGCCTTCCTGTTTCATTTAAAAGCTAAAACATAATATAAAGTGTGGAGGTTGATTAACACAAAGCATGGGATTTCTTTTAAATGATTTGACACTCCCAAAGTTCCTCTTATTAATAACTTGATCCATCCATAAATTATGTATTAACCATTGATACAGCCATTGGTTACAACTTGTAACAGCTTTATCAAAGTGAGCTTTATTAGAAAGGAGTATCAAAGTGAAAAAATACTGAGATATATACAACGTATTAAAGGGGGTCCATAACACCCCAAGGTATTCATTTAAAAATGAAATAATTTCCCTTGTAAAACCTTATTAACGCCTTCCTTTGTGGACTGGAATTCTTGAGTGAACTTGTTTCTGAAATATTATACTTGTCTGGATCAATCTGCTGCACAACAGAACAAATGTACAAGCATGACTCAAAATTAAAAATAATTGAATCAGTTCTGGGGAACAATTTGCTTCCAACAAGTTTGCATCATAAGTCAACTTAAGTCTACATTTAAAAACGGTATCCATTCTTCATATATTTGTATTCTTCTCAAATGGGACCAACAGTGTTTCTGATTTGTATCAGCCTGAATATATTTATAAACTATTTATAAACTGCAGCTGAAAAGGACAGCGAGCCAAAGTCAACTATATTTCACATAGAATATTTATTTTTCACATTTATTTTAAATATGTGGTGAAATCTTCAGTTATACTGACAATACAGTATATTTGCACATAGACCTATCATTTTTTTTTTCTCAAACTGCTTAATATACAGAAATTATAGGAGCATACAATCAGCAAACATATTGCTTCTTTACACTGTAAAATGATCCATCTCAGTATTTCACAGGATTATAGCTTCAGTGGGGGAACAATGGTCAACATCTACTTGTAAACAGACGTTCCTAACATGGAGCTAAAAACACATCACCATCAAAAACTGAACAAACAAAAAACATATCCACTGATTTAAGAGGCTTTTAAATAAATACTATATTTAACACACAGATTTTTCTCCCCATTTTCTCCACATGTGTACCGTTTCTGTTGCTTTGAATAAAGTAGGGCACAGGAGAAGGAAAAAAATGCAGCATTTTATATGTCCTTTGATACGGAATGTCAACCATTTTGGTGGGTCTACTGGGGAGCTATTCACTTTTACAGCATGTTACATAGAGGAGGAGCGGTGACAAACAACAACAAAAAAAAGACAGCCCATATTTGTCAAGTATATTACAACATAAGTTCAACAACTAGTTCAATACGGAGCCAGGAATGTACCGGAGCATGAGAGAGGAAACGAGGTTGGGAATGAAAACAGGAAGCACAGGGTGCAAACAAACGAAGGCTTAGGGATGTGAACATGTCACATCAGAATACTACTGCATACTGAGATTGAGATGATGATGATGATGATGGCAATGTATCTAGACTTTGAAGTCCAGCAGGTTGCAGTCGATCTTGTAGTAAACATATGGGTAGTACTCCTGCTGGCTCAAGTTCAGCCCTGGGATGTCCATCGAGGCCTGGGGAACAACAGAGGAAGACAGAATCATAAAAACACACATTATTCCTGTTTGCATCCATATTTCAATATATTTTCCTTCATCACAGTGAGTTCTCATGCAAGTTTAATGATAACATTGTGCTGTTTTTTTTTTTTTTTTACTAAGTCTTAAAGATTTATGGCAACTGGGGCCATATCTGTCATTCCAAACATGAGGGAGGATTTGGGTGAATCAAATCAGGGGTAGATTTACAAGCTGACAAGGCTGTCCCATTTGTTCAACATGGTGAACGGTAGACAGAAAACCATCCACGAGCTCCCCAGAGCCTCTTTGTTTCTGGGCCTATAAAAGACACTACAAAGTTCCCCTAGTATCATGGTAAATGAGTCAGGTTTTCTTCTCTTGTTTACAATGAGCATTTTCCATGCCTGGAACATAATACGGAGAAAAACAATCAAAATGTATTTAACAGTGATTTTATTAGGGAAAATATTTGCAGCTAGTCCAGTTAAGAAAACATATGTGTAACAGGCCAATAGAAACAATACTCACATCAATGATCGCAGCACTGCTGTCCAGGTGTTTGTACAGGTCGTAGAGCACCTCTCTCAGTTTCTTCATGTTCTTCTTGTTGGGCTGCAGCAGCATGGCTTGGAAGTTCACCGGCAGCCCATATCTATGAAAAGCACAAGAAGTCTGTGAGGCTTTACTACATCTTTCACAGAGAACCAGAAGAAAGAGTAGCAGATTGATTAACTTCGCTGAGGTGGGTTTCATGGAAACTGCTTGGTCTTCACTCGCTTACCTCAACACTGACTCCACAAACACACGCAGCGCTTTTATGTGAATCCATGCGATGAAGGCTTCGCTGAAATTCACTTTCAGCCACCGTACCAAGGGCCCCTGAGTGGATAGAAACCACATTTTAACAACATGTTCTAATTAAAAGATATAACACCTGTCAACTGGCTGAAATAGAACATACTCCTTTTGGATATTTTTAATTAAATCATCCATGTGAATGACCATTAAAACACAATGAGAGAATTACACAAAATGAACACTGGTTTCAGGCTTTCATCCATTAACATCCTCCTTCCCCAATTAGCTGATAGCAGTGACAATGTAGAATACAGGAGTCTTACAAACTGTTTCTTCTTGTCAGTGGACAAACGTGTCATTTCCTCTTTGTCCGCCTTCATCTCCTCCTCATTGTACTGGAAATCACGCACTGTGAACCTTGGTCAGGACACAGAGCAGAGAGCTGGCAATCAGCTTTCAGCACACACACACACACACACACACACACACACTCAAGTGCACACCTGGAAATTGGCCCTTTTTTAAAAGAACATAACAAGCAAGTTCCTGCGTTTAGGAATAGATGCCTGCTTCAATAATGAGGTATCATTAGTGCCAATTATTTGTGGCTGAGTTCCCAAATATCATGAATGGGAAAAAACACACAACGAGACACATAGATCTGTCAAAGGGCAAAAACACAGCTCAAGTGGAAGTGAAATCGATTTACTTGTTTTCCCTGGCCTGGTGCTTGAAATCGTCTATAGCCTTCCTGAAGAGAGTGACGCTGAACAGGCCGCTGTCGTGGTCTTCAAACAGCAGCCTGGAGGAGAGCAGATGACACAACGACATGAGGGTCAGATACACACAGTACATTTCACACATTTCAACAGGTTTTCACAGGCAAAAGGACATCCTTGTACAGTACATCACCTTCAGACTCCAAACTGTTCATCTCTGCTTGGTATTAAATAGCATTATTGGTTGCATCATGCTGAATGGCTTTTAGGTGATTTCCTTTATTTACTTCCATGCAAACAACCTGAATCACCTGGAGATTCTTGTTTGTAACGTAAGCGAGAATATTTACTAAAATACTCTACTAAAGTACAATTTATGCTTCTACTCCACAGAAATTTGGAGGCAAATGTATTATGTTTTACACTCACAACATTTATATTACAGCATAAATTTACTTTACCAGCAGCAACAGTAGTATTGCTTAAGCATTTCTGCTTCATTAAGACAATATATAGTTTTGGTACTATTTTGTGAATTTGGAGGCTAAAAATTGGGTACAATTTTTAATGTGACTTTTATTGTAACAGTATTTCTATGAAAAATATCTGAATACTTATTCCACCGCAAGCAAACCGTATTTCTTAGCATAATTTATTGAAATTATGCTAAGAAATACTACTGCTAATATGAAGTGAAATATTTATTATGGAGGTGGGCAATATGGATACAAATATTTTATTTCATAATTGTATTTGCCATATGCATTTATATTGTCATACAGAAAATCTGAAAATGCAAATAAAAAACATTTATAACTGCCCTCTCCTGGTTTAAATCATGCCTTTCTGACTGCCACCAGTTCATTGGTAATAAATACAATACATTTACATTTAGGTCATTTAGCAGACGTTTTTGTCCAAAGCGACTTACAATAAGTACATTTGTCAAGAGACGGAAACAAAGAAACCACAACGTATCATTGCTGATAAAGTAAGAGCTAAAAATAGAACAAGTGTTAGGTCCTCATCTGAGTAAAACAGCTCTACATTTCTACTAAACCTCACGCCACCCTCAAAAACATCCTGAAGCAAGATAACTTCCTCAAACTCAACTGCAACAAATCTGAAATCTTCATCTTTGGCCTGAAAATCACTCAATAAATCCTGCCATGACATTGCCCCTTCATCAATAGATCCACTGTTCCTGCCTCTGTGCACATCCATGACCTCATTACCATATTAGATCAAAAACTCTCCTTCAAAGTCAGTATTAACTACATTACAAAAGCAGTTTCCATCTCCACCAAAATCCTCAACACACTAGAACACATCCAAAATATCAGCTGCCTGTTTGTTCACCCACTCCTGCACCGGAGGTTAAATCACCCAGCCTTTCAAAACCTCCATTGGCTCTCCATTCAGCAAAAATAAAGCTGCTTTCACATTTACTCATTGTGTCTTCAATCAAATGTCTCATAGCGAAAGGTTCTTCCCTTTACAGTTGAGCATTCATAAATGTGTCCCAAAAAAATGAAGTGAATCATCTAGTTATGCTTACTTAGTGGATCGTGGTACAACCATCTCTGCCAGGGTTTCATACGTCTTCTGCCAGTCAACATAGCTTGTCCTGGTGAGGGTGGAAAGGCAAAAGGTAACACCAATTTATTTTGCATACAAAAATGAAATTTTGAGGGTTATAAAAGCAGATTTTTATTATTTCCATGTCCAATATGTATTTATCACATTATACCTTTAAAATTTGAGCTTAGAAACATTTTGCAAAGTAAAAATCAGTTTTTCTGCCGTTTTTAACGCAGCTGTAGTCAGAAGGGAACCTCCCTCACATACACCATGTTTACAAATCACATGAGAAGTCACTGCATATTGAATGTATAGATATTGATGTTAGTGCACTTACTTTGGGACCACCACCAGCATGGTAATCAGGTACTCTGAGTCCAGTACGAAGTCCTCTTTCTTCACTATGTCAGCCAAACTCCTGGTCAACAAGCTCCCCCTGAGAGATAACCACATTAACCCACACAATTTGAAATATTTCAATCTCATCTTCTTTAAAGATGATACACAGGTGTCACATTATGAAAAGGAGGCTGTAAAATGTTATAAATCCACAATTTGATAAGGGTTGTACATTCAAACTACAGCAGGTAAACATGGCAGGCTAAGAGAGAGTGATATGTAGAATAGATAGTGTTATTATTATTATTATTATTATTATTATTATTATTATTATTATTATATATAACTCACGCATTCTTCCTCTCCAGGTTTTGCAGGTTTCCCTTCAGGTTGTTGTAGGCTGAAGCTCTGGCCTTCAGGTCATTGTCTATCTGAGACGCTTGCTAGAGAACAAGAAGAAGAGGAATAAGCATGATCTGTATTCCCTAAAATAAGATATGCCTTTAATAATTTATAAAGATAAACACTTGAGATTAGATAGACACTATAGATTAGTTCAGTGAGGATCATTCCTGCACCAAACATATAATAGATAATAATTGCTGGGCAAAATCAAACTCTCCCATCTTTATATGATCGTTTATGATGCTGCTTGTGTTTCTGGCTATATCTGTTCTCCATAGTTGTTTGACAATAAAGACCTGAGTGCAACGGAACAAAGTGATCTTAATGCCTTCATGATGTTGCTTCATTGCAATATTAATGACAATACAAAAGCACAACAATTAGTATAATAATCAAACATCATGCCAGATTTTTACCTTGGAAATGATCTCGGAGATGTTTTTCAGGGACTGTTTGATGGGATACTTTGCCATGTCCCACTGAAATCTGGTGATGTAGGTGACCAAGTCAACTGTAGATTGTTGAAAAAAATTATAATTCATTTGTACAGGCTGTGTGTCATTGTATATCTTAACACAAAGTCCCATAGCGTGTCGTTCATCACACTGGCTTTTACTTATGTCTGTCAACTACTGAAGAACAGCGACTACCTCCATTGGCAAGTAGGTTCTCCTGGACTTTGTCTCGGCTGTCCTCCAGGACATCGGCCATGTACTGAGCAACTTTCTTCACCACGCTGCAACACAACATCGGGTGATGATGGTGGAATTACAAATAAACACAAGAGAACAGCAACAGGTGACAAATTTACCTTTCCACAAAAGTGTCTAGTTTAGCCAGTTCATCCGACAGACCAACTAAGACATCTAGTGTTCCGACCTGTTGGGAGACAAAACACACAGAAATATTAACAGAAAACGCAGCTCGGCCACTTGAATTCCTCCTGGGGAGGAATACACCTGACTGTCGTTTTTTTTTTTTTTACCTTGAGATCGGGGATGTTGAACTTGTTGTTGACAGAGAGGTTGTTGGTGCGTGTGGTGGCCACCATCAGCTTGTCCCAGGTCTGCTGACATGTCTTCTCCCCCGGAGCAGAGATCAACCAGAATTCTGTCATGGCTGCTCGTAAGAGGTTTGTCCAGCGGGCCTTTGATTTAAGGAAGTCACTGAGGGTGAAGACAGAGTATGAATAGAGTTCTTCTGTTACTTGTTGCTATAATCAGAAGGTTTGATACCCAGAAAACTGACCATGGTGTCTTGAGAATTTTAACAAAGTCCAAATTTGTACATGGAGATATACTGCTGCTGATAATACTTTAGTACCTTTACTTAAGTGCTTACTGTAATGCATGACTTTGTAACAGTATTTTCCTTTGCTATAAGGTTAAGGGCATTAGTACTTTTCCATTACTTTACAGAAGACAGATGTTCCTCTTTTGCTTCTTGTTCATGAACTTCCTCACATTTTCCCATGACTGCAGAATGGACACTGCGCGCGTGCACACACGCACACACTGGTCGATTACTTCAGTGAGGCACAGACTGGTGTCCATGTCTGCTGATTGACTGTCATATGACCAGTTTCTGAGCTGCAGAGGACGTGCTACATACTGATCCTCCACTTAATTAAAGACAGCACGTGACTGGCGACGGCTGTTTTCTAGATTTGTTTCCATCAACAACAACGAAAAAAGTCCCTGGTTATATTGACAAAATAGCCCTGGTTGATACGTGGTTAAACCCAGTGTTAGCTCGTTGCTGACACGAGCTTGTTTGCATCGCTGTGTAACGCTGTCACGACGTCGGTAATCGACGTGTTTCCCGTACTCACCGGCGTGTTTAACGGCTTCGGTGTTCGGTCCGCGCGGTGTAAATCAGTTTCAGAGTCGCAGCTTCCAACACATAGCGCAGATAATAACAGTCTTTCGACCCAAAGGTGCTTCAACACAGCATCTCAGTCACAGTCAGCTGATCGGCGCAGTGGTTGTGCGTCTGCGCAGAGGCCGCTGTGCGCTATACTGCCTTCACGTGACCGACAAGTCCTCGCGAGGTTCTGGGTCTGACTATAAAGTCGGAAGTAACGGTTATTCGGGCCTGGAAGGCTTAAGCGTTCAGCTTTATATTGTTCAGATACGTTTTACCACATGTTGTTTGATAGCATGCGCACCCCCTTGTATGATGATCTCGCATTCTAGCGTGTTTTTTATTAATTTCCTTTTTATTAACTAGGTATTATAATATTTCCGATAGTCATTCAAAGCAGCATGCGTGTTTGTTTTGGTTTTGACAGCGCAGTAACCTCTCAATGTTGACCTCTACTGGTAAGGTGTAACAACTACATCAATTCACAGTCGCTGCTGTGTTCGTCTGCTCTGACTGTCAATATGTTCAAAGCATATATTGTTAAGGATACAAAATGTTATAAATATTAAACAGTAGACAGATATGTAAACAATAGAGAAGTGTTTGTTCTTAAAGTGGCGAGTGTGTGTGTGTGTGTGTGTGTGTAGGGTCACTCAGCGGTTCAGTTTAAAGTTTAAAAAGATGCAGCAGATATTTTTCAAGGCAGAAAATGCAACTCCTTTGGTTAAGGTCCTTTATTTTTTGGAAGAATAGCCCCTTTTTCATGGAAAACATTTTTGGCATGTTCAAAATTAGAACACCCAAACCATGTGGCTAAATTATACAAAAAGATTATTTCCCACTGTGACAAGTTCAAAAGTTTTTATTTTGGATTTGTTTGTATTCAGGGAGTTTTGAAAATTGATTATTTATGCAGTTTTTTGTTTGTATATTTTATGTCTCGCTGCAAATGGAGTTTCCTTCCTAATGATAGTCAAGGCATTTAACTGAATCCAGCGGAACTGAAGCACAAAATCAAATTTCCTCCTGTCCTCATGAACCATGATATGAACCTTGATACCCATACTTTACTTTTATACTTTTACTTTTACTATTTTTGTTGTATTTTACTTTATATTTTGTTGCATTGTTCAATGTATTAAAGGAAATTGTGCGGTCATAATCATAAACTCTGTTATCTGATAACTAAAACCATAAAGAATGCAAATATTCCTCTGAAAAGACACATTTAAATATAATTTATGATAAACATAATTTGCTTGCTTTTCTGCACACCTTGTTTTAAATTGCGTCTCTCTATCATTTACTGTTTATGATTTATCAAGTACCAAGTACAGAGTGTGGACGGGAGTTGGAAAGATACCAGTTTGCCTCCTGGGCACTGCCAAGGTTCCCCAATCCCATCTGGGGGCACCATCCTGTCAGGCAGCTCCCTTGCTCCGACACACACTGCAAACAATTACTTTACAAAAAAAGCTTGACTTGATTGTCCCACAAGTTCCAAATAGATGTCAAATAAAGTCAGATCTTACCAAGATCTTCTTTCTGAGGAATGTGAACTGTATGGTCTAAATGAATTGGCCATTCCTATAATGTGTACCTCAGGGCCATTGGCATGACTGTATGAATTCATACATTTAATCCAGTCACTTGGTGTCTAAACATATAAAAGAAGGTCAGCCGGCTGAGAGGCTTTGAAACATCGGTGTTAGGGTGCTTTCATATAGGACCTTTCTTGTTGTTTAGACTTTAAGCTTTTCTAGGCCACATTGTTCGGTGAACACAGAGTTCCTCGGAGAACAGTCATAAAACAAAGATAAGAGCTATAGGACAGCCAGTTAGAGAGAGACAGATGAAGCCATGCAGCGTGTTACTCCAGTGTCATAGAGATGCAAGTCATACGACTATGGTGGCTGCAGGCTGAGTTTTCGTGCCAGTCATTCACTGTTGTACTGAACTCCTGACCACCACGCTTTAGGAGATGAATTTATCAAAATCAGTTTTGTCCCATCAAACTGAATTGTGCAAAACATTAAATTATCACAGTTGACAAAGTCAACAAAATATTCAATACATAAAATCTTAATAATTCCCCACATTCCATGAGGCATGAACGAAATAGCCAGTAGACAGGGGCATATTTTTGTCTTTCTGGGGTTGATAAAGTAGGTCAGTGCCACATTATTGTCTTTGATATTGATTGATTCATTGATGATGAAAGGTGTAGCTGAGTACATCAAGGTTGCAAAAACAATAATAACATGTATTGAGATTATTTTAATTTAAAGGATTTTTTCAACCACTGCAAAAAAAAAGAAAGAAAATTCAGGGATGAAAAAGAAAACATGTCTTTGTATTCACTCAATATAGAGATGTCTATGAAAAGAGCTTTGGAACGCATAGAATCAACATCATGGTGGGCAAAGGGCCATATTCTCACAGAGGAAACGATTGTTGACACCAAGGCTTAAAACAAGACTAGGTTTTTGCAAATACAAATGTCCTCAACGCATCTGTGCTTGCAATGAATGAAATGTGTGCATGTCAACCTTCAATTTCACGTACAAAATATATGATCGAGTTATAAAATGTGATGCAGGGTTATAGAACAAAGTATCCAGTAGTGTATAAAGCAGTTAAATTTAGCTCCACTTTCTCCTTTTACATTGAGCAATATTTCTATTAGTACTCCTCCTTTTACTGTCCTATGACTTTGCAGTGTCACTGTGAGTAAAAGAAAACAACAATATTGTGCAACATCTCGTTTACCAGTACGCTTAAAATATTGTTCTTATAGCCTATAGTAAGTGAGTATAGTAAATTGACTGCTTTCCTTTTCGAATAAATAAATCGTATTTAGTAATGTACGAGTAACACCTGGGTCTGAATAGTCCAAAAAACAACAACAGCAGCCGAGGTCTTGAACTGATTGACTGAAACGAGTGGCAATCCACGGAAAGTTTATGGTTATGTAACCTGAACAAACAGGGGGTCTACGGCGGCCTGTAAGATATTCGGAAATACATATTTGGTACGCTATAACAGATTCTCAAATCTCATTGGTTGAACGGAAGGTTTGGCCCCGCCCACGACCGTTGATTACTTTTTCCATTTCCTCCGCTCGGCTTCAGTCGTCCTCCACCCATCTACCGATAGAGAAGACACCGCTACAACCGACGCTCGCGCCTCATTTAAACCTATGGCAAAAAACGCCCTCTTTCTTTCTTATATCGATGTGCCCACTACTCTTTAAAAATTCCGCCGAAAAAGAGAAGACGATTTTCCAAAACATTCTGGCCGTTATCTCACGTAAGTAAAGCGTAATACTTCGCTCGAGTTCCTTGGAATCAGCAGGCGGACGTAACATGGCGGGCTGGTCTTTCTGCCTCATAGTCACACATGACAGACCGATTCATTGGGTTTTCTGTTTTTCAACTGTCTTAATGTCAATTTTAAAGCTATTGGTAAATAAGCAAGCGACCGTAGCACTTGTGTCTGTTGTGTATGCTTGTATTGGGTCAGTGTCGAGGTTTTTTTGTGGATTATTAACAAAATGCTGTGCTAACATATGCTTCTTCCTTCGACGTGCACTCGGCAGTCGGCTCAACGTTAGCAGCTCTCTCGTTGCCAATAATATCTCAGCAGCGTGTCTGCCTGCGATTAGGTTTCCCATGTTCAATACAGCTGCACTTTTAGGTGCTAAATGTAGCTTTACATGTTCATGTGTGGTATGGGGTTTCATGTTTTGGTTTGGTCATGCATTTCTATCATAGCTAGTTTAATATCGAGTGTTGACTCCGTTTGAACTATCACAACACACTCGCATGCTTTATGAATAGATAATTACCGCGCACTGTGGAGTAATAGTGATAAAAAAAAAGTCGGCTGAGGTAAATACATTAGTCACGAATAACATACTTTGTTTATTGCGTTAAAATAAACAGGCCACGTAACCCGGAGCGATAGTTTCTTCACCTAGCCTATGGACTGTACCAGTGAAATGTTGAGTTTAGAGACAAAAATTGTGAATCCATAGACGATAACTGTCGTTTGTAATAATGAAGCAACATAAGATTAGCCAAGTACACTGCAATGAATGTGAGTTGGTTTATGATAAAAAAAAAACATGGTCAATGTCTTTCTTATGTAATTATGTCTAATGTTATGTGTGTTCTTCCCACAGGGCTCCCCTTTCTCTGCACAGGTGTATGAGCGCTACCCAGGGGGCCTAGGGGCGGCTCTTTACCGGGAGCACTTTGACTTCAACGCTGAGCCACCTTGGGATCCTAGCTGATAGCGGGACAGGTCCATCTCCTGACTTGTCCATGTGAGTGACTCACTGTGTCTCCTGTGCACAACAAAAGACGCACGCTCACCTACACACTCATACACCTGTAACAAAGTCCAGAAGCCTTGTGCTCTGGGTGGAACTTGGCATACAAACTGTGGCATGTTTGAGTTGGGGGTTGAAGTTTTAGTTGTTTTTTCTTTTTAAATCTAAATCAATAGATGTAGACAACAGTTCAATGAGTTGTGACTACTGTCATATTGTAGTTGATTTTAAACAGTGGAAAGGCATCCAAGTAGAAGTTTATCAGTGTGTGTGTATTTAATTTGCTTGGTTAATGGCTGTTAAAAAAAAAGCTTATTATGGTGATATTAATAGTCATGTTTTTTTGTGTTTTTTTTTTGTCTCCCTCTCCTTCTCCAGCTTGTTGCATACCGGCAGGACCCCATTGGCTCAGTTGTGACCCCTTGACTTGCTTATCTGTTCTTTATGATAGTCGGCTTAGCGGAATACGGTTGAGATGAAAGGACTTGCTGACAAACCCAGCTACATCATTGAACTCCTGGAGGGAGGAGTGACCCATGAAGATGTCATTGACGGACACATCTGCGAGCAGGCTCTGGTCAGTTCAGCTTGCAGGCCTTTTAATGGCTTTAGGCTGCAATGGAAGAAATTCCCAAGATTCTCAAATAGCGTTACAGTGTGTTTTACACTTTTCATGTTTTTTTCCACGTTGCTGTGATTTGGTGATTTGACTGTTGTTTTTTGTACCTTCACCTTCTCTGACTATCCCAGGAAGAGAAGAGTGCGTTTTTGGTGGGTGACCTCGGTGCCCTGATGCAGCAGCATGTTTGCTGGCAGAGTGTAGTGCCACAGCTGCAGCCCTACTACCCAGTCAAGTGCAACAGCAGCCCTGCAGTCATTGAGGTGCTGGCCTCCTTGGGCCTGGGCTTCATTTGTGCCAACAAGGTTAGCTTTAAACTTCAAAGTATCACATTCAAGTGTTTGAACTGTCAGCCTTACGAGAGCACGTGGCAAGTTGTGGCAATAACATTACAAGCTTTCAATTTATTACGAGTCAGCTGACAACTGTTATCCTTTTAACTTATGCAAGATACTATGTACCCTTTTGATTGTTTTGTAGACTGAAGTAAGCTTAGTGCTGGAGCATGGCGTGCCACCAGATCACATCATTCTGTCAGGCCTTTGCAAGCAGCTGGCACACATCAAGCACGCTGCCAAGAACAACATCCAGTATCTTGTGTGCGAAAATGAGGCAGAGCTGTCCAAGATTTCCCGCCTGCACCCCAGTGCAAAGTAAGTGATTAAGTCCAGCCCTCAAACCTTTTTCCTTGGCTTATTTGAATCCTTGTATAAATGTGTGTTCACAGCAAACGCAAAATTAATTTTCGAGTTTAACTACAAGATCAGTTGTGTGTTTAATGCGGGTCTGTTTGTGTTAACTCGCATCACTCGTGCTAGAAGCTGCAGGGAGGAAGAGGGGCATACCACAATGTAGACGCCAACCAGGTTTCATTAATTATGGCTGAAATAACTACTATTGCTTCTTTGTTTATGTTATGGAAGTCGCAGATACAGCAGGTATTTAAATGCTGTCCTGTCTGAGTTCATAACATCACCCAGAGGTGTGCTGTGAATGTAATTGTATTCACTGTGAATAGAAAGCCACGCGTCAGCTGTTTTACTACAGTGGCGTGAGCCCAAAATAAACAATATTGTTGTGATTTAATTGCGATAAATGGAGAGAAAGGATGCCATAATGACTACATAATCATAGTCTACAGTCATGGTTTGTATGGACTGTCCTGTTATCGGACTGGAGTTTAGATGGATCAGAGCTAGGCTATGCTAAAACTGTAGCTGCTCCATCAGCACTTAAAATAATGTCATCAAGACATAAATTCAGCAGCGACCTTGTTTGTATCATAGACCATGTCTGGTTTATACACATAGTTTCATTCAGTCCCTGTACAAATGTGAGGTCCTATCATTGAGCTCTGGGAGACCACTACGATATGTTTTGTCTCTATTTCGGATTCAGGATGAGAATCTCAAAGCTATTAGGCTTTTGAATTTTTTTTGTCTTGAATTGAAATATTTCATCTTGCACAAATAAAAAGATAGGGTCATTCACTTAATTCATGGGTGTGTTGGTCTAATGTAAGTGTGAAAATAAACAGAAGATTGGGAAAAACATACTTATCTTGCTTAGATGGATGCCATTCATTTTTTTAACTCTGGCTGATTTATTTATTTTTGCCTTTTTTGTGTCTCATCTAGGCTGTTGTTGCAGTTGAGCACCGAAGGCCCATGCAGCTGAGACCAGCATGGCCTTCGGCTTTTCTCTGAAGAGCTGCCGGCACCTGCTGGAAGCAGCCAAGGAGCTTGGAGTCCAGGTGGTGGGGGTGACCTTCCATGTCCCCAGCTCCTGCCAAGACCTGCAACAGGCCTACAACCATGCACTGTCAGATGCCCGCTGTGTGTTTGACATGGGGGTTAGTACCTGCTGAAAAATATTAAACATAAAATTATGAATCTGCAGGAATTAAGTAGATATGAATTGACTCAAGACTTCAAATATCCTCAATACATTTTTATCCCTTGTACTTTAAGCGTATAAACTGACTGTTTGCTGTTTCTCATCAGGTGGATCTGGGCTTTAACATGAACATCCTGGACATTGGTGGTGGTTTCACTGGCTCAGAGTTTCAGCTCAAACAAGTGAGTTGAATGCTTTAATCAGACTGTCAAATTGCAATTGCACATGTTCTGCAAGACGAGGCCCAAAGCACAAAACCTAGCTAAAGAGCACAACATTGTTTAAAATGGATATGTCTACACCATTTGCTGTAACTTGTGTGTGCAGGTTGAGTCTGCAGTCAGGCCGCTGCTGCATGCTTACTTCCCACCACTGTCCGGTGTGCAAGTGTTGGCCCAGCCAGGCAGCTTCTACGTGGCCTCAGCTTTCAGCCTTGCCGTCAACGTGATAGGCAAAAAGGTGGTGAACCGTCGCTGGGACAGCCTCACTCAAGGTGAGTAACTGAGTTCTCCATGGTTGTCTTTGTCCTGTGTAGTCCAGTTCAGTTGCATCATCATGACAAAACCATCAGAGGTCAAGCTCTTAGTTTGTACATAATGCACTTTGTTCTATCTTTCTTACACGGTCACCCATTTTATTGACACAGGTGTGAACAATGAAGATACAGAGTTCCTGTACTACATGAATGAGGGTGTTTATGGCTCATTCAGTCGCAAGCTGCTGGGAAAATCAATCGCTGCCCCCTCAGTCCACAAGGTTAGTAGGCCTCCACCCAAGAGAGTCGACCCCATTCAGGACTGAATGAAGAATCTAATAGCAGTGCTATTTAAACAGGGAAAGGGGGTCATGCATTGAGAATTTAAGGAAGCAGGATCAGAATTGCTTTAGATCAGAAATATTACTTTATCCTATATTTAATTTATATAAAATATCCTATGATGGTTCTGTAGTTGTCCTACAAAGCTGAGGTTTTTAAACATACTGTGATCTCTCAAAGTGTATGAAAGGGGTTAATGATGACCCACAAACAGCTGTTTGCTACTCAACTTCCTACAAGATCAGGACCATCAATGTCTTTTACTTTCGGTTTACCTCACACTCATAAAATAACTAAGTGATACAAACTTCACAGCATAAACCTGGAGCTGTGATGAACTAATTATGTCGGGAAAATAATCTGACAAAGAGGCCTTGTGTTCTGGTGCTTCAGGGCAGTTTTAATTGATTTCATACACCTCAGACCCCTGATGCTAATGAACAGTTGAAGCCGGTTGTATTGGCATGTTGATAATGGCTAACCATTTTAGGTTGCTTGTTAGCCAATTAGCAGTGGTTGGGCTATCAATAATACAATCTTTTATCCACCACAGCAATACAGTTTGCAAATAATGATGAATCAATTATTGCATCATCATTGGTAATTTATTGCAAATCCTTTGTTCAGTTGCAGACTGAAGTCGTATATTCTCCTCTCCCCTTTTGCATTTCACATGCAGTGTGAAATGCATGTGCAGTAGAGATGTCATTAACTGTGACAGAATCAGATCACTGACACTTCTGATTACCTGTTTTGATGATTTTCTCTCTCAAGCATGTCCTGTGTGCTGAGGAGGGAGTGTATCCGAGCAGCCTGTGGGGCCCGTCACTGGACCAGCTGGACCAGGTGGTGGAGCGCTGCCTGCTGCCGGAGCTCAGTGTGGGAGACTGGCTTTGCTTCTCCAACATGGGTGTCTGTGGCCTGGAGGAGTTCAGTTGCCTCTCCAGCTCCCCCCAGTTGCCAGTGTACTACACGGTCTCCACCTGCGACTGGTGAGTATGGAGAGTTAGCATGCTAGGGTCGACTACTAACACAAATGTAGTAAGAATGTTGACATTTATAGAGAACTGATTCTGATGCTTGGTGTTGCCCACAGGTACGGAATGCAGGAGGCTGGTGTGGCACTGGACAGTGCCATGAAGAATTTCTCCATGGTCCAGTACAGTGCGTAACTACCCTCTGCACCTGTCCCACATTATATTGCACAGATCCTCCTTTTGCCTCTGCTTTCACCATGTGAGAAGAGGGGTCAGTGAGGTATTTGGGACAAGGAGCTTAATGTGGTCAACATTCCGTCACCTTGGGAAAAAAAGCAGTGTCCTATAATTTCTTCCAGGAATTTGACCTTTTTTTTTACCTCTCAAAATGGGAAACAATTAGTTGTTTGATACCTCAAATGTCTAAAATTTGATCTGGAAGATAATCCTTTCATTCTCGCTCCTCCCTCTAATGGACTCCAAAAATCTGTCAGCTAAAAGAACTCCTGCTCAAATGACATTATGCAACAAAATGGACGACTCTTTGGAGATGGGACTCCCCCAACACGTTTGGGGTGGTTTGTTTCCTTAATCAAATCCAGTTTACAAAATGTACAATTGATTTAAATCATGTTCTCTATTGATTACCTGTTGACAGTAGCGTAAATCCTGTGTCTGTTCAACGCCATTACATTTTGTCTGTAGATGATTTTTGAAGTGTTTAAAAGAATCAATGACTCGTGTGATTCTGTACTTCTGGACCCCTCACTTTGCATAGTTTAAATGAAATTATGACAATGATGTAACCTATTTCTTTATTGCAGCTCACCTCAATGCATTTTTATTTATTGGATTCAGATATTAATGGGGTCAATTTAAAGCTCCACCTTTAAGTGTGTTTTATTATGCTGTGGCCCATCTAACAGTGTTTCCCTGATAAGATATTGATGTGTTTTTTTAACGCTACATGGATTAAGTGTGCTGTGATTGCCATTTGTGACCTCAGTGGTTTCCCTTTACTCGAAAGGCATGAAGGAAATGCTGCGGGAGAGTCTCTCTACGCTGAGCTAAAGCTTGAATGCAGAGAAGCTGCAGACACCCTAACGCACTCCTTGCCTCTGATGGAGAGACTTTAATCTGGTTTAAAATGCACAAAATCTTTTGTAGGTTAAATATGTACTGTGACATTTGACAACACAGCACCGATTTTTCAGATCTTAATATTAGTGTCTCTTGTCAGGGGATGGGCCTTGTTTTCACAGAATCTGAAAAACCAGCAAAAGGAGCTACTTCTCAAACATAAATGATCTATATGTGGTAGATGTGGACTTGCTTGTCTATATCTCCCACATAGAAGACATGCTAGCTGTACAGACTTCTGAGGCAGTGCAGATGACAAAATGCCAGACTTTTCCTCATGCCTCTCTGAAGATATGAGGGACATAATGCACAGTCTCTTACAGCTAAATATGCCATGTTGGATAATATTAAAGGTGTTGTTACTTAACTGAAGTTTTTAAAGAATCCTGCCCTTGTGTGTTATAAATGACTAATGTATTAATAACTTGCTCGTCTAAGGCACTAATGGACCATAGCCTGTTCTGACTGTAAATTGTGCTCGTTAAAGTAATGAAAGTGATTAATTTAATACATTTCTGACTGAAATCATTTATCTTGTGTATTTGTCATTTTTGGTGCTGACATGGAGCAGCTGTAGATTCCTTCACATAAAATATTCATGGTTGGCTCACGTAATTTGGAATCCTATGTCTCTGATCTGCTATAGGTCTGTGTGTATTCTGATTGAACAGTAGTTCAATATCCTGCAAACAATCGAAATCCAAATTAAGGGCTGCAATGGCTAGGTATTTGCAGCCAGGAATGAGACCTCCTCATCCTAACTGTTAGAGTATGTTCTCTCTGTCCCCGAAAAACACGGTCGGCTCTCACCTGTGGATGCAGCTTCAATTAGATCCTTGCTTGATTGTTCATAAAGCACAATGTAGTGCTGAAATATATATTACCAATGCCATGTATTACAGTAGGTGGCATTCAAATAGCAAGGGCAGATTATACATGTCTAATCTGATGCCATTGATTTCCTCTTTCTAAAATGCCACTGAAACATTTGTTTGGTGGTGTATGTGAGTAGATTGTTCTAAGAGGCGATAGCTGAGACGAATCAATTATCTCATGTTTAAGTTTTATGCGATGAATGTTAATTAGATTACAAATTAGATTAATAGATGAATGGAGACATGTTTTGCTACTCACTGCATGTCACCATGATCAGTGGTTTATAGCTTATATAGAAGAAATGGCCAGGGTTCATTATTGTTAGTGGTAGTGGCAAGGATGAAAATAAAACAGAAGACGACTTCAGCCTGCCAAGAACACTGCACACACAATGTGGCCCTGTAGAGTGGCATAAACACCAATAGAATAACAAATAGACTTTACAATTACAAGGTTACAAGACAGACTTGATAGATTTGGAATTACTTGAGGGACAACTTGATTCACAACCTGTTCACTGTAGCTGAGCAAGCATGAATGAATTATAAGTGGTTGATTCTGGTTGGTGGTGTAACCTTGTAATGGTTTTGACAAGAGGGAACCTGACATGAAAAATGTCTTTTCACTTCCTTCTCCATTTTGGGTTCAGCAAAGATGTCATCAAACTCAATTGTACTTCAGCAGTCTTACATTTTGGGAAATGCTGCAGCACAGGGATTGTGAATATTAACGCTTTACTCTCTCACGTTGTCCCCCTGTTTGCAGAAAATTAAAGTCAAGCAATTTAGAGTCATCAATTAACTTATCCCCATCCTGCATGTCTTTAGACTGTGGGAGGAAGCCGGAGAACTCGGAGAGAACCCACGCTTACACGGGGAGAACATGCAAACTCCACACAGAAGGAACCCGGACCGACTGCTTCATGCCACAGAACTTCAAAAATCATTCCCAGTGGCCAAGTTATGATTTGACTGTTTACAGACAAATACAGCATATTGGTGTGCATTAAGGGCTGTATTAACATCTGGATGTGCAATACTGCGTAATAGCTAAATTGGTTCAGTTGAAAAAATCGTACGGAAGATTGATAACATAAGAAATTCTAAGTTACGAATCCACCACAAAGAAGCTGAAGACATCATGCTATTGTTTTGATTTGTTGATTTGCGATTTGTCTCCAAACAAACTAATCTTTCTTCGTAAAGATTTCCTGGTAGGCTGTAATTCAGACAGGTAGCTTGGGTTTTACTCAATGCATGCGATATCTTCAGAAATAAGTAGGTAAAAAGGTTGAACACCAGATTGTTGATGTGAAAGTATCGACTTTTACAAGACCGTATGACTAAGCATGAACATGTACATTACTATGCGATGGTAGCTAGCCATTTAAAAAAAAAAAAAATTTATAACCGTAAACATAAAAAAAAGTTAAAATCCGTTATGCTATGCTAGCTAAAATACATGTTAGCTATTAATTTCACTTCCTCTCCTATCAAAATGGTGGTTCAATTTAATTGGCTAGAAAAGGTAGCATGATATGACGTCATACGAGAAGGACCCACCCATTTAGCACATTTTCTCGACAGCTCATTGGTTGGTCTTAGACTTGTACCACGTGACTTCCAATGGGGGGTCGCATTGGCCACGCCTCCCGGCCTAGCTATCTGTTGTAGAATAGAAAAGTTCAATTAACAAGTCTCGTATTACATGACAATCAGCAACAGGACTATAAAAGGTATCACCCTGGCACTCTGGGAGAATGGCTGACAGTCTTGGGGAAAGAATAAAAAGTTATTCCGTTTTTATGATGGGAAGCCTCCCATTGGTCCGTTTGTGCAGTATGCAAATGAGGACAGATACGTCAGATCCTGAACTTGAGCGCCATTTTTTCCTCAATAGGGGAAGAAAGGGACAAAAGCTGACCAAAAAATAACTTCTCTTTAGAGGAGGTTCGCCAACATCGTCTTTCGTGTTTGACTCCATTGTCCGTGCGGCGGCGTGTGTGGACGGAGGATGCTGCTCGGAGGAGTATCTGTGTGCAGCGTCGGTTGGTAGCAGACGCAGCTCACCGACACACACACACACACACACACATACACACAGTTGAGGGCCGGTGGAAGTGGAAAAACGTTAGCCCCGTCGGAGGTGGCACAGCGACAACTAACGTCAATCCACGCCGAAAGCTGGACGAGGTAAATATCTGCGAGGAGGCTGCGGGCATCCTCGAGAAGGAAGAAGCGGCGTGGCCGGCTTGTTGCTGCCAGTGTGCTACCGGGGGGCTTTTAACGGCTCCAGTGTGGGCAGCATATACTCAGTGTTAGCATGTATGACAAGCTTTTAGTGAGTAGGGGATCTGACGTTAAGGCAAACATTTTTTAATGCGCTAAAATAAGTTTTTCCTTTATTGCCACCAGTCACAGCCAGCGACCATATATATTATTCACATAACGTTAGAGACTGACTGTGTGGAAGAGTGGAATCAGCTGTTGCACAGTAAGTTAAGTGTTATTTACCACAATGCTAATGTGACTTAATGATGGATGTTTATCATTCCATTTGTATGCAGGTTTTCTCATGTTTAGCAGTATGACGTTATACATTGGAACACCATCGGTGTGTAATAACTTTTTTTTAATAACATAGTAAGATGATCTACATACGAAACATTAACTGGCCACAGCTAGTTGATTTGATTGTTTTGCCTTTTCTGTTTGTTATTCTTCATTTCTGCAGTCTACAGTCACTAAACAACTGTATATTGGGCTGCAGAGGGAAAATAAGTGGAAATTACATTAGTGTACTTTCTAGGCCTTAACTGGGAAATATTGCGACTGTGAATGTAGATGTAAGTACATCGAAAAAGAAAGATTTAGTGAAATTTCAGTGGTTTTCTAGTGGCTTTATAATAATAATAATATATTTTCATGCATTAATGTATGTTTCCTTCCACAAGGCTTGTCTGGAATAATGTATCAGTATCCAGTTGGAAATATTGACAAGATCCGAAAGGCACGCAAGGCTGTGAAAAGCATCTTAGGTCAGATAGGCCTGGAAGACTGCCAAAACCTGTTGAAGGTACGTGTTTTTTTGTTGTTGTCTCAGATTCTGATCTCATTTAAAGCCAATATAAAATTGTAATTAACAGGTTGTCTTAAAGCATATCTCACCCACTTTTGCAATAACACATGGCTAAAGAACAACAGACCTACAGTCTGCCACCTAATCTTGTAATTCAGGAGAAATGCATTCCATGTTTTATATGTGAGTTACAATTAATACTTGTTAAAGCTGTCAGCCATCTTTTTATGCAGTGGTGATGATTATGGTCATATTGAGAGGAGCCATTCAGACGGTTTCGGTCTTTGGTTGTTATGGCAACAAGTGGTGTTGGGGGATATGATATCATCATGTCTAGAGTCATATTCTCCGTGGTGTTGGAATAATGTTGGTGAGCAGGGCTGATTTATGGCAATATTGAAGTTATCCGATTTTTATCAGGATTGCAGAGATTTTACACCTGATTACCTTGTGGCATTAAAACTCAAATCTTGAAGGATGACACACAATAAATGTCAACTATTTCTACTACTACTACTACTATTTATGAACTACCAATTACACTGCCTCTACAAACAACATGCACTCAGTTGTCAGTTTTTAGGAACTTTCACCTAAAACTAACTCATGAAATAAACTTTGAAAAGAATGTATGGCCTTTTGGACCGTTTTGTTTTAACTCATGAAGTTAAGTGTTGATTGCACAATGTAATGGCTACAGATTAATGACCCCAGCTGCGTTTTAGATTAGATCCATATACGCCTTGCTTTCACAATGCAATTTTGTCTGCATCAACCATAGAAAAAGGAGTAGAATTCCCAATCAAATTCATGTAACAGGATGGTCAGAGTGGCGGCCATGTTTTTTTTTTTTTTGCTATTCCTTTATTTGAATTCATGTCATGAAAATTCTGCTTCTTCTGTTCAACACTGCCTTAACTGAGATTGGTGTCTCGGGTTCAAAATGGGATTCTTCTAGCAAGTTGTCTGCTGCCATTTAAACAGTTATGTTCTTGTGTTGTTTACTGTGCAGGATCTCAATGAAAAGTCTGAGAAAAACTCTGAGGAAGAGGAGGTCTTCCAAGAAACTGAGTGGGTCGATATCACAGACGGATACAATGTCAAACAACAGAAAAAGGTGAATGTGACACTTTTGGATGTTTTGCTTAAGCTGTTTGCGTATTGGTTACCGTAAGTAATTAAAAAAGTTAATGACCCGTTTGTTAACTCGTACCTGTCTCATTCAAATTCCCAATTAGAAAAGAGTGGTATCGCTTAAAACGTGTAGCTTGGTATGAATGCTATAATCCTAGTATACACCGTCTAAATGTTAACTTTGTTCATTTCTCTCTTTCAGTGGCCGTATCGGTCTCGATCTCTGTGCTGCAGCATGTGCAAGTACTCGTCTCAAAATATCTACAACTTCAGGAGCCACGTCTCTCGCTGCCATGGATATGTGCAGTCCTTCTGTGCGCTGGCACCCTGTTCCAAGTGCGTTTTCATCGCACACCCCAAGTTTCTCAAGAAGCACATGCTGTTCTTCCACGCCACCTATATACAACCACAGAGGGAAGTCGCTCTACCCTCCCACCGTGGCAACGAGCGGTACCAGTGTCGGAGATGTGGATATCCCGCGTCTTCTATCTTCTCGATGAAGAAACACATTATTCTCAGGCACTTGGACATTTTGGCAGAACAGTATATTGGTTACAGACGAGTCACTCAAGGGACTACATCCATGAAGATCTACTGCTGCAAGGTATGCAAGGTGAACACTGGAAACCTCGACCAAATGTTGCATCACATGCTGGTTGAGCCTTCGCACTATTCAGTCAGCACACAAGTGCAGAATTTGATTTATGAGAACAAGAACTTCACCATTAAAGCAACGCCTAACGGGAACGGTGTGTTTGTCACATTCCCAAACATTGCTCCTAAACCACAGCAACCTCAAATGTTTAACAGTAAGTCCTTGGTTTTACCAAGTAATGGCCAACCTCCTGGGACTCTGCTGGCATTGCAGCAATATCAAGGAACTACAAACAGTACTACTCTAATTTGTGCCCCTGGAACAAATCAAGCTTTTCTGCCCCCTCAGGCGTCAGCGCTAGTGCAGCTAGCTAGCGCTGAGGCTAAAGGTTTGCTCCAGCCTGGCGCCACAATAGCCCTCCGAGGTGCTTTGCCCCAAGCACCAGCATCTGTGGTCCATCTTCCTAACGTGTCTCTGAAACAGGCACCTATGGCTCTAACGCCTGCTCAACCACAGCAGACTCGAGTGCAAAAAGTCCTTCTCCCATCAGGACTGCAGGCCAACGTGGCAACTGGACCTGGAGCTGCATCTAAGCCTGCTGCGGATTCACAAAATGCACCGAACCCCATCACCCTACAGGGTACCATGCTGACTTCACAGTCCCTGTTGAGTCACCTGATCCCGACGGGCAACAAGATGAATGGCATGCCCACGTACACATTTGCTCCTCTGCAAGTAGCAATGCCCGTCCCTCAGAGCACAAGTACCCCTCCCAAGACTGTTGAGCAAACAAAGAACTCCACACCACAAACTAAGAAATGGATTACCTGTCCCCTCTGCAATGAACTTTTCCCTTCTAACGTCTTTGACGTGCACACAGAGGTTGCTCATCAGACAAAGTCCGTCACATCCAAGTCGGAAAGTGTGGCGGCGCGGGCAGCGTTCTTGAAGAAAATGCCCGACAAAACGGTCAAATGTCTAACATGCAAAATTCTTCTATCAGAAAAAAGCGTCTTCCAACACCTGCTGCATGGCCTGAATTGTTTGTACTGCTCAGCTCTGTTCTTTTCAATCAAACAGCTTGTTGAACACGTAAAGCAGCACAATCCCACAAGCAAGACATACTGTGATTTCCTGCGGCAGAAGTACAGGGTCTACTCGAAAGGTGTTGGAGGAATCCTGTTCCCTTACTTTGATGTCCACACCACTGCACCAAAAGAGGTCCTAGGAGACACCGAGGTGAATCTGGCTCTGGTCACAAATTCACTCGACCTGATCTTCTTTAAGTTGCAGCCCAGCAGCCAGCCAGACATCTGCATGACACCTGCAAAAATCAACAGTGCATATTGTCCTTTCTGTGACGAGAAGTTTCAGAATGAAGCCAAACACCTTCAGCACCTGAAACAAAAACACTTGGTAGCGCCCACCATTCATGCTATCCTGAAGACGGAGGCTTTCAAGTGCATATACTGCAATGGCGTGTACACGGGAAAGGTCACCCAGCAGGCGGTGATGCTCCACATTCAGCGATGCCGGTGTTCACCGAAACAACCACCGCCCAAAACTACAGCGCCGCCACCACCTCCTCCTCCTCCTCCTCCTCCACCACCACCACCACCACCAGCTCTGCAGGCACCAAAACCAGTTCAGCAGCTCAGTCAGCCACTCTACTTTATCCAGATGCCACAAGGACTGACAATAAAACCAACTTTAGCTCCAGCTCGTGTGATTGCGGCTGCACCCGCTGCACAGCGACCTGAGACGGAAGCTGAGGTGCAGTCCAAGAAGAGGCTGGAGGCCGCATGGAGGGAGGTCTTGGAAACCAACAAACGAGAGAGAGAACAGAAGGCAGCCATACGCAAGAAGCGAGAGCAGGAGAAGACGTTGCCTGCACCAGAACCTGTGCTTGATCCCACAGTGAAGCTGGTGTTGCAGCCCACCCCTGTCGAGCGGTTCTGCGGCGAAGACCGCAAAGACTTCATATCCAAATACTTCAACCGTAACCCCTATGCGACCAAAACGGAAATTGAAGAGCTGTGCAAGAGGCTGTCCCTCCCCAAATCAGAGTTGGCGGGTCACTTCAACAAGAGGCGCAGCAAGTGCATGAAGAGTCTTAAGAGGAGCACAGCGGCCGTGTTCATGGGCTTCAACATGACAGAACTGAGCAAAGTCAAGCACAATCTCATTATCCCCGAACAGCAGCCCATCGAATCGACAGACCAGCAGCCCACCAATGCAACAGGGCAGGCGGGAAATGGGGAGGATGAACCAGAACCAATGGATCAAAGTGGAAATGAGAAGGGGGAGGGGGAACCGGTGGAGCAGATGGAATAAATCATCAATTTGCTTAAATGGAACAGCAGCACATACAGATGTCTCTTATAATGAATGGAATACACCCCAAATAACAACGGTCTTCTGTGTTGATGGTCACTAGAGACGTTCATCATGCAGTCCATACAAAGTATTACTTAACAGATTGCCTGTGAGGACAGTATCTTAAAGTAGCTCACATTAATAGTGCTTTAGTCTGACTTCAGTATGTCAGTGGCCTAATTTCCACAACGCAGAGAAATGAAGATACAGATGTATCTTGGGTGAGATATAATGGTGTCTGACTGTTGAGCTGCAACATTATTTAGCTGGTTACAAACCCTTATTCAACTATGGCTACTGACTTCAACTCGAGCACTGATTTGTTCCCGGTAGCTGCTTTTTTGCACCCTTTATTTAAGCCCATTTGTAATTCTGATTCCTACATCACTGCTAGTCTGTTTATATCAGGATTAAGTGCACACATCAACATAGACTTAGTTAATCATTATTATACTTTTCTTTCATAAATGGGTTTTTTTTTGTTGCTTTTTTTAAAAATCATATTTGGACCTGTTTGTGTGTGTGTGTGTGTGTGTGTGTGTGTGTTTCTTTTTGTTGTTCACCCCACCACCCCTACATTTAAACTGTTCATGGGGGAAATGGTTCTTGCTCAGCCAACTCCTGCAGAAGGTGGATGTACATCTTGCAGTTTTGAAGCCAAATTCTTAAGAATGTACGTTTGAGTTGTCAGGTTGTCAACTCTTGGTTCTCTGGCCATGTTACTTACGTGAGCCTTTGTTGTATCGTCGGATGAAATTATGATCTGTGCTGTTGTGAAGATTGAATAGACTTGTGGAAATTTACCTAGAGTTTCAACAACATATAAAACAAGTTATTGGTATCTCATCCTCTGTTCTCCTGACGGTTTTTTTTTTTTTTTTTTGTACTACTTGTGTATTTTCTATAATTCTATAAGGATAAAAATGTTGGGAGAGGTACAAATGATCATGCTGTCCAAGGCCACTGTGTTGTAACAAAAGATTGGTTTCCTTTTACGTAAATGATACATTCATTTTTATTTTTCATTTTGGAATAAAAACCTATTATTTTAAATCATATTGTGTTAAAGCACCCCAAGGTATTTTTTCCTTCATGTGTATCTGAATAACATGAAAAAGGAGGGAATACTTCAGGCCGGTCTTATTCCTTAATCAGCAGCAAAAGAAGATATGGGTTAAAGTCAGAATGAATGCTGACAAGAGTGTCTTGAGGGTCATCAGTGTTTAATATTCCCCAGAAATATAACAATTTAATGCCTGTCACATTTAGTCTTCCATTGTGGTGGCTCTAAAATAATGTGCATCAATTGTCTTATAGCAGCTCAAAATAAAAGACAAGGTGTGAGGTATGATTCGAACCCGGCCAAACGTCTCATTATTACATGCATGCACTACCAACTTGTGGCCACAAGGTGGTGCCAATTCAACGTTGTAGTAGAGTCTTCACTTTTAGACCTTGGAAGTTTACAAAAGCTAAACTCAAGGTCCCGTTACTAGCACCTCACAAGGTCTGTTAACACAATCCCACAGTCGTCATCACCTTTACATATCACATCATAATGTTATTGGCATAATTATACTTCTTCTTGCATAATTAACGTAATGACTGAGGCTGTGAAATGCTGTTGAAAGCTCCAGAAACTGCTAGACTGAATTAACTTAATAGCTTCTCTTATGTGAACTCGATCTCTACTTCGTGTCTATTCTGATTTGATCAAGGATTGAGGGACCACTATAGTCGTTTGTTTGAATGGCCTCCAGTCTCTTCTGGTACTCCGCCGGGAGTCCATTCTGCTCTGCACCCAGACACAACACCTTAGATGAAACAGAAACAGAGAGATTCAAATTATGGTATTTTAATCACAACAAACATTTGAATAAGCAGAATGGAATCTTCACTTTTGTGTTGTCTTTAGACTGTGTTTATGTGCACACACACACACACCTGTTTGTACTGAGGAGAGGGAAGGCAGGCGTGGTAGTTGTTCATCTGATAGGTCCTGCAGAGGATGAGTCCTTCGTTGGTCTCCACTGAAATCTCAAGTGGGGAGTATTTTCCCTCCTTCACCCCTTCCTGTCTGAGGACACAGATGGAGGAACCACAATGCAGTTTGTTAAAGTGTCACATATGCACTGTTAAACATTCATGTTTGTGTCTCACTTGTCTAGGTTTGAGAGGTCCTCCTTGCTCAAAGTCCAGATCACCCCCCACACTTCTGCCCCGGGACGGGACGAAATGGTGGCTGCTCCACCATGCCAACTAGTGACCACATGTGTCCCGTACAGGCCAAAGATCAATTCATAGTCCTGCACACAAACGGGGGAGGGGGGTGGAGATGGGGGTAGGACGTAAAGGACAAAAGGCTGTGAATTGTGATGATGCATTGTGCATTTTAGACAACATGCTTTTTATGTCACCCTAATGTAAAGAGGGGTGCCATGTTTGTGTTTTCAGCAGTATCCCCAGTGTGCCTGTTTGCTGTTGGTTATCACAACATGGCCGGGGCCTGTTGTTGACCTGTGTTCAAGTGAGCCGGCATGCAAAAACCCCGTCATGTCATCCTCCTCTCAGCCTCTGCTTGAATTTTAATGCTTTAAGTCGTGGACCAAGAAGGCCCCATGGTTGAACAATCATTTCCTCCTAATAAAAAGTTAAAAACTACATTATATTCCAGTTGTAATTAAATCTAGTTATTGTATTGTACCGTTGTTGTTTTAAAAATGGAGCTCCAATGTTAAAATACCATCAAATAAACATATTTGATCATTTCAAAACCTTCCTAGTTGGTAAGCTGAAATTTCTGTTTAGGTTGATCCAGACATTTGGAAGAATTACAATGGAAATTTCACTTAAATTAGATTTTAATATTCATAACTTGAAACATGCCTTAAGAGGATAATGTAAATAGAAATATCAATGTAATTTGAGCTGACTCTCCCTTTAAATTTGATCAGAAAATGTGCAGTAAATTCATGTGACATTAGAAATGAACAGTCTGTGTCGACCTAAACAGGAATCCAATTGAAAGATCAGTTAACCAACCAGGGAGATATTTTAATGATTATGATTACTTGATTTTTTTTACTTGATGACGTCTTATCTTTCCTCCTTTTGATAAAAACAATACAGTTGAATGACGGTTATTTTAACTGTATTTCCCTTCGTTTTGAACTCCAAGCCACTCCAATCACCCGTACCGTAACTCCAGGAGTAGACGAGCGTTACCATTCAAGCGTCTTACGGGTGATTTACTGTGGGCAATAATGACATTATTAATTAAATACCGGTAACATAAGATGACGTGTTGTGTCCCGACTGTCCACGTCCATGTCGTCATAACACATCGGCGTATGCTAATCAACTAATAACTTTATGTCATACAAACACTCAGGATAGCAGGTACACTAAAGCAGCTCGTTACCACTAGGAGGTTTGTTTGCTCCCAAATCAACTGAATACTAAATTGGTAATGGTGACAAAGCAAAAATAAAGCCATTTTATATTTACCTTAACTCGGCCGGTGGTGTAAAACGTGGCTGACGGGTTTCCCAGTTGCAATCTTTCCTTTAACAGGTTGCTTCCAAACGCGAAGTACATAAAGCGACCGTTCATTTTCGACTTCGGCCGGTTCCCTCCGCCTGGACGACACGGAGCTCAGCTTCCTCTCGGTGTTCAGCCAAAGCAGGAGTTCTACCGGCGCCCGACAAGTGTCCAAACGCTTCAAACGCTGCGTCTTCCTCTCCCGTCAAAGGCGACAGTGACCATCTGGCAGCGCGGAATTCACTCGATATGATGCGGACACTCGTGAGCCACCGTCGAAGATGTCGCAGCTCCACAGAGGCAGGGGCGTAGCCATCATTTCAGAAGTGAGGGGGGCAAATTGTTCTGAGGTCTATTGAGTTATTTATCATCCTCTCGCATTCAATTGCACCTCTGCTTAGTGGCTAAAGAACCACATAACTACAAACAGCACAGCACCAGGGGACCGACTTTAGTTCTTTAGAATGATATACTATCAAAATCTAAACTCAAAATCTAAAGCTGAGTTGACACAGAATGACTCTCTAACATCTACAGGGTAAGTAGCCAGATAATAAATGTGCGAAGCAAAATTTATAAATAGAATTAAGAATAGTAGTGGTGACATAGGTGTGGAAATTAATCGCAAAGTCACTTTTATGCTATCTATATTCTTTCTCAGCTAGTTATATTCTCTTCTCACCTGTGACCCTGCATGATCATCCTTGCTGGCCCCTGGTCCACTTTCTCCTCCCTGACGCTGCTCTTTCTATTATATAAAGATTAAAAAAATAAAATATGTGCAAAACAATAGTGAGCACAAGGTCTGTGCAGAAATTAAGGAGGAGTGGGTATATTTCTAGGTGGCAGAGTAGCCAAAAAATTGTAGTCAAGTAAGAGGGTTGTTAGTTTAGAATAATATTGCTCAAGTAAAAGTAACTTGATAGGCCTATTTTGACATGTATTAATTAGACATCATTGAGCTAAACATGATCTACATGCAACAGAAATACTAAATTTACATGGTTTGTTTGGAAAAACCGTAAGGTTTTTTGCCTCTTGGCTGCTGGTTTGCTGAACATGGTGAACAAGATCTGAATCAATGTCTGTCTGATTGAAATCACAACACGACAGCGGTGTTTGCCACCTGGCTCTGCCTGCTCATGGTGCGTTCGAAGGCGGCTCGGAAAAACGCGTTTCCACGTGTTAAAATGAATTGAAGGGTTTTAATGGCTGTAAAAAGTGCGGGGGACAGAGGGCACAGATACGGGAATTGCGGGTTACATGTTTTTAGCTGAAAACTAGTGAATATTAACCGGTGTTAAATGCTCCAGTTCCAAATCTTAATATTTACGTGCACAGTATTTTAATTGTACCTCTATAAATGTGCGTAGCGACTGCCTTCTACTGGTGGAACCTCAGCAATTGAATTTTTCCATTAGGCAGATCTGGTGCAAGGTGTTGTAAATGGAGTCAGATAGATCATCACTTATTATACCCATGATCAGGAAATACATAAAAGGTTTGCTACTCTTTGAGTGGGGAAAAAAAAAAAATATATATATATATATATATTTTTTTTTTTTAATTACAAAGTTTGTTTGACTCCATCTTTAATTGCACGTCTGTTATTAAATGCCTTTTAAAAATCATTTTGTAAAGGTGTGCTATCTTTGCCAGGTGTCCCTTGAAGAAGGCATTTTATATGAAGGGACTTCCTGGTTAATAAATAAAATGATTTACTGCTGAGTAAAAAAAAACATTACTACTGAATCAGATTAGGAGTTTACAATCACGTCTCAATGTCTTTCATCAATGTATTTCTTAAGTCCTCAACTATATTTTTCATCTTCAGTTGCTGACTCCTACGTTTTGACCAAATCAGATTAAAACTGGACGAAAATTTAGAATGCATTGTAGGCTAAAGCCTAATTCACTGTCCGATATCATCCATTAAGGAATTGCAAGTCTGGTAAATTATGAATTAGTGGCACTGAATAAATATTTAGTTGGTGACACTTTTTCCTCACTCTGACTGGCTCTTTTAAAAGATAAACGTGCAGTCCAGATGTACATTACATGCATTAACAGCTCTACGTCCAGTGGAATAAAATGGAGACTGCCTTTTATTGACCCGTGATATCAGAGCTCCATTAATAATGACTTTTCCCCATTCAAAAGCTTAACTCCTTTTCCACCGATGCATTTTGAGGGCCAGTTTGGAGCCGCTGCCTAATCCCAAACCAGTTCTTCCTGTTTCCACAGCCAAAGGACCAAAGACCCGGCTCTCGACCAGGAAAACAGGTTCCCGAGCAGCACTATCATCGGTTTTGAACCGTTCGCAGACCTACGTCAGGGGTTGGGGGCGGGTGCAGAGTTTTACCAACATTTAACGTTTTACCAAACTAGCACAGAAACTAGCTACACGCAATACTGTACCACAGTTTAATAGTGGGGAAGAGTACTGTTACACTATTACTGAATGTAATTCAACCTTTACCTTATTTCAAATGCAGACATTTGAAATAAGTTCAGTTTTATGTGTCAAAAAAAGTTATTTATAAAAAAATAAAAAAAACTTCATATGCATCATCGTGTAGATTCCAGTTTATGTTGAATTTCTTTCTAAATTAGCACTTGGGGAATAGTTTGCATGCAAAGGTTCTTTATTCAGCCATGTAATGAAAACATAATGTTAAGTAAACCAAGAGAGTGACGGGAACAAAACAAACTGTTAGCAATGCAAAATAATCCAAAGAGTCACTCCATCCTTTTAATAAGGACTTTAATGTACAAAATACGTGGGGAAAAAAAACAAAACAGAAAAAAACATGGAAATTCAAAAATTGTTTCCTCTGCAAAAAGAAAAAAATCCTGTACAAACAGTGGGATGTTGGCCGACAAATGTTTGGCCTGGTGATCATCTCCTTGGGCCACCCCTGCCTCGTCCCCTTCCTCTGCCACGGCCTCGTCCTCTGCCTCGTCCCCGCCCAGCCACTGAGAAGGAACAGTACGACAGTCAGCATCATGTGGCCAACATTAAACAATGTTCAGTCACAATGTTCACTATATTGTGACATGGGCTACTCAACATTTATAATAGTTTAACCCTCCTGTTAATATCAACTCAAGACCAAATAGAGGTAATTTTCTAAAAAGTATAAAAAAATCTCGGTAGACATGAAGGCAAGCAAACAATTAGTAAAAGACAGGCAATCATAATTTAAACCAGCAGACCGGTTCTAATAAAAACCAGGCAGAAACTTTCCTACAGAGAATTCAAACAGCCTCAACGCTGTGTTGATGAGCTCTCCACACACATACAACCAAGACCTGTTTTTACCATGTTTAAGGTTTAACCAACCCAAATAACCAAGATCCCACTAAGCAGTCCTACGATGGTGGCAGTCATCAACTCAAGAAGTTGCATAAGGGGTTCTCAATCTGGCTTCAAGTGCATTCACATAAAAAAGTGGTGGTGTTTACAGCATATGACTAACCACAAACCTGGACAGGCCTAAAGTCAGCAGAGCAGCATATTAAATAATATTATAAGCAAATATAAAGAAGTTAACACAATCTTGGCTAAAAGCAACAGAGTCTGAACTAATGAGGACGACAGCTGTCAATAAATGTGTTGATGCATAAATTAATAGAATAATAATATTCCTGACTCATCTAGAGCACCGATTATAATTACATTGGTTGGTTTCATTAAATTAATGTGTTGCTTAGATGTATTTTTTTTTAAAGAATAAAAGAGAGTTGATGCATTCCCTTCGGGAAAGATTTGCAAGCAGAACAATTTTAGCCTCATTTTTTCAGCTGCAACTCCAGTGCTGTGAAACAGACTTTGAGCAAATCGAAAACGGAATGAATATGAAAAGGTAATAAGAATACTTTTTCCTATACCTATTCATTTGCAGATTTTTTTTGCCCACTGCCTGTTAAAAATTAGTTTCTTTTAGTCTGGATCATGAGAAACTTCACATTTGTGTAATATCTCACAGCAATCCACACACCAAGCTTTACTTGGCCTGTAGGCTTTTCTACTTGTTGATCACTTATCTCAAACATAACCAGCACCAGAGCAGTAATAGAAACATTGCCATTATAAAGCCAATCATCTATCAATATGCCTGTTCAACAAGCATAAACCTCATAAACATGTAAAAGTGTGATGTACTAACAGACTCTGTCCGGCAGCATTTTATCCACCACTGCCGCTAGAGCTATAAACAAGTACACTACACTTTGTTCAGTTGCCTCTTAGTCAAGAATTTGATTTATTTTCGGTTTTTCCTATTAGATATTAATGAGTTTATATAGTGACCTTGTTGTAAACATGACTGTTGCTTCAATAGAAATTACATTTAGCCTTGTATTTAAAATATTCAATTCTCATCTGATTCTGAAATTAAAAGACAACCAGGCTGACAGAAAATGTAGAGCCAATATGCATGCGCCATTATTCCTTAAACTTATCTCAAGTGGTCCCATCACTGCTATATTGAAAGAATGATCCATTTCGCCACCAAACTATCCAGCATTTGCAATAAATTGGTGACTAGTGCACTCTACAGTTCTCTCTGTGTTGTACACCTTGACTAGGTTTTGACAGTCCTCACCTGCTTCTCTCTTCTTGGACTTTATCTTTGGCTCGATGTCAACCAGCAGGGTGTCCAGTGGGAGGCTGTCAGGAAGGATGAAGTAGCGAATGTTGTTGCCACGGATACTCAGTGATTCCAGCTGAGTGGGCTCCCTGTTCTTCAGGGTCATTTTCACTGCCTTCAGGTGGGTGTTCATGCTCACGTCAACACCTAAATGGGTAAAAGAAAGGACATTTGAATTTGCACAGACAATACCACACATTATTCCAACACACAAAGCTGAAGAGTGAGTGATACATACTAAATCGTCTACATCTTAAAACATATCCGTCTGTGTAGTTTACCTGCATAGGAGGCAAACTCAACATTTAATAGTGCATCGGCCGGCTCTTACCCGTGATTGTGCCATGGACCTGGGTGCCATTCTTCAGTTCAATGGTAACCGTCTCATGGCTCAGTTTCATCAAAAACCTGCAAGTATCATTGGACAAGATTACAGCGTGAACACTTCGTCCTGCGAGCTCAACGGTTCCCATTTCCTCATGATTACACACACACACACAACGATTAGTCTGAAGCTAACCAGTTAGCTACCGACAGTTTAGCTTTCAGCACCAAAACAAAAGAAACGTTACTTCGGGATGCGACTAGGACTTCAAAATCACGTTGCTAACTGAACTTAACAGAGAGAAAACAAGCTAGGCCTGCGAGTTAACTAGCTAACATTCATGTCGGTATGTTTGTTAAAAGCTAGTTAGCTAACATTACGGCTATAATATGTGCGAGCTTTCACTGCTATGTCTTAAGTCCAACAATAATGCATTTGTTGGACAATTTATGCATTTGTTCATTATTATGTTATTTCAGAGCCTTGAGCGCGGCCATTGTAACACCAGCTAGTTTCCATTCATTCCGGTGAACGCTTCCCGCCTCATCGACACCGTCTCTCCGTTTACATCTAAATCCATCCATCAACACGGCCTCGTTTTTATCACATACAGACATATCATCTGTTAAATGGTGACTTTTTAAGAACACTTACCTGACTAGTTTCATGATGGTGACAGACTGTAGAGAAAAATCCTCCACAGAGACAAAAATTACAGCGCTCGAGTGAAAACACAGGCCGCTGTTGTACGATTTACGTTTCAGTCGCACTGATACGACGTCATCGACTGAGCGACCGCGAAGAAGGAACTGATACATTATCGCCGCCTACCGGCGGAGTAATGAACATCATGTACAGCGAGGGGCGAAGCCAAACTCTTTATAAACTCAACCTAACTTCATAGACAGTTGAGTCTGTGGTTTCAACTCGTATGACAAAAAAAAGACGTCATTGTATTTCAGAGCAGAGTATTATCAGAAAGCACGTGTTTGCTTAATAAATATACAACAGCTTCAGATTTGTCACCAGCTAAAGATTTTTTTAAAGGAAAGAAAGCAGCAGTTTCTGTTAGTGAGATTGATTTAGATGGCATAGGAGATGTTTTTAATGCCCAGTGGAAGTCAAATGATTTATGGATGTGACAACAACGTAGCAAGCAACTAAAAACAAGAGCAACACATACCTTTTCCTCAGCAGCCATTTTGACTTGTCACATTAGGAAAAGCACAGGTGTAACAAATAACATTAATGGTGTCCCAGTAGGCATGATTTCATCTACACCTGTGCTTTATCGGTTTATTTGGAAATAAAACACACTACCATTTTATAGATGTCAGAGATGTCAATATTTCCCATTGTAATATGCACTATAACGCTTTGCAGGTATACCAAAAACACTCAGTATTATATGAGTTCAGATGGTCTGACATTTCTGAAATCCCAATGCGTGATTTGCTTTAGTGTTGAGATTTCCCAAAGAGTCATCTAATCTATTATTTTACTTTCTTAGTATTATTGCAGTACCATGTTCACTGGATGCATGGCGGTCCTGCAGCTATGCCCTTATGTTCTGAGTAAAATTATCAATGAATATCACTTTTTAACTTACTTGAAAACAATATTTGCAATCAACTGTTCAGGTTCCAGTATATTTTTGACAGATTATTCATTGATTAAAAAATAAATGTTATATTTCTTGATGTTTATGTTGTTGACAAGTGGAAACTGGCTCTCGATGGCAGCCGAAGCCCAGCAGCTTGAACAGTCCTGCATGTATATAGTATATGATGCTCTCGTGATCAGATAATTCTTTTGCAAATATTCTCTCAGATGGTTTTGGAAATCTCGGTCACAGCACACTTAGAACAATAAATAAATACATTTAATTGCGGCACACTTTCATTTGTTTTTATTGAGAGTAAACTTTGCACTGACACTTTCATTTACAGTTTTGGCCAAACATCAAACCTCTCTTATGGACTGACTGGGAATGTATCAAGTATAATCTATGTGAGTGCAATTTAATTGTTTTTTTTTATTCTAAAGTGTTGTTTGAGGGATCATTGAAATATAAACATTATATATGGAATACAAAAATGGAACAGGACAATTCCCATCGACACCATGAATCCAAATCTTAAATCAAGAAAGAAAGTAAATAATAAAAATAAAGAAGCTGCATTCATCATTCCTCCACATCTGGCCTGATCACTGGATTAGTGCAACACATTAACAACATGCTTGTGCAAAAAATAAAGAACCCCCCCCTCCCCCCCAACTCTTTCATTGTGTTACAACAATGCAACCTGAAATAAAAATGAACCAAACCATTCCTCCGGGACAATGTCTGAAATGTTATGGGGGACAGCAGTTGCCCTTACATCCCAGCAGGCTTTAGGAAATGTCTTCACCAAGAACTTCACAGTTTAATGTTCAATACAGAGAGGAAAAGGTGTTATTTTAGGGGGGTTGTCACTTCAGTGGAACACGCCAGTCCTCACAATCAAAGCTTAAATCTCAATCAATTATAAGTGATGCATTTTTGATTGCATGTCACATTCTACATAACTGGCACCATTTGGAGTTGAGGGAGATATTTCAACAAAATGGGGAGATCTTAACATTTGTTTGGACTGCCATCAAAGTTTGATTTAAAAACACTCCATTCCTATAAATTCAGGCCCAACATACCAGATAATACCTCAGTCCAACAGGCAGTGTTTAATTCTCTTGTAAACATTCCACTAGGGCAATAAAGTTTAAAAATAAAGGCTGACTGAAAACCCAGGATTCAGAGTGCTACATCGCATTTCACGAAAAAAAAGCCACATTTGAACGCCTTTAAGATAATATTAGTTAATTATGATGGAGACATGGAAGTGTAAATAATTGACAAGAGCATTTTTTTCTCTGGGGATGCAGTAAATTAAAGTAAACCTTGGGTGTGAGGACAAACGATAGTAATGTACATAAAAAACCTCAGTGTATGGCAACTGCCAGTGGTGTGTTTCCATTACCTTTCATTAGCAACTTTGTTTCATATGTTTACAAAGTAATGACTTTAATAAATACCAACAAATAAACAAATACGATTGAAACAAAAAGGCACACGGACCCAACAACTGTGGTCTCAACTGGAAAAGAAAATGTATATAAAGAAATTTAAAAAAGATAAATTACAGTAAATAGCCAACCCATCTCTCGTCTATCAACAGCACACTGTACTAGTCATCAGTAGTGGAATAGATATGATAAAAAACATAATAAACAAGTATTTCCATGTTAAGAATTGCCTGATTGTTTTGGCTCAGTTTTCAAAGTAGGAGACAACTGACTTCATAAATTCATACCTTTTATCACAAAAAGGTACACTCTATATTTCTGTATAGTTACCATAACAACATACCTTATTTTTATTTCTCCTTTTTCATCCATTCAATACTGTTTTAATGATGAATTTGTGTATGACAGCATTATTTGATAAGAGGCATTTTATTATACAAAAGCGATTAAAATAATACACATTATTATTATTATTATTATTATGTTGTGATACCCAACTTGACACAGATGTTTTCATAGTGTCAAGTTGGGTCAGTTCAGAGGCCAAAACTATAATCATTATTATGGCATTTTGTGTTAAAGGTTTCGACACACTTGTGAAAACTGAGCCAAATCAGGTGTAAAATACAGCAATACGAACATGAAGCTCTTCTCCGATAAACAATTTCACGGAAAAGGTAGCTGGGTGGTGCAGTGAGCAGGGGAAATAGAGGGTCCAATTGCCCCCTAACAACAAGCCACTAAAACTGAAGTGCCTTTGAGCAAGACTGAAATTCCTACAGACTATTATTACTCTCATTAAATCCAGATAAGCATGTTCTACCAGCCTGGCGTTTACTGAGCAGATAAGTGTATCCTCATTCTTTGCAGCCTACCAGGAAGGAAACCTCAGTAGTGTGTTGGCTCTCTCACAAAGCAGGCACAGTGTGCATGAAGGTCCAACAATCAGAATTAGGCCCTCTGATTGTACAGTACGCTAAACAAGCTCCTAGATTACAGGTTTGTCATATTTGGCTCCAGGAGGCTTGTGGTTGGGTCTACTGTTAATTAAAGTGTTAATTAAAGTGAAGCGAGTTTGGATTTCAGCGTGATCAGCACCAAAACTTCATCCTGAACAAATTGAGAAGACAAATACAGGGAATAAATAAACTGAGAGAACATAAACGTGTGCAGCATTTTGCGTTATGATATCAGTAGCTTTTCCATTGAACTTTGCTTTCAACACTCATTTGTTTCAAAGAATAGTTATCTGTTTTTTTAGAGCAGACAAAAGCACTTAAAAAAAATTCTAACTGATTATGACATCATCTTTACTGGACAAAGTCCGCAGGAGTTTATGTCCTCTCTAGATACAGTATAATACATACAGTAAACACTGCAAAGACCTACATCTTTCATTGAGGCGTTACCGTTATATCATGTATTTTTCCTCTCTCTAGTTTCCCCAGTCTTTGATTTCCGACTTTCACCTCCCTCTCCTCCTGTACTTGGCTCAACTTTCTCTCCCCACATTGTTCCGTCGTTGTCACACCAAGTGTACTTGTTCCTCCCACTCCTCAGGCGATTGGTCCCCCTCTAACTGAAGGATGAGGTCTAAGTCTCTCTCTATGGCCGGGGCAGTGTGTGCAGGACTGTTACCACGTTGGGAGTGTGAGCACGGGTGTGTGTGCGCTTCGTCCAGCGACAGGTCAGCTACACACCCTGCGTCCACACCCTCGACGCCAGCCTCTCTGCTTTCTAGCTCCAGAGTGCTGGGCCTTGAAGCCTTCGGGCCCTCCGCAGCTACACGGGGACTCGCCGACCCCCTGTTGGTTTCTGGCTCACCCTCCAGGGGCTGCCAGTTAGGGGCAGGGGTCATGTCCCTGGAGCTCTGGCTCTCTGACCCAGTCTCAGTGTGTGTGTCAGGGGACGAATCCGTTTCCGTGGTGGGCGGGGAGGGGATGAGGGCCAGGCTCTGGGGGTTGTTCTGGGGGTTGATGTTGTTGTTAAACCAGGCCATGATGTTGTCCAGCAGCTGGGCACTGGCTGTGGGGTCCAGGGGCTCCAAACTCTGAGGGTCACTCGGAGTGAAAGGTCCCCCTGGGGGGATCACTGGTGAAAGCAGCAGCTCCGGCTCAAGCTCTGGAGATGGGAGGCACAACTGGGCAGGGGGCTGGATGTCTGATTTGGGTGGCCGTTCGAGAGCGTATGTGGCAGGACGCTCCTGAGTGTAAGAACTGCTGTGTTCAGGGCAGGGGCTGTAAGAGCTGTCTGTTTTTGGGGTACTGTCATATGTGACCGCGTGTTCCCGGTTACATGAACTAGGATGGGCAGGGTTTTGGTGGCGTTCAAGTGCGCACGAGGCAGTGTGTTCAGCCTCAGCCAAATAACCACTGGAGCGGCAGTAAGTGGCATCTGTAATTGTGATATGGTCAAGCGCATACGGAGTGGTCAGTGCACTCGGGTCTGGTCTATGGCTACAGTCGCTGGGAGCAGGTTCACTGGTGTAGGGAGCAGTGAGTGCACTGTGGTTGTATGTGTGGTGAGAGCAGAGCTGCTCCTGCGTGTGTGTATCTAGGTCGTAAGGAGTGGTTATGTTTCCCAGTTTCATAAGGCTGTCCCCCAGCTCCAGCAGCTCTGCACTGAGGGAGGGAGGAGGGGGAGGGAGCGGGAGGGAGTTTGACATGGGAGGCTGGGAGGTGGAGTCTGTCCTGTTAGGGGGGCGAGGAGGATCCAGGAGAGAAGTGGGAAAGGAGGAGCCTCTGGCTCCTGGAGGACCGTCTGTGTTGAGAGAATGCAAAGCGACGTCGCCCAGGTCTCCTGAGGGACCCGGCCTTCTCTCCTGTCCTCTGTCCAGTCCACGATCCAGCTCAATTCTCCCCTCCATCCCTCCCTCGAGGCCTCCCTCCAGGCCCCGCTCTCTGCGAGACTCCTGAAGGGACAGCTGGATGGCCAGCAGGATGTTGGGATCATCTTCATCCAGCGAGCCCAGTGCTCTTCTGCGACCCTCACTTCTCTCTGGACCTTCTGGAACACAAAATATCACAATAAAACCAGGACTGCTTTGTAAAGCTTGATAAGAAATTTATACCAGTGATCAACGCCTCTGTGTGCATCAAACAGACTGCCCCATACTTTTGGATCATTATTTTTGTAATAAAGGGCTTTATTTGAGGCTATTATATAGTGAAGGAAAGCCTTTGCTAGACCTGTGTTGTCACTCCTCCTGCTGGTCTCTGGTGTATTGCTGCTGCTTCTGAGGTTGTGCAGACTCAGCATATCTCCTCTGCGTCGTGGTCTGTGTCTGCGACGGTACTGGACATCTGCATAATCCTGCAAAGAGTGATTCAAGCTGGGTAACTACCAAACCAACTCTCAAAGCCGTGTGGTAAAGTCTATTTAGCATTGAGAAATAACCTGATAAATATTTACAATCTTCAGCACAGAAAACAGAAATCAGCCCATGCATATGAACACAATGCCAGGAACTGTGGTGCATTACCTGCGCCTGTCTCTCTCTTTGATCTCCAGCTCCCAGTACAGAGTGACGACTTCCCATCTTAACACACATAAGCAAACTGAGTTAGCTGCAGCCGTAGTCATGCATTTACATGACCTCATACTAAGGTAGGCCACTAAGTGCAGGTTTAGGGGAACATCTGTAACTGGGAAACAGTGGAATAAATGTTAGTGTTTCAGTTTATGGTGTCACAGTTTACCTCAGGGGAGGCAAAGCCGAGGTACTCCCAGTCCCATGATCCTCCAGGGTAACTGAAAAAAACACAGGAATGTTTTCTTACAGTGACACTCATAAATCTGATACCTTAAATTCAATCTAGAGTGTCTTCTTCATTCCAGTGAGGGATGACGAAGCAACGATATACTGTTTGAGTATGTATGTATGTATGTATGTATGTATGTATGTGTGTGCTTGTCATTACTTCCTGCGGGGAGGATCAGGAGAATCGTTGGGAGCGACTCCTCGGGCCACGGATGCCAGAAATTCTTGCCTCTTCTGCTGCACTAGACGGGCTGCGCTTATTATCTTGTGGCAGGGAGTCCTCAGGTACGGCCGGTTGACCTTCTGGGCCAGATCCTCCACTACCATCTCCAGGTCCGTCTGGGAAGAAAGTGTTAAAAGAAAAGCAAGAAAAAATGTTAACTTCCATCTGATCAGAAATCAAAATGTTAAAAACAGGATTTGTCACTCATATTTAACTTCTTCTATTAAGACAACATAAGCTAAGCTTATTTTGTTTTTAACCCTAACCCAAATATTTTTGCAAGGCTCTGTTCTGCTTTATTTTTCAATATCAATCACTGCAATCTCAAAATGATGTAGGAATAATTAGGGATTTCATTTGTTAAATTAAGTATTGTTCATGTCACAGATTTGATTACCTGCATGAGCTCAAATATCTCTTTCTGGGTGCTGCCTTGCTGCAGGAAGAAGCCGTATGGGTAAGAGCACTTCAGGACGCGTCGCGTCTTCAGCAGCTCACACACACCGTCCTCAATGAACTGTGTGTCTGGAGGAGTGCCTTCACCTGAAACAAACAAGCCAGTATTATAATGCAGATAGGATTAATGTGTTATGATAAAATCTCAACTAAAGGAAATCACTTTGGATCACATAAGAGACTTACGGCAAATAAAGGCTCTGCTCAGCTGCTCCATCTTCTCTTTAGCTGTTTTGAGTAGTTTCTGCTCTAACTAACAGACCAGAGGAGACAGACATATCCAAGATTTAATGATCGTCAGATTGTAATAAATATCTCAAGAACATTTCAGAAAGTCAGCTTTACATTGCTATAAATGTGTGTGTGGCTGGTGTATTACCTTATAGCTGTGTTCATGGTTCTTGAAGCGCGTATAATAATGCATGAAACGATCCAGCTCCTGAAAACTTTTGTGCTTCTTTTCTGCCTGTAAAAAAACAAAATAAACAAATTCAATTGAACTGAAACAGCAGTGTATTAACTTTAGTAATGTATCATCCGACAGGTGATGGGTCAGTTCTTGCAAGTGGAAATATAAACAGATAAATGGAGGTTTGTGTGAATATATTTTGTGTGCATGTTTATGTTGACGAAAGCTTGTGTGTGATTTCTTTGAGAGAGCGTTTATGTGTTAATACCTCCACAGTCATCTCCTTGGACTGCTCCTCTAGCTGTTGGATGACCTCATAGCGAGTACAGCGATAGTAACCTCCTGTTGATGAGCTGTGCTTCTTCCATTCCTCCAGACAGATCCAACAGAAGTCATACTTACACTACAGAGAAAGAGAGAGACAATAAGAGATGGAGCGAGAGAGAGCAGAGTTGTTTCATAATTCTAATCAAACTACAGTCAAAAAAGAAATAGAAGTATACATATATTAATAGTCTGTGACGAGAATAAATATGTATACCTTGGCACACTGCATATGGTTGCAGCCCTCATTCTTCTGAATGGGCGACTTACAGTTGGCACATGGCTTTGAGTTGGTTAACAGCCACAAGCAGTTAGCAGCATCCTCATAGGCATCACTCACACCTGCTACTGTGGAAAGCAAACACACATTAGTAACATCTCAATTGTCCAACACCTGCCCTGCAGATACACCCTCCAGCACACACACATATCCATGACCCGCACACCTGCTACTACGTTATAAAAATATATGAGAAACATCCTGGTACATGTGGGCTGTCTGACAGCTGCTGCTAACTGCCTTGTCTTGTCGTGGTGCCAGCTTACTGAGGTGCAGCTAAAACGATCCCCACTAACACTCAGGGAAACACAAACAGACAGATACAGACTTACACTCTTCAGGCTTCATCTCTGTGACCTTCTGGAGCCAGTTCCTCCACATATGACAGTCACATGGCTCATGGGCCTCACCAAGGCACTCCCTGCAGACAAGGAGGGTGAAAAACACAGAATAAGGCGCTATAAATTACCATGATTTAAGAATAAAGCAGCATGACAACATGTATTTCTAGAAAGGTAAGCAGAAAGAGAAGGGGAAACAGAGCAGAAGACGTTTCTGATAGATGCCCACTTAAGTTTTTAGTTCAACAACATGGAGGCCTCTTGTTTCAGCTGTGTTGAGTGTGCAAGTATGTGTATACAGCCAATAAATCATGAGGCGTACCAGCAGAAGAGGTGACCCTTGCCACAATCGACAGCTGGGGAGGGCAGCAGGGGGAAACTGTGTGGATCACTGTCCCCGGGGCCTGGTCGAGTCAGCCGCACAGCCCGCTCACAACGTGCAGCGGGACACCATCGGATGGCAGGGTTATTCTCCACAAATGCCTGAAATAGGGAGAGAGGAGATAGGTAAGACTCAAGTGGATGTTAGATGATTTAGCGGTAAAGGAGGAACAAGGGGACACAGAGAGAAAAAATATTAGGAAATGCCAAAAAACAGGAAGTAACAAAGACAATTTTGTACAAATATGCAACCAGAAAAGGTAAGCCTAAATTATGAACATCAATATCTGTATGGATGGGGTTTTTTTTACCTTGATGTCAAACTGTAGATATCGCTGGTCCATCTCCCTGGAAACTACACTTTCTATCACATGCACCGGCACCAACTGGTAGCACTCATAGGCTGGGCAGAAGATATTGTGTGCATCACCCTCTTGAATCTTTACATTGAGGAAGCTGAGAGACACACACAAATACATAGTCAGGACAACCCATATATATATATATGCTCAAACATATTGAAGTATGCAGGAACATTTACAGAAACAAACACAGGTCCCTACCCTTCCCAGCATGCTCTGCAGAACTCGTGTCCACAGGACATGTCCACTGGATCCTCAAACACTGAGATAGAACAGAGACAGATTCCACACTGCAGGGAGACAGAAGATAAATACATGATATAAAATATATATACACATTCTCAACAGGCTCTTATTATCCCTATTTTTCCAAAAGCTCACGCAGCTTAAATTATATTTTGCATATTATATGAAATCACATGCATATCCTTAAATGCAATCCAAGATGCTCTTCATGATTAAGGAGTCTCAAAACTTTAGGTCTGAACACTGCGACTGCCTGAAAGTTAAACCTCATCAAGGATCTGCAGACAGACAAGCACTGGATGTGTAATTACACCTGCCCTGCCTCCACAGCAACCGTGGATAACAGGCTAATGCTTATGTGCAACAACAAAGAGTAGAAAGACAATATGTATTACTATATCAGGTACAATAAGACATTAACCTTATATAATCAAAACATTGAGACAGTTAAACTGAAAAGACAAGTTTTCAGTGTCTTTACAAAACTTAATGCCGTCAACACATGGCTCTCATTTAAATACAGGGTGTTTAAAACTGTAATGTTTAAAAAAATATTTCTATGATTTTCAGTAATCCTGTCATCACAACCTACCCAGTAATACCATAGTAATCAATAAAATAATTCTATTCACAAAAGCAGTTTTTCTTTTTAAAACATACATTTGCTGAATCTTTAGCATTAATTTAAACAACTGATGCCAGTTCAAAACGTTAAGTCATAAAGTCATCACTTGGTGTGTCTCACCGAAGCCAGGCCCTCTTCTCCAGGTGTGAGGCAGCTGTCGGTGGGGGAGGTGAGGGTGAGTGTGAGGGGTGAGCGTGGGGTCCTGGGGGTGCGAGGTGAGGGGAGAGTGTCCCAGGCATTGTACCCACTGGGTGGTGGGGTGGGCATGGTCACACCTGAGCGCTGGCAGCAGCCCTCAGCATCGGACATCCAGGCTTCCAGAAGCTTTTCTCTATCCCAGTCTGGAGGAGAGAGGTTGTGCACACACACACACACACACACACAACACACACACACACACACACACACACACACACACACACACACACACACACACACACACACACTTAGAGGCAGGGGATATGCATGCAATTTTTTGTAAATATTGCAATCACAATGACAGCGCTGTGAGGGTTTGTGAAGTTCTGACGAATGTCAGCTTCTACACACCATGTGCTCGGAGCAGTGCCTCAGCGGTGAAGAGGGGCGCTTGCAGCATGTCTGCGGTCTCTACGATCAGCATATCCTTCAGCCTGCGCAGGTCCTGAAGCTTCAGTCCCTCATAAGGCTGAGATGTTCAGAAGTTACAGATAATAATAAAGGATGGGGGCGGAGACATAAAAGAGAATGCAGAAGTGAGAAGTGAAGTGAAAGTGAGGGCAAGAAATGTTCAGACAGAAAGAGAAAGAGGAGGAAGTTATTTTCACAAAAACAAGAAAGGTACGAGGTTGAGATGTGGTTAAGGAAGTGAAGACGGTCATTCGAGAAGAATGAAAAGGTCAGGGTTTGTGGTGGTGATGGTGGTGGTGGTGGGGAAGAGAGACAGGTATTAGCATAGACTTGGCTGCAGGAAGGAAGATCATACTGCTGTCAGTTGGCAGCACCCACTGCTGGAAGTATCTGCTGGTCTCCCTCTGTTCAACTAGGATCCTGAAGAAACATGTGATGAGGTGTGTGCATGTGCATATACTTGATGTGTTACTATATTCAAACCCAGTTTAAGCTCTAAACTATGTGAGAGACAAGGGGAAAATGTTTACATTTTTAAATTACAAATTAATTATTTAATTTTCCTCTTTCTACATAAGATTGAAGCACTTGACATAGATTGAAGTTTAGTTGACATAATGAGAGGGGCAGCTTAACACTGGTGAGATGCCACCACTGCAAGGACGTTCCCTGCCAAGTGAATGTTTAAAAAATAGCAACACTGTCTGACTAAGATCTGCCACTACGGTCTCATGCATGGACTGACAGCATGCCTGCACAAGCATGAGACGGTTGCTGCATTGTAAATACTAAGATTTTGGTAAAATGCTTGGGAAATACTGAGCATATGACTGTATAAACGAAACTTGTGTTAGAGTTTGTAAACTGATCTTTATATACTTTTACAGTTGTTAAACTAAGCCAAGTTCATCAAAGATTGACAAAATTATTCTCCATTCACTGTGAAGACATGAGAGAAGTTTTCTTCACAAATTCAAGGTAACAAAAAGTGAGTAATTGATTTACAAAAATATATATTTTAAGGGGAAATGCATACAAATTACACATTTATTTTAAATCTCCAACCAGCAGGAAACACCCCAGATCTCGTAACTGTGGCCTCACCTCCTTGTATTGCAGCAGGTTGGTTTCACCATGTGCGTTTGTGTTCGACTGCTGAGCTGAAGAGGAGGAGAAAACCATCTGTGACTCCAGGCTGAGGGCCAGCTCGGTGTGGTGATGTCGCTCGGCATGGTCACATGGCGTCAACTTGTCCTCATCCTCCACAAAAAGGTCTGCATCACTCTGAATTAGCAGCTTTTGAGGGGGGGGGGGGGGGGGGGGGGAAAGGTGAATGAAAAGAGAACACAAGGAATGGGAGAAAAAGGGATAATGAAGAAGAACAAGGAATTGAAGAAACTTGCAACAAAAGACAACAAAAGGAGGTGAGAGGCAGGAACAAGTGGAGCAGACAAAGAGAAAACAGGAGGAAGGGCACAAGAGAGAAAGATGTGATGGTGGAAAACAGAAAATAAATACAAGAAAGGGAAGTAGACAGTGACATGAAAGATGAGGGAAAAGAGGAATGGGAGGCAAAGACAACAATAATGAGGTGTGGGCAGACAGTTAATGAAAGAGATGAATAAAAGAGAAAAGTGGAATGAAGAAAAACGATTTTTTTACTGATAATAACTTGGTTGCATTTCCCCAGCCAGCCCATATCAGACTTGAGATCAATCTTTCAATCCAGAAGTGGATTTCCTTCCTAATTCAAAAGCTGTAAAATCTCAAAAACAAGGGAGGAAGCACTACTTACATCTGACAGTAATGAAACACAGAGCAGATGCTCCTGATGCAGGGACGGGCATAACGCTATCTAAAGATTTTCCTGGCTGCAAAATCTAATCTAATCATATGGATGGCTCCGCCTCAGAGAAGAGAAACCTCCTCCTCATGCAAGTTTGAGATCCAGAGTGGTCCACACATTTCTCTCACCTCCACACAGCTCTTCATTCCTGCAGCGGCAGCGTAGTGCAGACAGGTGCTGTGGTGATTATCGGTAGCGTTGACATTGGCCTTCTCGTATTGGCCTCCCTCCAGCCTGGCCCCGATCCAGCTCAGGATCATCTGGCAGCAGGAGGGGGAACCCACAAAACACATTCAACATTATTTTCATGTCAATTTATTTGATACACTTTATTCCCACACCAACCTGTATGTTTATCTACGTGTTTGAACCATAGACTGTAAATGAGAAGTCGTTTTGAAGCCTCGAGATTGGTATAACGTTAGCAAGCCCGCGGTAGCAACGCCATGGTAACGGCCTGTCAATCACAAGGTAGCCCTGCCCTAAAGCGTTACCTGCTTTATCGTCTATTTTACACTTAATTGAACCATTATTTAACAAATTAAACTGTTATCCTTGAAACTAGCAATTGAGAAAATAAACACAGTTTTACAATGTTTACAGACATAATAAATTAAGTGAGAAGAGACACTTTCATGCAACCAGAGGAGTCGTCCCCTGATGGCCAGCAGAGAGAATGTAAGTTTAGGGTGTTTCTGCACTGGCTTCACTCTTCAGAGCCTGGTTTGTACCTGCAGGCAGTCGGCCCGGCGCTGCTCGTCCCTCTGGGGTCGGGCGAGTCTTGGCGACAGTGCTCCCTCTGGCAGCAGCAGGATCTGTGGGCCTTGACACAACACGTGGAGGCACGTCTCATTGTGCACATTGCGCTTGTTCGGGTTTCCCTCTTTACTGAATAGGAAGGCCCTATACGACATAGAAGAAATAAGGACAAAACAGAGTTCAGAAGTGAGGTGGAAAGAAAAGATAGAACTGACGGCAACAGAAGAGAAACAGTGAAGCATACTTAAGAGAGACAGATATGAAGTACATGGAGGGATGAGTGGAGATGACATCAGGATGCAGCATGATGAGGTGAGTATTGGTGGGTAAGAGCAGTAGAGGGAGGAGAAGAAAGTGGGCAGTGGGCAGTGAGTATTGACCATTTCTGTTTAACATCTCTGAGTAAATGGACATGCTTGTCTGGCAGATGGGCGCGCACACACACACACACACGCACGGATGTTGATGGATGTGTCAGTCGCACTGAGAGCCTGGCTGTGGTTTCAGTTCTGTTTAGTAAATAGTTTTCTCTGCTCTTTGTCTGTCAAAACCTCCATTAACTGATTAGCTTTCCACTCTTTTATTTGGCTCCACCTATTACTTTTTCAATTCCTCTTCAAGTTTCTTTCACATTTCCACTTCCGCCTTTCCCTTTCTATCCTATGCTTTTCCTTCCTCCTCTACAATGTCCCTTTCACATTGCCTTATGCCTTTTTTTCCACTTGACATTCTGCAGCTGCATGGAAAACTGTAGACTGTAGAGAAAAATACTCATGTTACTGGTATAACACAAGTAGTTGAAAAGACCTTCTTACAAATGCAAGTTCAACAAAACAATAGGTTGTCTGGATTTCCACTGGTTGAATACAAATAAAAAATGCAGTAAAACATCTCCATCACTTCTCCCTCTGCAGTTGCCAATATTGAATTAGTGTTTGAACGTTTCCTTATTGTGCAGACTTTTCTTCCACTGCTGTCCTGTTCTTCCACTTTTGACCTTCTTATCCTGTCAGCCACAAGCCCCTGAAGCCTCCCCCTAATGACAGTTCTCTGCCAATTCATCCACATAGCAATAATCACTAATTATTCCCCTCTCAAACACAACCCATCACCCCACACCTCTACACACACATACACGCACAAAGCCCCATGTTCAGGATGAATAGGCGTAATATCACTACTAGAAACAGGCTAGGGGACATCACAGTTTCTCTGCAATTGTCGACCGTACAGTAATTGACAAGGGCAGGAAAAATTAAAACTGTGAAACGATGAACTTGTTTGTAATGTGTGACCAAGAAATTAACCAAACCTTTCCTGTAAGCTTGAAGATGTCACTGTTGGTATTTACATATTTCTAAGATTGTGTTCTCAGCTGTCGTGAAGGAAGGGTTACACTTCCTGAACTACGCCCATTCTTCCAGTAATAGGTCTACTTGTGAGTTCCCAATCTGCACATCTCATGGGATTATTATCCAATCCGACCCAAGGAGACAACCCGAAGCGATCCAATATACACGAAGCATATGTTAAAAATAATCTGAAAAACAGACTGCATCTGCCAGCCCACGCTTGTCCTCTAGGAGTCTTTATTTTGTCTGAGATTTCTCAGTCGTCTATCTGCTTGCCTCTGTCCAATCGAGCTGTTGGAACAAAGAAGCATTTCCTCTGATACTTATCAGGAGCAGAGCGCTGCGTTCAGCACGCCTCTCTGGCCCATTATAGGTTAGTAGGAAGGGACACAAATAGCACACCAACTGATTCACTGCGTTATATTCACAGACTCGGACACATTAACATCAGTAGTGGAGTCACAGCTTCCAAAAAACACACTTGCACGTGTGCACACATGCAGATGCACAGATAATTGACTGGCCCTTTCAAACAGCTTCCTACGCCCCCCCCCCTGTAATCATGGAAAGAAAGGGCAAGAGACGGCTATTGAGTCACAGAATCAGCTGTCTTGGTCATGGCCAGTAGCCTGATTATCCCTGCAGGGGGTAAAAAGAGACACTGGAGTCTTGCTCTCTGTATGTTTTTCCAAGTTTGACCCATTCTTTTTGGTTGTTAGACTTAGTGACTACTCGTTATTGTTTAAAGACATTCAAGGGACGGGGTGCTGGTCTGTGTTTACACCTGCTTCAAGAAACATACATGCAATGCAACTCTTAAAAGCCCAACAACCAGGCAGTAAATTCATTAGCACTTTTAAGGCAGCGATTTAGAATCGCACTTTCATTAAGTTGTGGGACTCACAACAGATGGAAGAAATCTGCACAGCAGAAGCAGAGACATCCTATCTTTTAGCCTCCAGTCAAGCTTCAATGCAACTCAATCGTGTTTACTGGTAGACTCTCTCTGCCTCTTCAATTGCCAAGTCTTTCACACTATAACCCAGATTTGTAATGCATGCTTTCTGATTAATACTGATGCATTTTAAGTCTAAATCCAGAGCTAGAGATAACTGACATCACCAGTTATTTTCCCATACATAATAAAACTTTCCCCAGAACAAAGAACACCATTATACAGCTAGAGAGGGAGAATTTGGTGGAGAGCCCCTTTCATGTTTGCTTTGAGACTTTGCAACAGATGCCCATTCTAGTAATTGCTCCTTTTTGTGGCTGTAGTTTGCAGTTTTGTTAATCAGTGTCTGTGTGGGTCTAATTGTGTCTGATTGCCAGTGTTCCTCATGGCTAATGCACGTTTTCCTTGTCTGGCATACGTCAACATGAATTTTGAGATCTTTACCCTGTAGACCATAGTTTTACAGTATATGTGACTGGTCTCCTCTGTACAAGATGTCCTCTTTCTTGCCTTAAAAACACAATAATGACAATGATGACTCTCAGAAACCGATTAAAGCTGACAGTCTGCTAATTGTTATACAGTTTCATATGACTCACTCCCCTTTGTTACTGTATTCAACAACAGCTTAATAACCTTGCAAGCCACAACCTCAAAATGATTGAATTCAATCAGCACCTCCGATATTCTCAACAAAAACCAAGCTCAAACATTTGTTGTTGTTTTTTTTACCTGAGCAGACGTGTCATGGCGTGGCGGCAGACATAGTGCAGGGGCGTGTTGTGCTGGTACTGCTCTCCATACGACGCATTCGGATCCAGGCCATCCCTGAACTGGGGGTTGCCCTCATACAGCTGCCAGGCCAGGGCCTCGTCACCACCCACCAAGGCCTTGCGGAACTTTGTGGCTGTGTTGCCCATGGCTTCAAGCTTGCAAAGGGCCACCGAAAGGGACCTGTGGCAGGTGCCCGTATGCCTGCCTGCGTCTCCCTCCTCCTCCTCTTCCTCCTCCCCCGTTCACAACAGGTCACAAGTTAGAGCAACATGGTTCAGTGTTTTCCTGCCCTGCAAGTAAAAGAGAGGGAGGGGAAGATTGATTAGAGGAAAATGGTGGTGGAAAGAGGGAACTTGAGGAGAGGAAAGAATTAGAATGAGTGGGGGAAAAGGTTGGTGGAGTTGAGATGAAAAAACAAGACAGAAGTGAAGTGAAGTATCAATCAGCTGATGTGCTGTGGCAATGATGTTATGGTATCGGAAACTGTGAGACAGAAGAAAAAAGTAAGAAAGGTGAGGTAATTCTAGAGTGAGGAGACGAAAGGAGAAGATTAATGATATCCAAGCCATTGATTTGTTAGTTGATGTAAGGCAAAGCCAATATTACCACAGCTGGCCACAATGAGTCTTTGATAAGAATTTGCACCTTAGCCTGTTGACATGTTTGTCTGCTACTGGAGATATGAGAGTTTAGGTGTGTTAAACCGTGCCGCAAAAACATCCTGGTATCCTATATCAGGCACTTAACTAAAAAATCCCAGCTATGGCTGCTGGAGTTTACTCTCCTAACAGCTTTTAAACCTGTAGATTCACAAGTTATCAGGATATTTCTATTATCTTCCCACCAATTCTAAATTGACTTTACTGGCATCACAAAAAAATGTCACAAAAAAATAATAAAACATGCAATCCAATAGTTAAATGTAAAAATGTCATACATGTGGTGAAACAAACAAACACACGCTCTTTCTTGTCACATATTGTAGATAATCACTGTCTTTATCAGTGTGTTCTGCTTCATTTCCTTCCTCGTCTTTCGTACCTCTCCCTCTTTTTTTTTTGTTTCGCTCTCTCTCACAAACACGCACACACATGGCTTGTCTTGTCCTGACCATTACATCCTATAATGAGTGGAGTCTGTACGTGAGTGTATGTGTGTATTGGGCCATTGAGGGTATCATTACAGTCTTCATTCTATGGCCATCTGTCTGGCCCTCACAAAGAGCCTCTTTTAGCCCGGCTACAGTTGGCCGCTGGCTGGCTGAGCTCTGGAACATTTGAATAACGTGGCTGGCTGCCTCCCCTCCTCTGCCTCCCATTTCTATGCAGTGACAGACAGGGACACAGACAGGGAAAACACACACTGACAGACGGAGGCATATGGGGCGCGGAGAAGAAACGACCACAAGTGAATAATAACCAACATCTTTGAAGTTCTGCTCCTGTGACACATGCAGTAGACCCAACCATGTGTATGTCTGAAGGAGTGGCGGTGGGTGAGTGTGTTTGAGTGTGTGTGTGTGAGTGTGTGTGAGTGTGTGAGGGGGGGGTACTATAGTTATTAGGTCAGTATGTCTGCTTGGCTCTCTGTTTTGTGCACACTGGTTTACTTCCAGTTCACTTCACTCCTCTCTGTGTAACTCAGCCAATGAGGTTGAGGAATTGTTTCACTCCTTGTTAAATGGACTCTCATCATATAAGACATAAGTCCAGCCAGGAACAAAGGTATGTTTATGAATTATGCTTGAAAATGTTCTATTTGTAAGTTACACTCATACCACAGGTCTAGACAGAACAGGCCTCATTTTTAGGAAATGTGATAATCAAGACTTAATGACTCATGAACTGAAAATCCCAAACACATGAGTGTCGGATGGTTTCCCGAAAACCCAGCCAGCAATCACAATGTTTCAGAAATGTCGCAATTTAGGCTATTTTGGACAGTCGATTGTCTTTGTGATTTTTCCAGACAAAACAAAATAATACCAATAACTTACTGCTTTTATTTCTTTTTATTTAAATGAATTTGAATGCAAATCCACACAGAAGGAACCACCATGCAGCCCTAGACTAAACTATTAATTGATTAATCAAGAAAATAGATTAGGTCAGAGAAATGCTATACATATCCATTATTTTCATTGTATTAAAAGTTGACGATTATTTTCTCAACTAAATGCTTGATTATTTGGTCAATAAAGTGCGGGGAACTGGTGGAAAATGTCAGCAGTGAAAGACATTTAATTCTAGGAATAGAAAACCATCTTAAGAAGATGGAAATTGGGTGTTTGGCAGTAATGCTTGATAAATTACTTAAATGATTGAGTCATTACAAAAAAAAAATGGTTGCCAATTAACTTTCTACCAATCAACACTGATCCTATCAAGATGTAAATCTTATACCGATAAGTACGTGTTAACAGTCCAACTATAAACTACAGCTATGACTAACTATAGATTAGATTACATTTCCGTCCTACCTGCTGGCACCTTCATAGTCAAATATACAGCTACTACTCTGTTACTATCAGGATACATGCCTGTAAAACCAAACCACCAACTGTGGTCCTTTACAGGCTGTCATGTATAGACATCAACACCTCAGTCAAAGCACGGCTGGACCATGACGGGCAGCTGTAACGGTATAAACGGACAAAAACCATGTTGTCAAAAGAGACATCAAACTTCTACGGGGGAGCTAAAGTCGAGCAGTGAGACACAGTGTAAGTTACTTCAACAGCACTTCGCCATTTACCAAAATTAGCTAGGTCGCCGTCAATGAGCTACATATTCAGGTCAGACCTCGTGTGGTTATCCCCGAAGAAGTGTGTCAGCATGAAATGTAGCACAAAACAAACAGCAGCCTACTTGTCTCTGTGCATGTTTCTGTCCATGCGGCCCCTCTGGTTAAAGCTCCTTTGTTCCAACACACTGACAGTCTTTATGAATCACTAACACAACAGGAAAGTGAGTGTTAGGTGTAGGCTGTCCGAAACCCTGCCGAGGAAAAAAAAAAAAAGAAGCTTTACCTTGGGTGTTAACGTTCCCCCCACGGCCGTGACGGCGCGGTGGGTAGCCGTTAACACCCAAAGAAACCCTACCTTCCTGCCGTTACCGAAGCTAGCAAAGCGTCTCTCTCAGGTTAGCGCGTTACGTTAGCCTCAACTACCTCCAGCGGAACAACAGCAAACCTCTCGCCGTTTTACTCACACGGTCGTTTCACTTGGTCACTCGTCGCGCATTCGGGGACTTGCGTAACTCGAGGGCCATTATTTTGTCACTGTCATTCGCGTTCCCGGCTGCTTTTCCGCTGGACCATCCTCTCTGCCACCGGACCCGGCGGAGACGATGATGATGCTGCTGAGAGCGGAGGGGCGAGACTGACTGGATCGCTTCAGTGTGTTATTGTGGCTGCCAAAGAGAAAAGCGTACTGCGCATGCGCAGGACCAACTGTCACACGGAGGGCTGTGACCTGATTGGTCGGTTGTCTGGGTTCATTCGGTGTACCCTTACTTCTTGTAACCTTTTAGTAAAGTTGTTCTTTAGCTGCTATAACAGCTGAGTTGTATATATGAACATTAACTAATCTTTTGGGGAATTAATGACGAGAAAACAGAAAATATTTAACCTCTTAACAAGCAGCATCCAGCCACTGAAATGTCAAAAACTGAAAGACTACACTACCCACTGTCAGGCAGTATGGATTAAGGTCATTTAAACAACCATAAAACCACACAAACAAAAGTAATTTGTCTATTTCTGCACTTGTAGCTGTGCCTGATCTGGCCCTAGTGGTGGGAGAGCATTCAGATGCTGTAACTGGTAAGTAAATAAGAATACCAGTACCACAATGTCAAAAATACTTCAATACCTGTTGTATGTATCTGTCAATTCCCCCTATGAGTTATATCAATATATGTTATATTGTGTCTTGACCTTTTCAGTCTGTGACCTTTGGTCCAGCGAGCCCTTTATTATACCACTATATTGTTAATACTACTGTACTCTATTTTTAACCAGCATCTTAATGTTGAAGCTTGAGGTGAAGATCATTTATACTGGGTAAATGAATCAATACACTTCAACATATTTAACAAACTGAACGTCATTTATTGTAATTTGCAAACGTACTCGTCACTTCAGCTATCAATTAAATACAGTGGAGCAAAAGAACTGCATCTTAACTGTAAAGGAGTCAAATTCTAAGTAAAACAATGCAAATGCAAGTATGTTCATACTTCTTGGAACAATCAGTAAACATTAAACAAAACAGACTCCAGACATATCAGCAGTGACAGAAATACATGCTTAATATAATTACAGGAACATCTTATTATTGGTTCAGATGCAAAAGGCTATTTTAACACATTAACACAATGAATAACATTTGCCAACTTTTGAAAAAGTGGCATACAAACTGCAGAATAACACATCTGCCAATCAGCACACAACCTCAGTCTCTCTCTGCATCTCTCTCTCACACACACACACACACACACACACACACACACACACACACACACACACCACACCCTAATCATCCTGACAGCAGATGCCATTATGGCAGGCCTCACACAGCGCCTTCTCATGCGGTTTGGTATGTCTTTCGATATGTGTGTTTGGGCTTTCATCTTCCTCTTCCTCTCCATAGCAATTCTTCCGGATTTTGGACAACAGCCTGAGCAAGGCATCTTCCACCTCTTTCGTGGCAAAACCACATCGTTGAAACGCATTATTCTGGCAATCTCGACACTGCTGTCCGAAGGGCCGCATAATCACTATTCCCCGGTTACCCCGCAGCCGGTAACGAAACAGCACTTTCACCCGTGCTGAACTCCAGCTGTTGCTGCAGGATTCACACTTGAAACTGTGGGGAAACGAGGAGACAATAAATAAGGTGTTTCTGGATCAGCAGAGTTTCCTGTAGGTTATCAGCATCAGATTTATTGACACACAGGTAAAAGTAGGTTTCAAAAAAATAAAGAAAGTATTGCAAAAATCAATAAACAGAAATAAAGAATAGAATAAAAATGCATTCAAAATATGTGTTCAGTCTTTACCCAGACTTACGCTCAACCAGTGCCAGATATTTCCAGAGAATTAAAACATTTTTTTAGTACTGCACATGACCTGCTCCTCCCAATAACATCATCATATGACCATGGCAACAGGAATGACAGGTCTGAGAAACCACAACAAGTAAGCAGCCATACTATTGTTAGAAAAACGGAAACTCTGTCGACACTTTTCGCAGCAAATGTCAATCCTCCTTGACCTGAATGTCTATTACTGTAGTTTTAAAGTTATCTATCGTGGCACTTTGAGATTATAAAACAATACATACTGTCCCAGGCAATTGTAGCAATAGACTCTCCAGCCTCTCTTCTTCTCTTCCTTGGTGACTTCGTCTGTCTGGATGTAGCTGAAGTTGAGGTTCCACTGGTCTTCATAGTCCAGCTCGTTGTCATCGTCCAGCAATTTATCAAAGATTTCCCTCCATAAGGCAGGAACCCAGGCTGCCAGAGTGGGACAAAAATAAAGAGGCGTTCTAGTCGACATAATATAGATAGAACAACAAACAACTCCCAGCAAGTAAAGGGAATTACATTTCAAAACATTCTAAACATTGCATCTAATACGTCGAATGAAGGAATAACACAGTAAAACAAGGTTCGTTACCTGAAGAAGTGCCCATGTTGTCAGTGGATCAGGTAAGAAGAGCTCCTGGTAAGATGCGAAGAAGCGACGCCTGACCTGTGAATGTCGCTCTGCTTCGCGCTCATATATAGCCGTCGGTGGCTTCTAGTCAGGGAAACGAAACTTAACAACGTCCAGGTTTTCTAGTTTCGTTTTCCTTCTAATCGATCGAAGACGCTTCTGTGACGCTGGGATAACTCAACATCACGATAAAACCGAAATCATTTGCAAGACGTTATATAAATTAATCATTCATTTTGGATGGATCAAATCCCACAACCCCCCCCCCCCCTTTCATCCAATCAGATTTAAACAAGATTAACAGACATGTAGGCCTATTTTATTTACCAAATAGCTAATTTCATATATATTTTTTTAGCTACGTGGTTTTCTTATTTTTTGTGATTTTAACCTTTTGTCTAAAAAGCAACATTCCTTATTTCCCTCATCATATTTCCAGTGCACCACGTGCTTGTATGACGAATGAGGTTGGCATGAACATGTGTGTCCATGTATTTTATTGATTGCTGCAGTTTTTTTTATTACTTTTTTTTATTGTAAGTGTAACGCACGCATTAACAAACCTGCTGTTTACACTCAAGTTCAGTTCAGGGCGGTTCAGTAGGGGGCAGTATGAGACAGCTGGTTGTTTCCACACAGACCACATGCTGAAGTAGACTAACTGCAGTGCATTAAGGGTTGCATCTTATGGTGCACATTGGAAACAAGTATTTTTAGGAGTCCAAGGATTCCCCACAAGCCACTAACCATTTCTCAGAAGCAGGCTACTGGATCAGCATTCCACTGGTATTGCAATAAGTACCTTTAATATCTGGAAACTGGAGCGTTACTTACCATGACCTTTATGGTCATCCTGATTACCCAATGAAACATGATCTTATATTTATCCTCATAGTCCAAAGACCAATTTGATCAAGTCAGGAAGAAGGTTAAAATAGTGTCATTAAAAACAGCTGTTGTTCAACCAGTTTCACACCGGAAAAGAAACCGAAAGAACTATCAATCAAGTTTAAGTTTTGCCGGTATGTTTGTTAGTACCTCACCAATGTATTAAACTAATAAGAACCTCAAAATATCCACTGAAACATAAAAAAAAACATGTATTCTGCTCGTATGGCATTCAAACTAAAGGCCAAGTTATTGATGTAAACACTTACCCGTGTCACCTTTCTACTCTGAAAGATTACTATTCACACCTAAACCTGTTTAGGACATAATTAATTGTTTGAATGTGTGGTTTCAGCCTCAACCACATTCTTGACATAAACTTTCTGTAAAAGCCAAGACTACTCCCTGAGGTCCGCAAACTCAGCCGTCCTGTCTGGTGAAGTTTAAACTAAAGCTCGAATACCTGTATGTTGTTCCCAATGTTGTATTTATTATTCAAATATCTTACTAAGTATCAGTGTATATGCAAAAAAAAAACCCTGCAAGTTGTTGTTTTTAGCTAAGTATTATTCGTCAAGGCTTTAAATATTATCCATGCCAGCAAAGGCGGCAAGTAACAAAGTACAAATACTTTGTTGCCATATCTGTACATTACTTAAGCATTTATTTTTTCTGAAAACTTTTGACTTTTATGCTCTACATTTTAAAACAAATATTTGAACTCTCCTCACATTTTAAAAACAGGCTTGTTACTTTAGTTTTTTTGCATTTGTGTTTTTTTTTTTTTTTTTTAGTAGTAGTATGATGCACGATTCAGTTAGTCTTGCAAAAAATCAGCCAGAAATCTCCTTCACAGGGTTACTTTTTACTTTATGTACATTTCAGAGCCTACTTTTTCACTTTTATTTGAGTTAAGAAGTCGAATCCTTCGGAGGCCTTTGTAGTAAAAGCATGATGGTGTCGAGCTGGTTTGACCCTTGTTTACTCAGCTTTTGTGTGCTGTCTTCAGAGCATTGTATCATGTTTCCTGAATAATCATTACTATCGTTTGAGAACCGTGGCAGGGATAGCATCAGAATGAAAACACCTGTCACAGGTATGTGACGGGGTCAGTCTGCATGCACGCATGCACATAGACACACATATACTTATGATAAATGAGAAAGCTACCTGATTTGTTTATGGTTCGTGGTGATGCCCCACCCAGTACTAAAAACAGATTATAATGCTTGTCAGAGTCTCCTGACAAGGTTTTGGGCTCTGGTCAAAGCAGGAACAAACACACGCATGCAGGATTGTCAGGCACAAAGGACAAAGCTGCTTTCTGTCGCAACAACATAATGTGAATAGGTAATCAGACAAACACTTTTGAATAGTATTGTTTTACTCTCGAAGAATTTATTTGCAGGATCTAAGTGTGTGTGTGTTTGTGTGTGCGCTTGTGTGTGTGTGTGTGTGTGTGTGTGCGCGTGGGGGGGTATCAAATGATGGGTGGTAATGAGAATGTAGTGTCGTCTCATGAGAGTCCATACACACACAACGCTCCCCCCGCACACACCCACACATAGCAGTCCATATATTGTTTAGTGTTTAAGTGGATGTGTGTGTGCACCTTTCCTCCAGGCACAGTGGTGTAAAGATGACCTCAGAGCCCTAGGCTCTGGGGAGTCACCTTATACTCAGGTGTGATATTACAGCCTGAGAAAAGCATGCTGGGAAAGCACAGGGTCCAAGAGATGCAGGCACCAAATGACAAGGCAAGAGCTGACTCACTTACTTTGTAGTAAAGTTGTGCTTCAGAAAAAATTCCTGCTGATTCAAGTAAATGGTGATTGAGTCTGCTCTGTGACAAAAGCTACATTCAGGAGACGTGCATAAAGCAAATACAAGTTACTTTAAAATGCATCTGACAAAACCTGCAAACTGTTTGTGTTGAGGGACTCCTGATCCACCGAGCAACTCCGCTTCCTAAAGTTATCATCTGAAAAAATATGATGAAACCATGTTTTTACATTTATTAAAGGCCCTGTTTATGAGTTTATGGCCTATTTAGTGCTTTATTTGTTCGCGACCTACATATATACTGCAACTGCATTGTCAACTCTGACAGCTATGTCAATAAACCTTGTCTCGTCTCAGGCGACGCACTCCTCTGCCAGGCGCCCTGAGATGCAGGCCAGGATTTGGCTGCTGCCTGGCCTCTGCCTGGACTTGTACACCTGTTCAATGGCTACCAGGTGACTCAGCGAGGGAGGGGGGCAGGGAGATAGAGGAGGACGAAAGAGAGAGAGAGTGAAAGGGCAATAGAGAGAGGGAGGGAGAGGGAGACTCTGGGTGTGGTGAGATGCCTTGAGCACATTCCGTGGAGCGGCCGCACCCTGTGTTTCAGCGTCTGTATACCTGCTAGTGTTTGTTATCAGAGTGTGATCATGTAAGCAGACACTTCTCTCTACTGACATTCATATGTCTGATACAATTACACACAGTAGTCTATATTATTGCACACAATCGTAGTCTACTCATAATACTCACAGAGCCGTATATGCAAAATGCTCTCATTTCACATCTTTGTCAAGCTGAGAGTTGCACATTTGCATGAATTGGAGAAAAAAAAAATAGGCAAATTGAGAGCCCAGAAACATGGCTCCTGCAGTTTGAGTGCGTAACTGTGGACGTTAGGAGGGCATGGGTGCTTTCAAACAGACACACCCTTGGGAGCATGGCTGAACACACAGTCATATTCATAAGTGTGTGTGTGTGTTGCTATCAGAGGGCGATGAAACAAGGTGTGTCATATCTAATAGGCGCGGTTAAGGACAAAGGACAACCCATTTAAAAGACACCAACAACATGCACACACACACACACACACACACACACACACACACACACACACACGTGTATACCTGTATCATGCCATGTTTTATGTCATGGTTGCTGGTGTACTTGAGTGCAAGCGGGTGACAGAGAGAATCTACAAGATGAGTAGTTGACAGTAAATAAAGAAACACCAAATGGAAGAGAGTTAAACAGATAAAGGGTTGAGACTGAAGTCATTTTCTTCTAATTACACAATGAATTAATGGTGGAATGAACTCGGGCAAGCAGAAAATTAAGAAAAATATGAAATAGTCATTCACATATTGGCCAAAAGCTTGAGAACAATCTGCCAAACCCAGTATTGCCTATTGATGGTTTATATATGTACAGTAGTGTCACTGGATGACTATTACCTGCACTGTGACTTTATGCTTTTAGAAAAACAAGCTTCCCAAATCCATCCCACATTAAAGAAGTGGAAATGAAGCAGTGTATCCTGCAGCAGTAAATCATATAGAGGAACTGTTGAAGTCTGCTGATTCAGTGTGTTGCCATGGAGAAAAACTACAAGTGACTCATTTATACAATGTTCCAGCAGAGAATATGTTTTCCAAAGAAACAAAAGTGAGTTTATAAAACTTTTGCTAAAAAAAATGGGCCCGTTATTACAAGATAATAATAGATTATAAACATAAAGTACAGTAGCACGAACAGAAGTGCAAGACAGAACACGTGTAAAGAATGGGTGCTAACATACAAAAACATCTCTGTTTAAAGAGTTTTGAGCAACAAACTTGTGTTTCATGAAGGCTACATAAAACAATAATGATCAACCATGACACTTTTGAAATACGCCACGGGGAGAGACTTCCAATCATCGTGTGTTCCCAGTGATCAACGGGTTTTGGGAGGAGTCTCCCCGGTGGGAAAGCCCTGCCCCGTAGGAGCTGCGCCGCTCCTTCCTCATTCAGCGCGCTGCTCGGTGACCTATGTGGCGGCAGCTCTGGAGGTTCGCATCCAGCCGACTGAGGCACTTAAGCCCGGGCCTGGAGCCCCTGAGGTATTGCGTCGCCCGACGTCTCTAGTTGGCAGTGGAGGGTGCGCGCCGGGGGGGGTTTCGGGTGGAGTTGTACCCCGGATCTCAGGAATGTGACGCACCGACGCGAAGGAGACGCACGTCGGCGGAGCGCGATCCCCATCGGTACAAAGAGGAGACACATCCTGCAGCGGAATTAGGAGGTACGGACTCGAGTGGAAATACAGACGAAGTTTGCAAAGTGGGAAACAAGAACAATCTCTACAGAGGGTCTATTATAGGCTATTCTATTCCATTGTGTCCTGCTCTACTCATTTATTCTATTCGACTTGTATCTTCTCTATGGAGGAACAGATCATCTTTATTATACGCTAACTGTTCCCTAACTGTGTCTTAGTTTTCTAATCTCTTCTATTGTGTATTGTCCTGGTTTATTATATCCTATTCTTTTAAATACTCCATTAATGCTGGTGGAATAGAAAAAAAACAGAATTCTGGTTACTTTCCCCACCAGCATCCTGAAGTTTATAGAGGATGAATCATCCAGGTAGCTGCGGCTGTGCATTGCAAAACCCTAAACTGTATTGTTATTCTCGTCTAAGTACACAGAAGGCTCCACTCTGGCTGGCACCGACAAACTGTGCAGCTCTTTCTCCTGTCCTTTGAAGGCAGTCAAGAAAGAGGAAAAACACAGCAAATTCTTTAGTTGGGACAGTGTGAGCTTTGTCTGCACTGTCGTAAGGGGATAAATCATGCTTGAAAAGGCAGACGCTTTGACTAGCATGTCTAACGCACTATTCTATGAATGGATCGCAGGTTGTCATTAAGCCAACTTGACTTCCCTCTAATTTAAAGTGAGATAGTACAAGATGCTTTTCCCACAGCTTGGTGTGTGGGGCGAGGAAGACACCCTCCACACGTCGTCTCCTATAGATGTTGATCTATAAGCTCTCATGGTATCTTTACAGCAGACAGAAACAGTCTGCATGGATTCAACCTTCACCTTTACTTGGCTCATTCAAAGTGACTCACTGGATAGGAATAATCCAACATGTGTTTATAATTTGAGAGCAAAAGTTCATAGTGCCAGCCGTTTTTTGTGTGTGTGTGCTTCTTATTATAGTGTTCATCTTGTCACACAAGCCATATGGTCAAGGCTGCATCCCATTCATAGCTTTGTTCTCATTGTATGTGCTATAAGGGCTCATTGTTTGTGGTCGTAAGCATGTAGAGTGTGTTTCCGAGGGAGAGAAACCGCAAAGTAGAAGCATTTTTATGTTTTACTGTTCGGGTTTTTTTCCACGCAAGATGACCGCAGACATTAAGGCAGTTGGAACAGATGACGAGGGCTGCAGCGGACCTGTTTTTCTAGCAGTGCTGCTACGTAAAACAAAGTTAGAAAAAAAAAAAAAATGGGAGGACAGGAGCTGCCATTCGTCCTCACAAACAGTATGCATTCGCCTGACCTTGAGCTGTCTTTTTGTGTAACATTCAACAGTCGCGCTGAGGTGTGATGATACAGAGAGAGACAAGGTGTGCTCTGTGTTTGCTCTTATCTATGTTTGTGTGTGCGTAAACCTGCTGAAAGTGGCACTGAAAGGTCCTGACAGGAGCGTCAGTAGATTAGCGGCTCATCCCTCCAAACCTGTTTTCAGGTATTCATTTCTCACTCCATTCACACCAAATTATCGCACAAAATGAATCAACCGAAGGGGAATGGCGGAATGTTTTTTTAGCGAGGAGTGTTCAGAGGGATGTGTGTCTGGTGACGAGAGAAAACAACTATTTTTTTAGTAGGTTTGTGTCTCCTCAGGCTTGTTTCTCTGGTTTACATGTTAAGACAGATACATGTTCTCCTCCCTCTCCTCATCGCCGGAATGCTGAGAATGAGCCATTCACACTGAATATTGGGTTTATCAGCCTTGGAGAGCTGCAAGCGGTTGCTGCCTGCCGACCCTGTGGCAGTGTAGTGTTTCATACAGGCTTTGATAATGGTGCATTTAGGGCAGGCTCGTCCTTGTGTGGGTAACTGAAAACTTTTGCTAACGGAGGAACAGAGAGAAAGATCCCTATCATCGTCACTATCTATGGTTTGATGCCAAGTGCAGTTGCTATAACAACAAACAAAGCAGCATTATTTGTTTGAATTTCCTCACCCAGGTGAGGTGTTAATCTTCTATTGCTTCATTCTGCAGCGACCCAGGAGTTCACGTGGGTGCATAAGAAACCTCTGGGTTCTCTTTAGTGCTGTTGGGCTCTGAGTCATCCACAGGTCATATTCACCTCAGGGTCGATTTTCACCAGGTTGCTATTTTCTTCAGGTGGAGTGTATTAATCATCAGCAATATTTCAAGTAAAAATGCTGAACATTGCTAACGCTCAGCTCCTCAGTTGTGTCTTATGTGATGATAAACTGCACATCTCTGGGGCTTTAGCTGCAGTCTTCTGTTTTTTTTTTGGTTGCCGTTTTTCTAAGGAAACAATTACATAATCAAGCAATTAAGCTGTTTTTGTAACTGAAAGGCAATAACAGCATTACAAACTATCTCTTAATGATGTGCATAGGCAGGAACACATCTCCTCGTTTATGGCTGTTATTATTGCTGCCTCAGCACTATTCACTTGTATACAGATCAAGATCCAGGCTGCTAGATTTCTTTAGAATACAAAACAAAACACATTCAAGGAGTGATGATTCTTCAATGTTAGGAACTTGGCAGGAGTAAAATAATTCCATGCAAAGCAGTATGTGTGTCTAACGTGCCTCCCTGCCCACTATGGAACTTTTAAATGGGAACAGCCCACCGCAAAGGCCCAACTTGCATGGCTCGGACTGAGTAAGGAAACAGGATGTCAGCCATTTTGCCAGCAGAAATGAATCACCACAGAGCAGCGTGTTGCAAGTTCTCCCCAGGCTAGGCTGGGCCAGGCTACCCGGTGACTCATCAGCCTTCTGAGAAAACCAAATTCACCCAGTGATTGCAGGTTAGGACACGGGGTCCTTTGCTATCACCACCGATCTCTGAAGCGAGAGTAGAAGTTTACAGAGAACACGTAACACACACACGTCTAAAGCAGGTGCAACACATCTACTCCTGCTCAGACCGCAGGTTACACAACTGATCATGTACCCAGGCTGTCAATCAACCATAGTTACTAAGGCTGTATGTTTCCATGGAGATATAAGCACAAAGTCAAAAACACTTCCTGTTTTGACCACATGCCACAAGAAGGGAAGAAGGAGCACATGCATATTGTTGGGATTAAATTTAGATTAAGTTTTTAAACAGTTTACTCTAAATACTGAAACTGTTTAGTGGTTGTTAACCCAGATCTCCACCATCAGATGGTGTAGCTGTCAGGATCACGTTAAATATCTATGATGGGGTGTCCTCTTGGTTGACTCAGCTGAGCTCAACAATAAGGATTGCCCGCTTGCCAAGTAAAATGCTGCTTTTGGGTTTGGAGAGAGAATTTGTATCTAATGAATAACTGAATGAAAGTCATTGCATTTCAAAAGTATCCATCTTCCATACCGTGATGTATTTCTGAGTGAAACAGGATCGACATGCCAGATGTTGGGATGTAATTTGATTTGATTGATGAACAGATTACAAGCTTCTCCAGCTCTGTGCAGAGCCGATTGATTGATGGATGGATGTCATCATATTATTGGTTGGTAATAGCTGATGTAAGCATATTTTGTTTTCCAGGAAGAAAAAAAAAAGATTGAGATTAAGTTAAAAATACGAAGAAATTATTTTTTTTATTCAGCATGTTAAATAGGTGCACAATATGACTGGATATGTCATCTAAAACGGTTAAAAAGGCACTTTTCATTTCATCTGCGAAGTGAAGCCTAAACCTCTCCACCTCTCTTTCCAACTGAAGCAATCGCACATTCACAAATTGTTATTGACAATGTTCCTTTCACTACCTCAAATTAAATCATTAGAAGTCATTGCATTGCTCACAGAATACTCGTCATGCTTGCTAAAGTTAATTTGTGTGCTGTGGCTGAAGGAGATTTTTCAGGATGAGGTCCGAGTAGCAACATGAAGTGTGACGCACCTGAATGGAGATTTACTGAGCAGAGATATGTGAGAACCTGTCTATGCACCTCTAAATGCCTTTCCCACCTCTCCCTTACTCCTCCCTTTCGCTCACCAGACTTTCTTCTTTCTCTTATCCTGTTGTTGTTCTTTGCTATATACAGTTTTTCTCCTAAGTTAGATAGAATTTCAGTTTATCGTTGCTGCTTTGACAAGCAGGATTTTTTGTTGTTGTTGAATACGACTCAAACGTGACATTTAACGGACAATCAGGGAGAGTGTGTGATGCCATAAATGAGAAGTACGTTATTTTAACTAACAGAGGCTAACTATAAAATTGTAGTTTTTTGTCTGGAGAAGTTGTGGACTATGTCTTTGTTTTGCTTGTTGTTTTATCTTTCTATTCTATGTGTCCAAGTTAATCTAGTCAAATAATATGTTACATAAGTTTTTAACACTTTAGTGAAAGTGCCACGGCCATTTTGTATTTGTATAGTATTAATATCAATAATAAAAACAAACCGTTAACCTCAACATAATGACTTATGATTCATAGAAGAATCTGCAGCTGCCTCTCAGCTGTAAGGTTAACCTTCAGTTGGGCGAGATCTGTCACAACTGGTTACGTTTGCCGGACTTCAACCACGTGGTTTTGTGTGCCGGTTAAGGTGTGTTAATGTGAAAGGTGTTCCCGTTGAACTTACACTGCAAGCTTTTCACTCGGCAACAATGGGCTCTTTGTGTACAAGGTATAGGTAATCTGTCTTCTTGTGTATTCTGAAGCGTTCTTCCTCTCACCACCCCGAGGAATATTTCGGTGAATTATGAGTATTGTATATCACGGATGCAGGAGTGGTGTGTTTTCTAGACACAACTACAAAAGCAATATGACTGAACACATACATTCGTGTACCTGCTCTGAGATTCTTAGGAACCCGTAATTCTATTTCACTAAAACAGGCTTTACAGACATCTGAACATAAGTGCGTCACATCTTTGAATTTACCAATATAACTTCTCTCTCACTGAATTTCTCTTTCTTTCTTTCTTTGTCTTTTCTGCACAGGTTCAAATTCCTCTTCTCTTACCGCTCCTCACACAAGCCCTGACCTTTGACCCCACCCTTCTCTCCAGTCATGGCTCACCGATCTCAGAGTTCATCGGTTGGTGATAACCCCCTCGACCCAAACTACCTGCCACCGCATTACCGTGAGGAGTACCGCCTTGCGATTGATGCTCTGATAGAGAAAGACATACAGGTAATGCTGCACTTTTAAACTTGTTTCAAATTAATATTTATTTCAAAAGAACTATTGGTTTTATGGTGTGGTTATGTATCCGTCACTACAGGGTTACTATGAGTTCCTCCAGAGCGCAGAGGTGGTTGGTTTTCTGGCACAGTCAGAAATTGAATTTATCAAGTCGACAATCCAGACCCCCAACCAGCCCTCCGGTGTCCCAGAGCTGACATACCACGAGGGAGGTCAGGAGGATGATGGGTCTTCTGACACCTACTGGCCGATGCAGTCAGACCTGGCTGCCCCGGGGCTGGACCTGGGCTGGCCAATGCCACAGCAAGGCTTCATAGGGCCCACGGAGGTCACCACTCTAGTCAACCCCTCCGACCCAGACATGCCAAGCATCAAGGAGCAGGCCAGGAGACTCATCAAGAATGCACGCCAAGTAAGTAAAAGGGAGGGCAAACAGGGAAAGTTAAACTTGTATATCCGGTTTGCTTTTCGTTCGGTATCTGAATCTGAGATCAGAGCATTCCAGTCATAAATGCCAACTTATTGAGCGCACAACAAAAAATATGCTACATATGCTTTTGTTTTTGTGCACATACCCTACATAGCTAAACTAAAAGTGGATGGGTGGGAAACTCCTATGATATAATAGTTACCAACAAACCATTACTTACTACTGATATGCTCGTTCTCCATCTTATCAGTATGTGCTGTACAAATGAAACCTTATCTCAGTTTGATCCTAGTTTTTATCTGCCACTGTCAACTTTGCGACCACTCCCTTTCAGATGAGCATTTAACTGCTGGTCATCAGCTAAATTTAAAATAGAATTTACATAAAGTTAACGTTGCCAAATGTCGCAAGCAAGTCAAATCATGTTGTTGTGGTGAGCTGGGACATTATCTCTATGACTCTCTTTTACTGTGACAAAATCCTGGCTCTCCTGTGTTCAGACATGCTATTGTTTAACACGCACATAGAAGACGGACAGCTTCAACTCTCAAACTTTGCTGAGGTGCACACAATATTTAAATTCAGTATACATTTTTCATAGTATCTGTGGACCAGTTTAAATTGCGTTACATCATAAGTCTTAACAGCCTACTTAATTATCACATTATCAGGCGATGTATATATATAATCCCATCACTAGTCCCATGAACATATTATTTACAGCCATACTATCAGCCATATTATAACATATTATCATCCTTGCTGATGAACGCAGTAAACAACTGTCTCCGCCGACTTTCCTTCAAATTGTGAAAATTTTCAGGTCTCTTAAAATATTACAAAACTACACTATAAAGACCATATTACTGACAAAATCCTAATTTGTTTTCTCGTGTTTGCTCTTCTGCCTCAGGTGATTGCTGTGGTGATGGACACGTTCACAGATGTTGATATTTTTGCGGACCTCTTGGACGCAGCAGCACACCACGTTCCTGTTTACATTCTACTGGATGAGCAGGAAGCCCATCACTTTGTCTCCATGGTCCTCAACTGCAAAGTCAACTTGGACCAACATCCTGTGAGTTAGAATTTTCATTACATTTTTCCAAAAGACTGCGCTAACAATTCACTATCCTTTGGCGTCTATAGAGTTTTTTTTATGTATTTACAACACGGAATTTCCAATAAAGCTTGCATTTGTCCATAACATGATTGAAATTTGGTTTCACAGTTGGTGCGTGTCAGGACTGTGGCAGGAATAACCTACTACTCCCGTACAGGGAAATCCTTTAAGGGGCAGGTGAAAGATCGTTTCCTACTGGCTGACTGCAGAGCTGTACTCAGTGGCAACTACAGGTGAGCCATTGAGTTATATTTATCAAGATTTCATTAAAAATTCTAAAGACTCTTGCCATTCATTCACTCATTATGTAGATGTCAGCACTTTAATGGCCTCCACTGTTATTTCTTGTTTTCTTACAGTTTCATGTGGTCCTATGAGAAGATCCACCGCTGCATCGCCCACCTCTTCCTCGGGGAGCTGGTTGCCACCTTTGATGAAGAGTTTCGCATTCTGTTTGCTCAGTCCGAGCCTCTAGTGATTGACCCATCCATTGGAGCGCTTGCTCTCTCTGAAACCTCCAGCGGTTACTTAGGCAGCCAGTTCGGTTTGAAGAGGACACAGTCTTTGCGTAACACCATTGGTTTCCGCAGGCAGCATGAGAATCCCTTATACGGAGACTCTGAGCGTAACCTTGCACTTCCTTTCCGAAGGACCGATCCCTATCGTCACAGCCTTGATCCTGGGGCAGGAATTACAATTGGAAAGTATTCCCAGCAACAGTTTCGCATGCAGCAGTCATTCCTGGACCAGGGCAGGTCCATCGTTTCCAGACAGATGGAGATGAGTAGCAGTGCCTTCCAGAGGCACAGCTATGCAGAGGGAACCCAGGAAAACTACTCGTCTTCGAGGCAATACATGCAGCGCAGAGTCATGAATAATCTAGATGAGACAGATTTCCAGAGGTAGTAAACCCTTTAAAACTACAACTGAATTTTTCAGAATAGTCACATGTATCAGCATCTTATGTGAGTACGTCTTCACACATAACAATAAATGTATCATCAAATAATTAAGAACCACCACATTTCTCTTTCAGGGAGCAGACCCGAAGTAGCCATTACTACAGTGAAGGACCTGGGCCGGGTTCTGGTCACGACCAGTACGACAGACTTCGAGGTCACCATTCACATCTCTCCATTGACCAGCATTCAGATTCAAGCTTTCGCTCAGATCTAGAGCCTCCACTAGGAAACCGAGGCTACCTTTCATCTGAAGACCTGAAAAGACCTGAAGGGTACCATGCACCGCCATTGGCTGGTAGGTATGGAGGAGATTCCAGCAATAAGAGGCCAACCATAGGCCAGGCGTATGCCTGCCAGAGCTCACCCACTCAGCTCCACCCACCAGAGAAGAAATCGTTTGCCAAACAATCTGATCAAGAGCATGATGAAGATGCAGATGCTAAGCAAGGAATGAGGAGTTGGAGAATTCACTCTTATCTTAGCACTTATGAGGACAGTGGCGAAGAAGGTCTGACTCAACCTTTGGGGCCTGATGCATTTGAAGATCCTCCACCATCCACTGAAAATTCAGCTCTCCGTTTTGGATCAAAGGAGCCACCAAATATTGTGAGACCACGGTTTGGAAAGCCCGTCTTATCTGAGGGTAAAGACTCTGCCCCAATGACAACCAAGGATCTGCTTCCGTCACTCAGGTCTGAGAAGGAAAGGGAGAGAGAGCTGGAGAGAGGTGCAGCAAGGGAGGTGGGTGTGGATGTGGAGATGAAAGAGAATCCAGATCTCTTCCTGTCTAAACACGAATCATTCCGTACACGTGTTAACCCACTCCTTCAACGTAGCTCTCGTCTGCGTTCCTCGCTTATATTCTCCTCTTCCAAGGCAGAGATGCACAGTGGTGGTCTGGGCCTAAAACCAGCCACAGAGGAAGACGAGGAATTAGACTCACTGCGCACTTCCTCGATTGTGACCCAGATCCTAGAGAAGAGGAGGTCTTGGTCCCGTGAACCTTCTGAATGGAGAAAGAAGGCTGAGGAAAAAGAGAAGGAGAAAGAAAGAGGGGAGAAGGAAAAGGACGAAAAGGAAAAAGTTAAAGAGCAGCAGCAAGAGGCAAAGGAGATTAGATTGAAAGATGAGATTAAAGCAAAAGAGGAACCTCAGAAAACATACGAAGAAACTGGCAAGAAATCTGAAGTCACAACATCATTGTCTATGAACATGAATGACCCGGCCAATAGACTGCAGTATTTCAAAGACTTGGCTGCCAAGAGAAAAGCCTCAAAAATGGGGACAGATTTATCACTAAAAGCCCCGGAGCCTGCTGAAAAAAAGCCAGACCTTTCTGATAAACCTCCCCTAAAACCTACAGTGACTCCAAAGACCCCAACTGTCTCGGTTAGCTCAGCAGAACCTGAACCAAAGAAGCCAGATATCTCTGCAAAACTAGCAGAGCTCACTCGCAAAACTTCATTTAGTTCCTCAAAACCACCCATAATCGCTGCCAGGCCTTCTGCGAGCCAACTGAAACCTTCTGAGACAACTCAACCTCACAAAGAGGAAAATGTGTCAGACGGTCAAAAGAAGGATATATTCAAGTCTCTAAAGCCCCTTCCTTCACCTAAGATCTTCAGGAGAGATCCGTTAAAGCTCAAAGTACTGAATCCTCGTCGCATCTCCTGTGGTGAAGAGGGTCTGACCACAGACGCTACAGATGCCGAGAAGAGCGAAATGAAAAAGAGTCGCTCTCATAGTTCTTCAACTCTGCCACGTGATGACTCCAGGGAAGGACTGCAAAAAGGTCTGGGATCCAACACATCCATCAACACAATTGGTGAGACAAAGGGTGAGGGTAAGACACTTGAATTCTTGAAGAAGCAGACTCAGAGGCTAAAGGGATTCCTGGGGCCCAAGGATAAAGAAAAGAAATCATCAGGAGATGATAAGGGCATGAGCACGGTCAGAGAGGTTACTGAAGATTCAAGCAAAAGTTCCTCAGCTAAGGATAAAGGATCTACCACTACCGACCAAACTACAGTCAATCACAAGACATCAACCAGCACATCTCGGTACCAGCCACCAGGCAGCTCTGTTCTGTACGGTAGCAACCTACGAGATGACACCAAGGTCATTCTAGAGCAGATCTCGGCCAACAGCCAGAAGAACCGACTGGAGCGAGAAGAAACAGCAGGGGGCAAAGATAGTGACGCTGTGGCGACAGGGCTGGAACGACACAACTCCGTAAAAAAGAGTCGATTTCTGCATCCACAGGGAAATATCCAGGAGCGGGAAGGATTACTGAAAAGGATAGAGAGTATGAGGAAGGAGAAGAAGGTCTACAGCCGCTTTGAGGTAGTCTATCACTGCAAGGATGATGTTTGTAATGTGGATGGGAAAGAGATATGACTAAAAGCAGAAGTAGCCTTAGGTGTAAACAATTAAAGTAGCAAATACATGTATTATTGGAATAAGAGGTTTAGATTAAACATTACTATTACTGCCATTCATCACATACATATTTTCAAATATCTCAGTTTTTATGAACACATCAAAACAAGCCCATGCCTCACAGAACAGGGTTTGGCAGGTTCCTGCAAACCTTAGACTGTAAAAGAACAATCTCTGCAGCTTTCAGAGCAATAAAAATGATCACATATATTTAAACTCATTACAAAAGTTTCAGTCGTCGTTAGATAGAAATGTACATAAACAATCATGTGTTTGGGTTCTTGAAAGCTTAGTCGTAGGCAAAACAGTCAAGGATTACCATGACCTTGATGACTGAGGAACTTTACAGACATGTCTTAGGGTTTTTTAAATAACTAAAATTACTCATTTACATGTTGTTTGAATGATTGAAAGTAGCTTTTATTCCAAAACAATGATAGATTATGTTTGACATCGCGTTTGCTTTTAAGCTGTGAAAATACATTTTGGTGGACGAGCTAATGTTCAGACCAAAATGGGTGGGAGTTCATTCACTGTTGCATTCATTGTTATCCCTGTTGTTCTGTTAACAGATGGGGAATACCCTGGGATAAAGATGGAGGAGACACACGTTTTATATGGAAACTATTTATGCAAGACGATCAAAAAGACTCTTTGCCCAAATGTGCCAACACCACTTTCAAAGTACCTCTGTGGCTCAACACTGCAGCCTCTCCTGGATTTTCGCACAAACTAATAAAACTTGAAAAGACAATTTCTAAAAATGCTGAAAACAAACTAAAGCATTGGGTTTGGAATGTGCCTGTGTGCCAAGACCTGGTACTTCTTTGACCGTATATGGCGACTGAGCGAAAGAAGTGACGACATGCATACTGGCTGCATGGGCTAATGTTTCACTAACAGAAAAAGGTAGGGTAATTTACCTATAACTGAACTTGTATGAACGTGACTGAGGGAGGGAAAGGCTAAAAGAAAGATGGTACGTATTGCACCCGGGGGACAGAAAATCCATGGCAGTTAAAAAACATGGGGGTATATGGCTGCATGTGTACAGTACCAGTGTTTCAACAGGTGTCTGTGTACTGTCGCAGAGACTTTGAAACTAAATGAGACAAAGCGTCCTTGTGGATCCATTATGTGCCAATGGCCCAACAAGGGCATTTACAATGCTAGAAGGGTTATTATTAACCTAGGCCAGAAAGCAAAGATCAGAAAAGCTAGAGAAATATAATGACATGATGTGAGAACATTTAAAAGCAAATCTGTGGAGTTTTAGAGAATGGTATAAGCAGAAATGTCTAATTCTAATGTTGAAGCAGAGTTTGGCTAGAAAGTGTTGCCTGTTGTGAACTTTAACTTTTCAAAAGGCCGGTATTCCATCAAGGTGTGGAGTTGTGGACCTCCTTCTCAGGGTTGAAGATGTCAAATAAGCATTCAGAGAGGGGCCTTCAGGCTTAGAGGAGTGGTGTTAAAAAAAACACCTTAAGTGTGCTAGTTTTTGTCTTGTGTAATGTAAATAAAATTGTTAAGCACTTGCAGTTGCCCTGAACACTAAAAAATAGACTTGACTCAAAAATGTACCCCTGTTGGTTTGTTCTTTTGCTGCTTTGTTTGAAATGAGTTATTACCTTTAAAGGAAAGGAAGAAAAAAAGTATAGCTGCATTTTGCAGTCCTGTAGCAGGGCCATGCCTCCTTATATAAGTCACTTAACTTCTGAGACCTACGCCCTATGCAGGACTATTAACTCCTTTGTTGATCTGTAAACACCAGTAAACCAAAGATAAGTTTTATGGTACGATTCCCAGGATGCTTGGGAGTTTCACAGGATATAAAAGCCAATGAATGTGTTGTTTCTTGACAGTACATAAAAAGATTGGAGGATCGATTGCTGTATGGACACTTAGCTTCTGGGTTTACAATGTTTTATGCACAGGATTATATTGTACATATTTATATACAAAAGGGCTTGTTGATAATCTAAATAACAAAGTAGATAATGATCATCCTCACTGTACAATCACAGTGCCTAGTGTTTATTTTTAATTCATATCCAAGTATGTGGTCTTGGCTGTAAAAACTAATTGGCATTACATAGGGGAAATCAGTTGCACAGGGTCTATGTGTTGTTGTTTTTTTTAAACCTCAGATAGTATTACTTTGTAATGGAAATACTGCAAAAAAAACATTTTATTAAATCTCTTTAAAGCTGAACATGGCTGTGTGAACATATATACAGTAATCGTGTAAATTGTAGTGAATGGTTCTACTGTTTTCAATTATAGGTACAAAAATAAACTCATCTCATTTGACAACAATGTCACAACAATGTTTAAAACGTTCTATTTTTAAATATAGGAACACCTTCATATTATATGAATACACAATATTTAATAAGATGAAAATAGTACCATACAGGATACTTGTACTGGCAACTGAACACCATTCACCACGCACAGAATTTTAAATATTTCAGGTTTCACAAATGCATCAAAACAAGCCCATGCCTCACAGAACAGGGTTTGACAGGAAACTACAAACCTCGGGCTGACATTTGTGAGATTTCAGGTTTTCAGCTGACAAAAGAATGATCAAATGCATGTAACTGGTAAGAAAACGAGGGACAGTTACCTCTGATTCTTTAAAACCACATAAAACATGCAGTTTTACTCCTCCTGAGTCTCAGCAGCTGTTGTCGCTGGCTGTTTCTGCCTCTCCATCTCTTCGAGCTCCTCATCGAGGCGGTGCAGCTGAGCCATCTTAATTTGTTCTGTAAGAATCGTAGAACAAGATCAGGTCAAAAGGGTTGGGAATGGATCAGAAACTAGATCTTCTGCGCTTGCAGAAGAATGGCTATACATTTAGTGAGGGTACTTACCAGCTGATAACAGTTGACTTTTTGTATTCTCAGCACCCTCTATTTCGTCTGGAAGCCTTTCTGGAGTCTAAGTTACAATTTGAAGGTTAACAGTCATCAACATTATCAACAATACGTCACATTTTCATCATTATGTTGTCAATGTCCAACTCATTTTTATATAAAATAGACAAACTTACAAAGGCATGTAGATTCTTATGCAGCTCTATCAGTTGATGAAGTTGGTTTTCAAACTTCATCCTGTAAAAACAAGGATAACTATATCAAAAATATGTATTAAAAGTGACAATTACGTTTTTTGTATTACATGTATATCACAGGGCTTTTATTAAGTACCGCTGCTTCCGGTGTTTAAGCTTGAATTCTTGGATTTCACATCGGTACTGCTCCAGCAGTTCCTCACTTTTCTTGTTCTGCATTACCTCCCTGCAAAGCACACCATTTGTCACTCTGTACAATGATTAAATATAAATCTAAAAATTCATGCCATCATTTCACAAGCTTTGAAAAATATTAATCATCGCTTTGACACGTTCAGTGATTACATCGCATCATATTCCTTGTATAAAAATATTTGACCCCACATAAAAATAAAGTAAATATACGGGTAATGTAGCCTATTACAATGCAAACCTGCTGTATGTAAAACTGGATATCACCACACAATCCTGTGATGGCACACAATAATGTGTTACAGCAATGATTACCTAAGGATGCTGTACAATCAATCAGACCGTATTTTAATGTTGTCTATTATCACTGCATACATCAAACTAGCACACTTACACACTAACACATTGTTAACACATATAATATTTTGATTTCTAAAATCCATCTTGGTGGTTATACTGTACATGCCACTGAATACAAATTATTTTACTAACACATTATTTCACTTAGTGAAAATTATTTCACTAAACATACAATCACTTTGTATGTGCGAAACGTGACGAATAACACTGATTATTTTTACTTAATATTTAAGTTTCAAAATATTTAAAAATGAATAAGCCATTAGACAAAACATTGAAAAATATCTTAATATACGGTAAAAAAAAAAAAAAATAGAAGGCCTGAAGAAAACAAATGTCCCAGTAAATCTAAAATACAGGTAAGCTTTGACACCAGACAATTGCTCAAAGGACAAAAATATTCTGCATCCTAATAATCTGCTGCCATCTAGTGTTACGAATCACAAACACACAGTTGGAGTAACATAAATGTTGATGGCCACTCAAAGCACACTTTTTGCAGCTGAAGACATTGAATCATTAATTTTTTTTAGCTGGTTAGTGCAGAGCTCACCTGACAGAAGCCTGCTCAGACTCCTCACACTGGAGCTGCAGCATCCTGCACAACTCTGGAGAAAAACATCAACAGATGACAAATATGTTTACAGACAGTCAACAAAAACATTAACAATTGTTTGTGTGTACCTTCTTTTTCTTTATGGGTTGCTTCCAGTTGGTTAGCTTCAGTGTGTACTGTAAAAACAACAAAGCCTAGTAATAGAGTAGCATTAATACATGGTACATAAAACATACATGATTACCAAGAAGATAACTAACTTCTTCTTTTAGGTACAGGTACAATAACTATTTGTATCAAATACAATAATTAATGAGGGTTTTGTGCCTTACAAGTTGCCAGCTTTTCCTTCATAGAATCCCTGACCAATATGAGCTCCTTAATTTCTTCCTCCTGGACCCTTTTATCTAGAACAAAGCAGTGAAATGGTTAATAACATTCAGACAATAACTTGTTGAAGTTGCAGCTGGTTATATTTAATTTATTTTTAACAAGTTTGATCAGAATGGGTCTTGTAGGGTGTTGCTGTTCCCTCAAGATGGAGATATTAATCATATCTCATAGTTCTCCACTCATCATGATCTGATACTCCTTGTAGGAGTAACAGGTAAGGATGTACCTTACTGAAGATACTGAACTAACGTTGTCAGAAAGACTATGTCCGTTACGTAGAGCTGTTTCACTCATGGTTTTAAACAATGGTAGCGTTCAACTTTTACTTTTTACATGTAGTAACATATGGTTGCCTAAACTTTGACCCTCTTCTATGTTCATTTGTAAAGATTTTTGTTTTATATGCTTTTCTTCTCGTTAGACGTAAAAGGAAACGATTGTTCATTAGCATACGGAGAGCGCAACCAGCCTTCTCATTGGTGGACATTCACAAAGCTTTTTATCAAGCGCAGTGATCCGTGTTGAGAGTTTTTCACATTGTACGATCAGTTTACCCCCAGATGACACGCTACACGCGGTCTAGGGATCATTTTAACTGATAGTTTTGATGTGATTATAGAAAAAACATATCGTAACTTACCACCGGAAGCGGAAGTGGAGCTTCTTACAAAAACAGCACAGGATATCACGCTACATATGGCTCTCGCTAGGGTTCGAGTTGAACTGTATGCGGTATTATAAAGAATAGGAAAAAAATAATTGCGATTATGAACTCATACTGACCAAATATCTTAATACGACAGCTAAATAATGTCCAAGTGCCGACATGAGCGCAATTCAACACGAAGAAGGAAGAATGTGACAGTGACTCCTCTCGCATCACTTTATATTCTTTTGCCCGAAAGAAAAATGCTTTGCAGTAGAAAGAAAACGTGAGGCAGTTGGACCCTTGTTTTGTTGTACCAATTAAATTCGATTTTTTTTTTTTAATGGAAAACAGTTCCTACAGTACAAATGACGTGGAAGTGCGTCACTTCTAAACTAACGTAGAAGAAAACCTAACTCATCTCTTCCGAAAGATGTCGCTATTGGGTTAAAACCATAGCTATAGAACAGCTACCTTGTTGCAGCCTCCTTAATTTGCCCATCAGCTGTTCAACTTTTGGCTCCTGCATTTCTCCACCTGACAGCAAGGCATGGAAATAAACATTGTCAGCCTTGTTTGGGGATTTTCAAGATTAGCTTCATTGGGTCTTTGTAAAACATTACCTTCTTCCAGTTGTATAGCTTTAATCAAATCCTCAAAGTTGAATCCTGTTAAACAATAAATGTGAACATTAAATTAGAGTTGGAGAGTTAGAGACAACAAAGTAAAGTTGTTGTCTCCCATCGTCACCATATCTAAAAGTAAGGTGGGTTCAAGTAAACTTGCAAGCCTTCAAAAACAATACAGCTATTTTCAGGTTTTGGCTGACTGAGATATCCTTACCTGTTAGCTTAGTTTTTAGCTAACAGTTAACAACAACTGGAGCCAACAATAACTGGATAACAGATGCTATAAGTTATGATATAATCATTAACTAGATAATTTAATGTAGGAACACATTGGCCACTATGCCAGCGTTCAGCTAAAATTTAAGTTACGTCGTCTAACCTGCCGGTTCACCCATGTTCATTAAGCCGTGGATTAATTTCTTTAACGACCCAGATAGCGGAAGTATACCTGAAGGGACCTGCGCACAAGGATGGAACGCCACGTTTGGCGCCAAAAGTGCGCGTGCACAGAAGCAGACTTATATGTACCCATATTTCATAATACAATTACAGATAACAGTTATGTTTGAAAAGTTACGTTTCATGGACTTGAAAGAAAAACGAGGCTTCCTATGGACTCCCACAGAGTAAAGCTCATCTGTAAAAAATAATAATTATGGTGTCATATTTACTTTTGAAGGCATAACAAAAACTCAAAGAAATACTAAAATATGCACATATTAAAACTGAAAAATTAAGCTGTGTTGCCGACAACTTATGCAATGCATTATGTAATAGCAGCAATGTTCATAAATGTATACTTTCAGTATTTAAGATAAATGGCTCACTTACTTGATACACAGATATTCTATCAGTGATCTGCTTCAGTTGGTTGATAGTATTTGCCAGGCTGATTTATAGGTCACACAGTACTTAAAATCAAGAACACAGTCAGTTTTCCTTTAATCAGAAAACGTCTCTGGGAGGCAAATGAACACACAAAATTAGACACCTTTACATTGCATCCGTTTTTAATGAAAAGCAAACAGCAGTGTAGAGGAAAGTGGTTCCACTTTGATTTAATGCAAATATACAATGCAAACAGACCTACAAAGCCCCAAAATTACTTTATCTATACACATCAAACCACAAAGGAGTTCTATGTACACCTACACATCAGTTAGATACAAACACAAGAGTTAAAAAAAGAAAGTCTAACAGGGCCACCAAACAACACTGTCTCTCCAAAACAGGAACACCTGTACAGTGTGCATTAATTAGCACATGCAAACGAGCGGAGATGGCCATGCAAGAGGAGAAAAATCTAAACAGAAGTTACAGAATAAAAAAATGTTCATGTTAAATATATCATTCAAGTTTTGTGTTTATGTGCAGTGAGGAATTTGGCTTCCATAAGCTTGTGAGCATAACCAGTAAAATTATGGTTTCACAATCATCTTAAGTAAATAAGTCTGTAAATATCCAAACCACTTATGCTGGTGTACCACCATCTTAAAGGTAACCTCAAAGCAACCCGTTTATCTACATCAACCTCAATAAATAGATAAATTATAAGTCCATCGTCCATCTTCTTCCTCATAGCTAAACGTCAGAAGCTCTGAACCTTCAACAGCTTGGTATATCAGAAATTCCAATACTTCAACTTTAGTTCACATTGGTTGTAATGAGAATAAATAAATACAGCACTAAATTTTCACTTCACGTTAATGACCAAATGATAGCAGAAGAGGATAGTAAAGAAAAAAGGGAAAAAAATAAGAAGGAGATATCTCAGGTTTGGAATCCTCTATAAACAATCATTCCAAAACATGAAAAGATATTCGTTAAGAATATATTGTTTTTAAATACTAATTTATGTTCATAATTGTCACATCCAACAGTGACCTTCATTCTTTTGCCATTAAAAGATTTTAGTTATTATACTTGGTAAGTGGGGGGGGGGGGGCATATACAGTTATACACCTAACTATTTACAGCGGTGTCAAGCAAGCTTGAGGTATTCCTCTGGTAGCTCTAAAGAACCATAACACATTTTCAGTAGTGTTGCCAATGTGGTCATGCAGAGTTATTTTATACCAGCGGGCTCAAAAGAAGAGACGGGTTTGGGAAAACAGACAGATTAAAAGTGAAGGGTATTTGTAGCACTAACTTCTCTTCAGGCAAAGCTGGTTTGCATAAACATCAGGCGCTATGGATACCTTCCCCGCTCTTTTTCAGTTTAATCTATGTTTAATCTAGCAAGGCAAGCTGAGTGCCAAGCATTCACAGGATAACATATTTTACACTGTATGAACGTAGCCAAACTAGTTGGGGGATAGGTAATATAGCCATCTGTGTAGAAGCAGACGACAGTTACAGCAAGCAGAGTGGGCAAATTGAGGGAAATACAGAATTTTTTTTTAATTAATGGCACCATTTTTATTAAATAAACAGTGCCCCTCTCAGCAGGATTTCATGGCAGGCTTCATCTGCTCGACATCACAACTGCCTGTTTAAAAAAACGTATATGTGTGATAGGAGAGGAAAGGAAGAGGTTCATGGGGGGAAAAAAAGTTAAGAAAAAGTTATCGGAATTAAAAAGCAAGTTAGCAACATTTCACAATAAAGGGAGGCATTCTGTGTATCCCTGCTGTTCTCTTTACGGTGCAGCCTCATTCACGGGATCGGCCCACAATAGCCAGGATGTAGAGGAAAATGTTGATGATGTCAGTGTAGAGGTTGAGGGCAGCAAAAATGTACTCCTCTGGGCTCAGAGCTAGCTTCTTATTGCCCAGAAGAAGCTGAGTGTCGACAGCCAAAAACTGCAGGGAAGAAAAAAGGTTGGAATTAGACATTTCAAAGAGGTTTCTACAGTTTGGATCCAAGATGAACAACATACAATTTTATCAGAAAACTGAAACTTACGCAGGTGAAGAGCAGGGCCCCCAGTGATGCATAGACGATGTGCAGGATCTTGTGGCGGATGAAGATGCAGAGGAGGGAGAAGAGGAACAGCACGATCAGGCAGACAAACAGTACGCCCCGACAGGAAGTGAAGTCATACTTGCTCTGTGGAGAAGAAGGAGAGTAAAGCAAAGACAAGATATTGGATACGACTTAGTTGTTTGAACAGTTCATGAATTAAACCTCTTGAGTCTAGATTGATTTTGTTCCTTTCTCTCTTTGTTTAACACCTTTTAAACTCTTTCAACTTCAAATGCATGGGATCCTTTTTATCAGCACAAAAGCAACTTATCAGTCTGGCTTCTTATTTTTTACAGGAACCCAAAAAACATGAAGAAAATGACACATGTGCAGATAAACATGTTTAACTCTTGTCATTGTTAATCCCTAAAGGAAATTAGTAATTTAGAAAAAAAATTTACATCTAGACGATATTCTCAATGTTGCTTTTGAACCAGAGGATGATGCTTGTCTGTAGACATTTAAATACATTTATTCAAACGGCTGTTGTGTGTGCCGACCTGTAGTGAGAAGAGCACGACAGTGAAGCAGACCACTGCAGTTATGCCTACGGCAATAATGACAGTCTCTGTGTCATAGAAGCTGGCGATCATGCCCACCATGTAGGAGAGGCTGAGGGTCAGGATGGACTGTAAGACAGAGGAAACACAAAGTCAAATTAACTCCACGTGATGACGGGTGATAAGTCAAAAAGTCAACAAATTATACGGCCTTTATTATAGATGTTTAGAATATAACAAAAAACAACTGATGTGAAACTAATTTATTTGACTTAACACATAAGTGAATTGATTTACAGATAAAAAGCATTGGTCTATTTCTGTTCACATCTGAAACAACTGTATATGGAAATATTGTAAATAGCTTAAACAGCAGAAGTAAACATTAAATCGGCCAATCATTATATTCCAGACCTTATTAGATTTTCCTGCCTTCTCAGATTTGTGTTGTGGACTTGTTCTAAATCTGTGCTAAAACTGTGCATGGATTATTTGTCTTATAAACATGCTTTACAATGGCTATTCCATTCTTTTTTTACGCCTTGGTATTAAGGCAGGGTCTTACCAGAGCAACCAAGTTCCAGGGGTGCTTGCGGCGGAAGTCTCCACAACAGCTGAGGACAATTAGAGACACAAAGAAAACTGCATAGGACACATAGTACGTCCACGGATTGCGTCGCACAAAGTACTTGGCCTCGTCGACAAAGGTGAAGACGGCAACGAAGGAGAACGTGACCAGCAGCTGCACTGTGAGAACCATGAAGACCTGGTGGGAAAGAGGATTGAGGATATTAATGTAGTAGTATTACATGCTATATTTAATTTCTCATGAGAGCCATTATATCTATTTCACAAGTCAAAGAACCCACTTTTCTGATGAAGGCTTGTCGGATCGTCTTGTCCTCAAAGCCAGAGTTGGTGAACTCCTCATTGTCGTAGTAAGATGGGGGCCCATCACCATGGTAACCAGGGCTGCCGGCAGGTGCTGGTGAACAACAATAACAGGATAACAGTTTGTTTGTGTTTTTTTTTAAACATCTGAAAAGCTAAGCAAAAAAAATGGACATGTGTCTGTGGTGTTAGTGCACTGATTTTTAGTATTGATTTACTCAATGATTGCATTGCATGGAGCAAGCAATGTGTTACTTTGTTGACCTGGATCATGTACACAGTTCTTCTAACAGCCACAGGACTTTAGTGTCCAATTACAGAGAAAACATCCAAACTGTTAACTTTCAAAAGGAGAACTGAGGAAAGGTTTTCAAAATGTGATAAAGCAACACAATTTTATCTGAGCGCATTGGTTTTTGTGGCTGGACAATAAGCAGAGTCAAATGACATGATGTGCTCACTTTCATAGACACAATATTTGGCTAGCTCATGGTTTATCGTCCCAAAGACACATTCAGGTATTTAATAATAAATAATAAGCTGGTCTAGATAGGGAAGTCTGTTCGTAAATGGCTCACATCTTTGGTTTAACCACTCACCCATGGGATCTTCGGGAAAGCCTGGCTGTGCATGTCCTTGCTGATAAGGCCCCTGAGGGTAGGGTCCCTGTGGGTAGGGCATCTGAGGGTAAGGCATCTGAGGGTAGGCACCCGGGGCAAAACCTGGGCCTGCCTGGGCAAAGCCTGGCTGTCCGTAGCCAGCGGCTGGTGGGTATGGTCCCCCTGGGGCTTGGCTGTAGTTGGGAGGGGGCACGCCAAACCCTGGCTGAGGGGGTCCATAGACACTGTTATGAAGTGGGTTGTTCTCACCCATAACAGGGTATCCACTCTTGTCCTGGGACATGGTGTGGGGGAAGACTCAATCTGCAGCTAGAACAATCTATGAGAAGAGGATTAGAAGAATTAGGATTAGTTTGCTTTAAAAAAAACATCTGCATCTAGCTCAAACACATTAAACTGTAAATCTAAATGTTCACAGTATGGATATTCATACAATTTCAACATCTTTATTACATCTCAAAAGTCCCAGAAGTAAGCAGACAAAAAGTAATGACGCTACAGTATCTAGGCCAAACTGGCAAAGACACAAGCACTGCATATCTTTAATTAAAATTGTGACTTGCAATCAAACAATGTTGCAGGAAGAGCGGACAGAGGTAGCGAGGCACTTTCTGAATCCCAAAATAAAATCCGGCTACATAATCTCTGATTTTTTACCCTCCTTTTTGGATTGTTTAGGTTGTGCTAAATGTGCACTTTGTTCCTGCTATAACAGATAAATTCAAAGTGATTGTTCAATCAAAGTCCAGGGCTACAGGGGATGAAATGCAGTTAACCAAGGCCTTGAAATGGATCAGGAAAGACCTGCAACCAGAGCATCAAAGAGAAGAATCAAAAGAAAGAGAAAAACAGTGTGACATATTCATCAGATTTCTGTAACCAATATTTCTCATACTGGGTTTACAGTCAGGGGTGGACACTTGATTAAATGGACCCAGAACCATCTACTGCAGAACACCCAGCCAGACCGCAGAACACCCAGCCAGACCTGCCAACCAAACGCCACTGAAACGGAGGGAAAGAAGGTGCAAGCTATGCTAATCCAGCTAGGAGGACCCAAGGCTACAACACTGCCCAGCCTGCACATCTTTACAGAGAACTGGCTCCATCATGGCATCCTGGCTCAAGATGCACTTGGGTGATCCTACTATTTAATGATTCATCTTGGGTGTATGTTATATTAGTGTTACCAATTTGACACCTATTGTGGTATTTAGGGCTACAACTGCTAATAATTTCCGTTTGTTTCAATTAGTCTGCTCGTTATTTCCCCTAATTTCAATTAGCTGGTTAACTGTCAAATAGTAAAAATAAATAGACCCTCACTTATCCAGAATCTATCAGTGACATAATCAAATTGTTTTGGTCTGATCAAGACAAATTTATTCAGCTTATTTTAGACATAAAATAAAGAAAAGCTGCACATCCTCACAATGGAAAAGCTGTAACCAGGCATAACATAGTAAGATGACCGAGTTCGTTTGTGCAGATATTGTTACCACGGACGCAGGTGGCGCCTTAGTAACCAAATGTATTATTAATTGGCTTTGCTTCAGGAAGAGGCCTGACATATTGGCCATTACTGCAGTATCCCTCCCTCCACCAGGTTCCTGCACAACCCGGTCAACAGGTTTCTTACATCGCAAACTACAGTAAAATGCTGCATCTACATGCATGACACAGAGCTGTACACGTGAGCACACCAAGCTGTCTGCAAAGTGAGGTCAGACTTCCAAGGTTGATGGTTGCTTTCAAGTGTGCTGTGTGCAGGTTCCATTTAAAAGGCCTGCGGGAAAACGTCTGCCAAGTCGGATGGGAGCCAAAAGCCATTCCCTTAATTGCTGACTTTAAAAGAAAAGCTTGAATCTGCAGTGGACAGACTGTAAAGCAGTGCATAGGCCTATGTTCTGTAAACTACAGCTACTGTACATTACAGTTGTGTATATAATGCATATATAAACACAAGCAAACACATTCTTCTTCACAGTCCTCCTGTAATATTTTACTCACACACACCCAGCAAATTTATATTTAAAAAATGAGTATGAAAACATCTATTAAGTGGCAGATAGAAAGCTAAACATCATGGGCACGGTTTCTCATACTCCCTCCATTTTCTCCTCCCCTCTTTCCAGGCCGCAAAGTAAGCGTTATGCAACACAGCTCTATTTCGCCCTGGCAAAGGCGACCAGACTCCAGTGTGCATCCTCATGATCCCTGTCTTTCCATCAACGGGACAGTGCAGTGAGAGGCTGCCGACAAGCATGGCGAGTGCTGGCTGTGCTTCAAAGAGACAGTCTCCATTAAGACCATAAGAGATTACAATAGCCTCCTGGCTTTCCAGACAGCAATGGTTGTGTAAGAGGGGCAAATACTACAATGAGTACAATTTGCCTAATTACTTGAAAAATCTGTCAGTGAAATGTTTGCACTGTAGTCAATATTGGTTTCTCTTAAAGGATCATTCTCTTGACTCAAAATGACAAATACTTAATATTCTGTAAAACATCCATGGTTTGGTTTGCTTGCATCACAAGTGACACACACAGTCAACATGTGATCCCCTCCCTATCGAATGTCTGTGTAAAGCATTTAAGTGTGTAACTCAGGACTTGGAATGATCTGTCACCGATGTCATGGCTGAGCAACAAAGGAAATAATAATTGCTGCTAAACATCGCAACTGAGAAGCTGTCACAAGGGAATATTTGTCATTTTACTTAAATACCAGACAAACAAAAACTTTGTCATCAAATTATTATTTTGTAGAAATTCAATCGACAATAATCAAATAATCCCCCAGTCCTTATTCACAACTCCAAATTGTAGTGGAGATTTCACTGAATTATCCATACTGGTCCGTTTTGAGACTTTTATCCGTGTATGACAGATTACCTTCAAAGTATCACACTACACAGTCAAGAGAACGTCAGAAACGAGCATGAGCTGGGTGAGCTAGTTCAGCAGTGATGGCCTGCTCAGATATTTTGACAACAATACATGTGTCATAAGACACTGATAGCTGTAATCGATTAAAAAGTACTTGATTTATTGATGTAAAAATGTAAAAATAAGTAAATAATCAAACAACCCTGGTCTTTCTCATAGAATAACAACACCCTTTTTAGAAGAATAAAAGGCTAAGGCTCTTTAGTAAATTACTTTAAAAGCCAGTGCCCACACTCCAGCTACTCAACTCGAGTGCACAATATTCATTCAATAACCGCAATAATTTCACTTCCATGTCTGTGGTGAAAGTGTATCCAGTCAAGTCACAGTCACTGTTTTTTGGAGAGGGGTGAGTCAGTTTGAGGCACTGTTGTGTACAGCTTTACAAGCATTACGTGGTTGATTTCAAATCCTCTTAGGAGAGACGCCCCAATGCTAGATGGACAGTGCCACTATCCCTGGCTTCTGCTGATAGCTATCGCTAGGGGAATTAGGTTAAAGAAGGGGGGTTGGGGGGATTCAGTGGGCTAGCCAGAGAGCAACGTTAACACAATTAGGCTAACACAATACCTCGACAAACCCATATACAACATAGTATGTGCATGCCTGAGCAGCACCAGGAAACAGTAACAAAACAGGAAGAGGCATTGGGGCCTACACAGAGGTTGGTGTGTCAAAATACGTGGTGCAACAAAAGGTTAAAAATGAGGAAGACTTGAATGAAATGTAATACCAGTCACACAGTCATATGATGCGTTTCTAATTCTGCAATAAAATGTCTCACGCGCTAGTTTCCCACACTGCATCAACCACAGAACCAGTTTAATTTTACTCTTCAAAAGCACTCCAAAATGATAATGGCATTTCATGAGTGCTGTTATGAAATTTCCACTTGGCCCACCTGGTAGATAAATCCCCCATTGAGTTGCAGTCTGCCTATCTGACAGCCAATTCAGCAGTCTGGCAATATTTTGCCATTGTAACATGCTGTGTCTGTGGCTCTTGCCATCTCAAACTCGCATGCACTTTGCCTTGTGACCGCATGTTAGCATTACAAAATGTAACAAAATGATGGTATTCATAACAACATGAACGTTCATAGTTTCTCACGACAATATATCATAATTATTATAAGGATAACATTTTCATTATTAGTCCATTTTTCTGGTCGCAAGCAACTATAGACATTGATTGCGATTAATTGCCAGGATAATCGTAAATATCATCACAAGCGACTTGGAAAAGCTGTTAAACAAGTTAGACAAGTGAAAAAAAGAGACTGATTTTAAAAATTCAAGAAACCAAAATACATATCCTTTATTTATCCAGGTCGATATTATGATTTGTGGTCAGTCATCTTATTTAATATTGATTCTTTCACTAAAAAGGAAGTAAAATATCTGGAACACAATAAAAATATTTGTGCTTACAATTGCCATTATATCAGTGGCTACAATATAAATTCAGGACTTAATTTAAGTCGGTTTGACAGCCTGATGGTGACCCTACATCAGAGAGACCGCTTACTAGAATCACCTTGTTCTGACATTAAATAACCCCTGACACTATGAAAAAAACCCATTCATTCAAAAACCTCCACTGTTAAACTGTATCACAAGGAGAGCAAACTAATTTTCCCCGCATGGAATCACGCACATGTCCTGATAACAAGTGGTCAGGGAAGAACAGAGAGGCTGTTTCTGTCTGAGTTGATAAACATTCTGATTACTCGAGGAGAGGCCGGATGCTGAGATAGCAACGACACATAATCAGGATGTCTCCGAATTACAGTGGCATTAATATTGTTATTGCAATTTTGCATCTTACTCGACCTGGGGTACCTTGATTTGTCAGGCATTACATTTCCTTGTTTAGCCCCACGACTGACAGGTCAGATTATTTAATCAAATAGTTTCTCAGATGTCTTTCTGTGAAATTTTAAGCTTGCAATTAATGATCATTTTCATAACCGATTAATCCAATTTGTTCTATAAAAACGTCCCTCATAAGGTGGCATCTTTACATGTCTTGTGGTGTACTACACAACAGTGCAAAATTTATTCAGTTAAAATAATATAAATCAGAGAAAAGCTGCAATTCCTCACATTTAAGAAGATATTCAAGTTTACAATTAAATAAAAGAGAGAAGAGCAGTTCATCCTCACACTTCAGCTGAAACAACTGGATGTTGTGTAATCACAACTGTGTGAATGTATATTAATATATATATACCGACAGATGAAAACACCAACAATGCAAGGGAGACTACAGTAAAAAATACCAATCTGCAAAATAAAAGGATAGAGCACGGTTTAGGGGCTCAGCCAGAGTAAGGCAATGAATCCATCATAAACGGTGAGCCTGATATTCATGGTGCACCTGCAGCGGGCCCACCTCCATCTCACGTTAGGCCCAACCAGCGCAGACAAACACTGCGACACCGCGACTATTGGTCTAGTCAAAAATCACAAATAACGGCTCCGAGCTATCAACGCCGCCATTATAGTAACACATTGATCAACTGGGACTGATTAGGTTATAGATAACTCTAACGTTAAATGAACGGTGAAGCTTTTATGTTTTTAATATGAAAGCCAGACGCCGCCCCCCTCCCCACACGTTAACCTTTCTGCTCCGTTTAAATACGGGTTCTTTCTGACTCACGGTATGTAATTGTTAACTAGATACGAACCGTTGTGCTAGCAGCATCTGTTTTGTTGATTCACCGCTTTCTATCTGCTAACGGTTTGCGACAGGCATAACGCTGCCCGTTGCTAACCTCCACCGTGCACGCTAGCTCCCTTATTTACAACCAGCATATTTAAGAAGAAAATAAATAGGATACAACACACGATGATGTGTGGTTTCACCAACCTCTAACACGTACCTTTACTGTGATTATTTCAGAGTAGCTGCCGACATAAACTCTTCCTCCCCTCGTCTCTGTGTACTCAGGCTGTGGGAACAACTGGGTCGAGAGCTACTGACGACGCCGGACGACGCCGTCACGTGGTGTGTGGGAACCTCCGCGTATACGAAGCGTCTCTGCTCCCACCATAATGACGCACTGTTTTTCGTTAGGGTCATATGACCGGAGGGGGACAAAGTCTGGACTGGCTTTACAAATAAAATACTGCGATCAAAATATCTAGATAGAGGAGGTTTCTGCGTTGTGCATGACAATAGTACTGTATTTATTTTTTAAAGGTACTTGTAATTTATTGAGTACACCCATTTAATGTTAATATATTCAACTCCACTACTATTCTGACGGAGTTAGAAGTAGTGGAGTTTTGTTCCACCGCGTTTACTTGACTGCTGTGGTTACCAGTTACTTTGCAAAAGTTTTAAATAAATTAATAAGTGAATTGTGATATATAATTATAGATTAAGCAGCTTTGCAGTATGTAGATTTGTTAAAATAGACCCACCTTTTATAACTGCAAAATTAAAGTGATGGTTACACATAAATACATCAATAATTATAATCCAAACAATAACAATATTTTTTTTTCTGAAATGGTTCATTCTGAGTATTTCCACATGTCTGTATCACTTCACTTTATCACTTCTAAATTAAAAGAAGATTACTTTTTGTACATCTGACATCTGTAGGAAAGATACTTTCTATTAAAATTGTGCCTATAAAACTTATAAACACACACAGAGGACTTGTGACCTCAAAAATCAAAAAAACAGTATCTACTTGCGGTTCAGATGTTGATGAGTTGTTAGCAGTTCCACAGAAGAGTCATTTTGATAGACATCTAATTATTATCAATAGAATTTAAATACTTGTTTGAGGCCCAAACAAGGCAAAAATATCCAATGTTTATTATTAAACTTTGTCATCCATGTCTGTTAAAAATTAAAACACCAATCTTTTTTTCTGTACAAATTAAAAGGAAGAACAGGAAGAACATACATACCCACACACACACACACACACACACATACAAAATATATATATATATATATATATATATATATATATATACACACACACACATTTGCTATATCATTGCTCGTATATAATTAATTGCTGGTAAAATTTCATAAATGTAAAACAAAGTCACACTGGATTTTTGCAAATACGAATTCAGTGTCACAGACAGCGACATATGTGTCTCCATGAATACAGTCTATTAGTATTCAAGAGGTGTAATAGTCACAGTTCACAGTTTCTTTTGACAAGTTCTCTTTTAGTTTGCCTTTCGTGTGTGTGTGTGTGGGTTTGTGTGATCAAACACAGGCAGCACCCAGCTGCTTTGTAATGAGAGCAGTCACTGGTTGGAAGGGCGACTTCGAAGCAGACTGTCCAGTTCAGTCTTGTTGATGGTACCATAGGCCTGGGAATAGCTGCCCAGTTTGGCTCGGGGGTCACCTGCAGCTGCCACATTACAGTTACTCTGAAATACTTTCTTGCTGAACCGTATTTGTGGCCGAGCCTGACGAACCTGAGAGTTGGAGCGCTGGTTCTGTAATGGGAAGACAAAGTTAGTTGTGCCATTCCATCTATATCTAAGTAAAGCCACAAAGCCTTAAAATGTCCATATATTTCCCTGCTTCCATGTTTAGCCGGAAATTGCTTATTGCCATTAAGTAACATTTTATATGTGGTAGACTGACCAGGCGTGCAGATGTAACGTATAGCCCAGAGGACATAGATGGCTCATCCTTGCGAACCAACTGGTTGTTCTGGGGTTGGTTTATGGTTAAGGAAAAGGAGTGGTTATGGCTTACAGGGGCTGAGCGACCACGCTGGAGAATCTGGTCCATGGACTAGTGAGGGTAGGGATAAGAGACCAGTCAACATAGAGACAGAGCCAGAGAACGATCATGAGTCAGAGAGAATGCAAGACACCAAAAATAGCATTGATATCAATAGGAAACAAGATTACATCACAGCAAGAGAAAGCGAAACTAAACATGAATTGGACTGAGGTGCGTTGCTTACTACAGTAGTAATGGTGCCCTCTGTTGGTGATGTTGTTGCACTTCCAATACTGGTCTGTCCCACTAGTTTCCTGCTGGCTGCAGTGGAGGGGTAGTAGTGAGGAGGACCAGCAGGACTCCGAACAAAACCATCTGAATGGAGAAAAGAAGAGTCTGTGTTTTCTATATGAGGTCTATAAATACTGTGTTTGAGAGATGTATGTAAAATAAATGTAGCTGTATTGTTTAAATTTCTTTGTGAGGGCATGAAAATCAGGGCTGATACAAAGTTTCCGTACTGATACCAATATTAATAAATGCAAATTTTAAAAATCAAATACTGATAAAATAAAAACAATTCACAAATGCTAATATCATGTAAGCAATCCAGAGCCTCTGAAATCATTTTACAGTTATGGTCACAGAATCACTCCACCTCCTTACTACCCTATTTTGTCTGTGTATCATTGGCTTAAAAAGGGGGGACAAAACATCCAATTAAAAAAAAGGTAAAAACGATAGCATTTTTAAAATTCCCTCCCAAGTGATGAGGTTTGTTGTAAAAAATAAACTTTAGACATACTTGGGGCATGTGTGATGGGGTTATATGTGAGTTTTCCCAAGCAAGGGCTCGATAAAGGACTTGTCTTCTCCACAGCAGGCGGGGTTGACACGTTCACAGGCCCAGGTTGAGTGACGCCTGGATGTAAAGGCCTGTGGTTTATCTCTTCAGTCTTTTCATTTTGCGGTTCCCCCTCATGGTTATCATCCCTGTTTGCTGCCACTGGTCCCGTCTCTACTTTATCCTTCACATTGGGCTTCTCAGTGCTACTGACACAGCATCCATCCTTTGACTGTGTCAGTCGTAGCCTCCCCGGAGTAGTTCTGCTCTCCAGCATCATCTGCAGGTAAAGAGGACCATTAGGTTTAATCTGTGTAATCAGATATGTAATATGGATTACTGTGGAAAGATTAAACCCAATGTTGCCTGAAGAACATTTATGATAAATGTTTTACCTCATACAGTTTGTTGCGGTATTGAACCACAGATAACTGTACACCATCATCCACCGCCAGCACTACATCATAGTTAAGAGATGGCTCCTTGGCTGGATTATGAAACCTCCAGAGAGGGAAAACACAGTTCAGAATGAATGGAAGCACTTAATGGTAATAAAGTGCTGTCATTTATCACATATCAATCTCTATAAACATGATAGGTAGCAAAGCATAAAGAAGAAATGATTGATTCTACCTGTTCTAAGCACACAAAAGAGAAGAAAACATACTTAACCTACATTTTTCGGAGAGGGAAAACACAGTTGCTAATCTATGAATTAAATGTAATGCTTAATTCTTAATACCTGGCTACATATGGGTGTTGGAGGGCTTGCTCAGAAGTCAATCGCTTGTCTGGGTTGAAAACTAGCAAACCTCTCAACAGGTCCAGAGCATCAGGAGGCACAGACGGCTGGAGAAGATCCTCCAAAGGCACCTGTGGTCTGGTAAAGGAGAGAAGGGAGATGTTTTAAAGAGAGCTCCAGAGATTAAGCATTGCAATGCTTTAACGAGTTACGTAGTATAGGTTTTTTTTAAAAAGGATATAAATCAATATAGCAGAGAGATATCGTCTTTACTGTGTACTTGTCTTGCTTGTCAAAACCTAGTGCTTATATTACTCATAATGCCACCCAATGCAGTAGCACTCCCCCAATATCTGTAAACAGAATTTAATGGGTCATTTTTTTTGTTACAAACATCAGAAATAAAGCAAAGCTTTGGAGGAAGATCAAGCGGACATTTCTACTTCTTCCTCACTCAAATATCTCATTATTCGCTGCAACACATTTGCAACACACCCTTTTCAATAAAGGCCATCTTTCAAAGCTCTCATTATGGTTTGTGATTTTTTTGCTTCGTCATTGCTGCATCACTACATCTCTTCTATCTTCTCTGAGCAGCTATAAATCAGCCCCACCTCCACTTGAAGGCTCTGAAGGCTTCCTCATTTCCCAGTGGAAGAGAATTTGTTATTGTCGCCCTCAAATCTAAGTCAGTCTAATCTGACTGAGTGGAATTCAACATATGCATTGTTGGTTATTTATCTTTACATGTAAGCTACATGTACAAAGACATGTAGCTTACATGTAGAATTTTCACAACATAAATAATACAAAAGATTTTCTTACTTCAGTAACATTCTCTGAATGACAGACGATCCATATTCAGACTTGATTGCAAGAATATCTGGAAAATTGAATTGCATTTAATTAACTCATGGTGATGAATGCTGCCCATTACTAAAAGTACATTTCATCTGGAGTTCTTAATCACCTTCTGGGCTGGGGTGTGGTATGGCACTCATGATCTTCTCTATTTGGTTGATGGTGGATGTCCCGGGGAACAGGGCTTTCCCCAGCAGCATCTCTCCCAGAATACAGCCGAGGCTCCACATGTCCACACCTTTAGTGTACCTGTGGACAAGAAGTAGTCCTCTTACACTCTAGTACACTCATAACTCATTTTCCACAGGAAAATACGGTCTGTGGTATTCAAATGCTACCTCCTTCATCACTGTTAGATAAACTGCTGTGAAGAACATGCACAAGACGAAGATGATGTGGTACAGATACTGACAAACAGAACTTCCTCACAGTTGATACCTCGTAGATCCCAGTAGGATCTCAGGAGCTCGGTACCACCGCGTCGCCACATACTCTGTCAGTGCTGGATTCCCACTGTCCTCCTGGATCTGATTGAGTGATCTGGCCAAGCCGAAATCACACAGCTTGACTACACAGTCGGTGTCCAGCAGCACATTGGATGGCTGTGTTGTCACAGGGACAATGATAGTTTAGTATTCACGATATCTATCGTGTACAAAGGGGTCAAACAGAGCAGCTTGACCAAAGTATGGAAACAGAATGCCCAAATAGTGGGAAGAGGTAGGATAGCAGACAAATAGGAGAAAAGGAGGGATGAAGTTCTAGTCTCAAGGGTCAGAGGCCATTAGTGTAGCCATGTCAGTACATTACCTGCAGTTTTGTGCAAGAGTTATTGAATGAAATTACATAAACACTGTTTTTTAGACATTATTGCTGAGATTTCAACTATCTTAATAATGTATTTAACCTTAAAGGCAAATTTTCTTCATTGTGAGCATTTGCTTTTCTGTATTTCATGTCAGCATTGTTTGAATATCTTTGGCTTTTGGACTGTTGGTCCAACAAAAAGACAAAATGAGAGCACATTTTGTTACTGGGATACATTTTATAATAAATCAAAATATATACACTTGAAATACTAATAAATGGAATCACAACTAATGCTGAATACTGTCCACCTGGCGTACCTTTTGGTCCCTGTGGATAACATTTCCTGAATGCAGGTATTTGATGGCTTTGAGGAGCTGGTACATCACATAACGTTTGTGGATGTCCTTCAGTAGGGTGCCTTTTTTTATCACTGCATGCAGGTCGGTGTCTGGTACAAAGTAGAAAGCAAAAACTTAGTATAATATGACAGTTACACTAACATCTAAAACTGATTGGATTGTAAATCATCAGTTGTTTGTGATGTTGGCATAGAGATGTTAAACACATGCTCCTCCATAATCACATACACAATGATTTTAACTAAGAAATGCCAGAGAGAAACAATGGAGATCTGTGCTGGATGCCGGTGTACAGTCACAGATTAAACTGCAGAGAGGGGGGGGTCACTTTGTGGACTCAGCAATAAGACAGCACAGCCAGCCAAACACACACACACACACACACACACACACACACACACACACGCCAAGTTAAACTGCTGAGAACCAGCAAGTCTGTACTCTTCCCCATGCTGATGTGTCATAACTTATTTGTTCAAGCTATGTTTGCGAATGAAAACTCACCCATATATTCAAAGATGAGGTAAATGTCTTTATCATTCTGAGCTCTGATGACATTTAGAAGTTGGACGATGTTGCAATGATCACCAAACTCCTGTACACAGAACAGAGATTAGTTAGTGACAGAAACCACACAGAAAGCTGGCACTCTGGCGACTGTTTGACCCATAATAACTGTCAGGTAATGTGTATAAGTTGTGTAAACAGGTTTTCAACAGAGGTGACATAATGGTCACTTTAAACCCCATAACACTGGAATTTCACTGGAAGACGATTAGGGGCCAGAGGCGCAGCTTAAGGTGACATGAATTTAGGTCAGGCAGATAAAGAATGAAACAGGAATATGTTGATATGAAGCAATGTGAGATGACTACATCGTTGCCTTTCATTGCCAAACTGCTACTGCCCAATTTTTTAAAATGCTGCAAGGCATTGCTCAGTGGTTTTCACACAGCAAACTGAACAGCTGCAAAATCGGTTTATAAATCGGCCTATAAAGCAATGAACTATGCCGAAACAGTCATGGAAAAATAAACAGTGCTGTGCCAGAGTAGGAAGGGCATGGTCCAACTATCAGCGGAGCAGACTTGCTTACCTGTAAAAGTGCTGACAAAAGGAGTATAAGAGGAATTCTTTTGTTGTTGCGCAGGCATGTGTGTGCAAAATTAGTGTAGATCTCACTCGCTGAATAAAGAGTAAGGTGCAGTATCCTCAGACTCATAATATCACTGTATATAATGTTCCCCATATTTTGTACATTTAACACATTTTCAAAGAAACTGGACAAAGACAGAAATGATGGATTCAAAATGTAGAAAAGTGGGGCGAGATTATTAATCTTTCAATCTTTGGGTCTTAAACTGAAGATAATTATAGCATGAAGGTTGGTTGACCCTTATTTAAAAAAACAATATTTATTGTTACCTGGAGGAACATAATCTCCCTGAATGTCCGCTGCAAAAGGAAAGAACATTACAGTTAGGACATGAACTCTACCAGCAACATGCAGCCATAAACTAGGCACATAAAAGCCTCCTGTCCTACTTAATCATTAGCCAAAGCTGTCCTTCTATTGAAACAAGTGAGGGAGACAAATTAATTAAATGATCAGAATAGGAAAGAACAAAAGTAATTTGCTACACAAAATTATTAATCTATAATTACTTATCTAATTTTCATAATTCACATAATTGCCGCTTTCAATTGCAGGATAATTGGCCCTCTTAAATACAAGGGATAACATGCCAAAAGGGTTGTGAATCATTAGACTACAAAGATGATATGAATAAAGTAACAATAACGACTATCCTTCATTGTCAATTAGAGCGGACACATCAAGCACACACCTGGGCATCTGTCCTGTTCCTGAAGGCGTCAAAGATCTTCTTCACGGCCACAATCTCGCCTGTCTGTCTGTCGACTGCTTTCCATACAATGCCATAAGCCTGAAAAAGATACAACATGCTAACACAACATCATGTCACTTCCTCTTCAAGCTTTGATATAACTGCAAGATGTCAAGCAGGTAAAATAAATATATATTGAAAACTAAATTGGGGACACACTGTTGGGCCATAGCAGAAATGTTGATATACTGAGGTCATTATGTCCAAGCAACTGCTCCAATAAAGCTTTCTCTACATGATTCTTTGCATTAAAATGTCATAGAGTACTATGTGCACTGTGATACTTTTTTAATTACAAAAAAAATAAATAGAAAATGCAAACTGCACTTCTTATCACTGATCACAGGTGAGGACATGACCTCTGTGTCCTCAATGGCAGTTACAGCACAACTATAGTGAAGGCAGAGTCAGGGTGCTGATGAAGGCGGTGAAGTCAAGCATAACAGACGCAGCAGTGAGGCAGGGCATCAGAGCACACTGTCATTGTGGGGACACAAGGAGCACCACTGTCATTGAAGGCAGAGGATCAGATTCACACAGCCCTGGTGTGACTCTGGTCTCTTTTGCATGTGAACCCTCGCTCCAAAGAAGAGAATTTAGAGCAGTTTCCTGCTTTAAAACCACTTTGTGACCCTCTAATTCCAATTAACAGTCAGCCAATTAGTGCTGTTCACCATAGTTTGGCCTCCAGGAGCACCACAGCATGCCATTATCACACCAGTCAACTGTAAACAGGTTGAACGGCCGAGTCACATGCAGCCCTCAGGTATGTCTAGTTAACCAGTATGACGTGTCTACGTGGCAGTTACCACCTGGCCACTGCAAACAGAGCAGCAAATTGTGAGTCTCTGTGGACAGTCCATGGAAAGAAACCATGCTGTTTTTAGTCCTGTGGCACAACGGTACCAGCGGAGGGGAAAACAAAATGGTTTAGACTCTGAAGGGAACAAGTGCACTCACACATTAGCTGATCTGCAGAAGAAAGAAAGAGTTTGTCCTGCCAAAGCAAATAAACCCCTTGCTTACAACACTGGTAATCAGGACCTTAAGTCTGGACAATTTCAGGAATTTCTCCTCAGGCTGAAGTACAGAGGAGGTTTAAAGATGTGGTCAACATCAATGTACATGTACAGAGGATATGATGTGAAGAGGGGTGTTTGATAACACACCAAACGTCATTTCAAAAGGTGTGTTAATAGACACAAAAGTCACTCACCCCTTTTCCAAGTCTCTTCTTGATTTCATACTTCAGAGAAATGTGCTCCTCCACCTCAGGCAGGTTTGTGGACTTTTTACTCATTTTTGCTAAACGGTCCGTTCGTCTACTCATGCACAAAGCACCACCATACTCTTTGATAATTGCTGGGTATGTTAGTGGTCTTCAATGTCCGAGAAACAGTTCAAATTGTTGGCAGAAATGACTGCCAGAGAACTACAGCCTCAAATTGAATGATAATTACATGTACGTACAAGTGTAGTAAAACGCATCCTGGCAGCAAAAGTCGTTCTGTTTGGTATCTTATCTGGCAACACACACGCGGCCCTGAGTAAAGCGTTAACTAACGTCGCGTTAGAGTACCTGTACAACCAATCGATCGAGAAGCAGCAGGTTCGTTTTTGACTCAATTTAGTGACTGAAAAAAATACACTGTTTCACCTGCATTGTAGATAACCTACTGTAACTTGTCAAGGTGCGAGTTGACTTCCCACCGCGAGTTTGGATACTCCCACACAGCTTGCAAACAGAAGAGCCGTGGAGTTTTGCCATTATTTGTTGTCCTGGTAACCTGCCTGGTTCTTAAAGGAGCCGCCGCACGACCACTTCCTGCTGCACGTCATTGATGGACATCTGCTGCTAATGAGATTAGACGATGGGTGAGGGGCTGGGATTATAAAAAAAAAACTCCATTATAATTGTACACATTTTCATCATGGCCGCCATCAAAATGTTCCACGTCAATGGAATCAGTGACCTTTTAAAAACATGCTAAGCTTTTGATAATCTTTATCGTGTAGTATGTGCCCTGTTACATGCAAATGTTCTGTTGGAATAGATTAAATAGGCTACTACCAACACAATATCTGGTGTTACACTGGGTTATCATGACAAAAAAAATAACCTTTTGTTAGTCTATTTACCCCTCACCTCATTTAAGCTCATGAAAAATGTGGAAAAAAATAAAGCGAACCTACTGAGAGAAGTAGGCAAACATGAGAGATTAGGAGTTTTAACTGACCCAATATATAGATAGCATGATCAACCAGCAGAATACAGGCACTCTGCAGACTGCAGTACACAAACAAGGAAACCAAAGAATGCAAAAATGCTCCCTTTTCCCTCATTTCATTCAGGATGAACATCAGCAAAAGTAATTTACCTATAGGGAAAATGATGGCTATGCCAATTACAGCACAAAGCCTGTAGCCATGTAGTATTAAACATTCAGTTTCATTCAATTTGGAGATACCAGAGTACACACACAACACACAGAGGGAGTTGACCTAAAATGTTAATCTGAACATGAATCGATACTGCTGCTGTAGCAAGCTGACAATTCAGCTGGAAAAATACTACTGTAACACAAATGCATACAGAAGTTAATCAAAACAATATGATTATGACTAAAATGAATTAATTAGGAATAATCATCATCCTGCCACTTGCTCCCCTTATATTTCTAAACATGTCATCAGAAGTATAATTGTATTGTCCTAAACAAAGACACAACTTTGAACAAAACACACAACATAAATGAGTTTGGAGGTAGATTTTGAATCTTTATTTCTAAAAAGGTGTTACATGCTCTTATTTAAAAATCAAAACTATTATTTACAATGATAAATCCTAATACATATGTTCCCCCTAACGTTTTTGTTGAGGGTTGAAACATATTTAGCAAGCAAAATAAGGAGGGGTTGTTTCACCTCACCGTTACCCACTACATGTAGTGAAACCCTCACTTGGAAAGGAAATAGGGATCAGTTCAGTTAACAGAAAACGGGACCAGAAAAAGTGCACAACTAATTCCTTCCACCATAGTTTTAACATCATTAATTAGAAATGCATTTAAATTTTAAAGTTCAAACAATTATTTCAGCTGCTTTTTTTCCATTAACTGACTATATCAGTTTATTTTACTCTATAGATAGAAAACTTAATTGTATACAGAACAGAAAATGCTAATCTGACCCCAAATTGCAGGTAGCTGATACAATTTGGGTACCAAAAAGAAAAGAAAAAAAAAATAACATCCAATAATACAAAGGCTTTGGCTGTTGCAACTTTTTCTTCGTGTGCAGATTTTATCCAATATATTGTATCATCATTGTGACACGCTTCTCCTTGTGTACTGCAAAACTAAAGTATAAAATTAGACCTTTTTGATATTACAGTACAAATTTAGAAGTAAACTGTTTTGTCAAGGACAGTATAAACAGCCAATGTCAAAGGATTTGTCACACAGGTTTGGCTAGAAAACAGACCAATGGAGCATCTCACAGCACAGGGCAGCCTGATGTACCAGACACAGTGGAGTATTCAAGGCGGTGAAATTGAATAGTACAGAACGTGAATAAAAGGACATGGGAAACAAATGACAAGAAAGAATTGGGTCGATATGAGACACCAGAGAAAAACATGTACAGATATAAACCCACTCCTTAACAATAACCAAAAGGAGATTTTTTTTTTTAACTTAATAGATATATATAGTCAGAATTTCAGACAGATGGATCAATGATGGACCGATGCTTTAGGAGGAATGGAGAAAGCGGTTGAAGGCATTGTAAGCGGACTCCAGATCAAACAGCATCTGGCGCACCTGGTTATCATCCAACTCGTCTGAGGCTGACATGCTGCTGAGGGTGGTCAACCTGGTGAGAAAAAAATTAAAATAAAAAAAGGTAGAAGACAGTTATGGCAAACCTAAGATTATCACAGACTGGCATAAGTTAAGCACTACTGGTGCACTACTCCAATCTTCAAGCAAGTACACGTGTATCACTTTGACTAAAGAAGCACTTGGCATCGTGAAGTCAACTGGGATGAGGCTGAACAGTAACAACTGTGTAGACTGTGTGGCCCAGTGGAACTAACCAGAGACTGACTTTGTCCTTAGCCTCAGAGTCTGGAGGCATGTTGCTCATTCTGTTCATGGTTTCCATCAGTTCCCTCAGGTCTGGCTGGATCTGGACCAACACAAAATAATCAGTTAAGCAGTTGTTTTAAGTCAGTTTTGTTTAAGTTTTTTTTTAATGTACCTCATCCATGGCCCTGATCTCCAGTCTCAGCTTATCCATCACAGTGATGAAGAGCTGAAAGAAACAGTGACAATGAGACGATGCTCAACATACCTTCCAATTTCCAAAATCATTAACAAAATGTTTTTGTTTTTTTTCCTTCTACTGCAGGCAACACAAACAGGGCACAGTCTGTTGTGAGTTGAGATAAAAGTTGGCAGTGAATACAGCTGGCGAAAGCCCTAGGATGAACCTAATTACATGAAACCACCTCAACCACTTAGTGCTTGAACAGAACACACTAAATCATTTTATAAAAAATACGTTGGCAACTATTTTTATTCTGGCAAGCGTCCAAAATAAGCCTCCCATTTGCTCTGACTGTTTAATATGATGGAGAGGCGAGGGGAACGTACTGAAACTATATCTGCAATGCAGCGGTTCAGGTTCCCCTTGTCATCCTTGATGGTAATCGGCCGATCCTCCTTAATCCTTTCCATGGCAAGAGGGCAGTCGAGCTAGGAAACAAAACAATAAGAGTGACAGTAAGAAAACCTCTCAATGGTTGAACAGCTTTATGGCGCATTTGTGAAAATGTTTAAAAACAAAATCAAATGTCATAAAATCATCTGCATTCTAAATGAGAACTCACTCTGTATTTCCTGCAGAAATCGTCGATGGAGCCTACATCTGAGCCCTGTACCTGTTTGAAAGCAGCCTTATACTGAACCAACAGCCTAGAACAGGAAGCAGTGTACCTGAAACAGACAACCCATGCAAATTCATAAAAAACATACAATCACATGTCACAGGTGACATTTTTTTTAAAAGACAAAATCTAAACTCAAGTGTAACTCACTCATTGGGCGTGACACAGTCTTTGATGTAAGCCTTCTCTAGGGCCTGAAGGGTCTTGACAACGGCAAACAACTCTGCCATGTTGTCATACCTTCAGAAACAGGGTTAATAATAACGGCGTTACAATACAAGCCACATTATTGAATTCCTGGATTATTCTGCGTTCATATTAGGGTAGTAACTGGTCAGATATATATAATACTTACTTCTCTCGTTCTCTTGCATTCTTGTATAATTTCACCTCCTGAAAAGACATGATTTGTGGTGAATACCTTTACAAAAGTGGAATATCACACACTTTGGGATTACATAAACAGATAATTGTAATTCCATCCCTGATTGTGGTTCTTTAAGGTTTATACAGATTACAAATCCTGTATCTAAGCCTTAATTCAAGCATAAAAAGTTGCTTACCTCGTATAACTCAGGCTTATTGGCCGAAACTGAGGAAAGAAAAATATTTACTTGTGAATGACATTAACTGTAATTTACTGATGAAAGGCGGAAAAATGAACAATTTGTATATTGACCTTATACATTAAATTTATGTGAATGGCTTACCTCCTCCCACACCTCCTGTAACTGGTATCCCGTGGAACATGACGCTGATGTATCCAAAACTTGATCTGAAAAAGATTAAAGTTATGATGTGTGTAATAACTGACTGATAATTGTGACCAACCACACCTGCTCAAATCTAACTGTACTGCAAATGGCAAAAGATCTTCCCACCATTTAGGTGAAGGGTAACAACAGAAACAGTGCTTAAGCATTTAACTTATTAACATTTCTTAATAATCACTTTTAGAATTTAATATTAATGAGATCTTAAGAGAGCACAGTTAGATGGAAACACTCACTGTTAAAACAACTTCTATCTGCCAAGTTAAAGATGGGGTACCAGACACTCTACTTTTTGCCAGGGGAGAGTCAGGTGGTTTGTCACCTCGGCTAAACAATTTCCTGATGAAAACCCAGGCAAGTGTAATGCAAGGCCAAAACAAATGGTGTGCTGCTACATAATAAAATGCACTTGGATCGACAGTTACACGTCAATAATAATTTTCATTTTAAATTACTGTAGGTTCAGCTTTAGGGCCGGGATGCTGCTGATCGGTATAGTGAATTTAATTGTTGTGTCATATCTTTGAAAAGGTAGACTTCGTTCGCTGTTCATAACATCGGCCCGATAAATACAGGTTGTCTACAGCAGGTTAAATACAAAAAAAGACTAACAATGCTGTCGCGTTTAATTTAAAAACGTTGCTTCGCTCGAAGAAGTTGCTGATTCACTGATAATCAGCCTTCAATATGTTGTTTTTGCCGAACAAGCTAGCCCAAAGTTAGCTGTCGGGGCTAGCTCTCGAGCATTTCCTTCGTGATTTATCATAACTGAGCCATACAGCTAATTGTTTGTCAACACTACAGTGTGTATTAGTGACATGTATTGTGACAACGGGTAGGAAACCAGCGGTCTGTAAGATATCAGGTTTTATTCAACGAACTTAAAAGGCACTTTACTTACGCTCTCGGCAAGCTGGTATGACGTCAACGTAAACACACCTTCCCGTGAGGACCGTCAAAAGATTAGGTGTCCATTGTGCCTAAATAAAAATGATATTTTTAAGATTAAATCTATCGTATCAACCGCAGGTTACATTACTTTATCTTGTTATTTTTTTTGGCTTACATTTAAAAGGAGATGTTGTAGTAAAGAGCCGATTCCAAGGTTGACCGCATGATTTTTATTCAGTCAAACGTCAGCGGCAGCTCTTCGTGGAGGCGCCAGACTCAAAAGACACACTAACCGGACGAGTTTCTGAATAGAAAAAAAATCTAACGTCAATTAACTAAGATTAAGGAAGCGCATAGCAAGGCTGAACACATTATTGTGCAACTTTATGAGGTCAGTTCAAATATCATACCACCATTGCGTTATATGGAGGTACCTAAGTTAGGCTTTGATTGTTAAATACCACCTAGCCGCTAGCGAAGCGGGCTAACTACTAGTTAGTAACTGGTAGTCAACACCAGTTTATTAATGTACAATTATGGTTAACATAATGCTGTGTTTAAGCTGATGATGAGGAAAGTCGAGAGTATATTGCACTAATAGCAAGTTGCATGTCACTTCAAACAAACGTTGATTCGGCGTTGGGACACATTTATTCATTCAACTGTTCAGTCTTTGATTAACGTTAGCTTCTCCATTTTTTACAATAGTCAGCTTTAATAGTGAAGACACAAATAGCCGAACAACTATGACAATGATATAATATAGTTTCTGGTCAATCATGCAGCGAACCCATTCCAAATCTATATATATATTTTTATGTACTACAGATCTGACCTTCATTCTCCACCATGAAGACCTCCAAATCAACACCACAGAGCTCTGCTCAGGAGGAATGTGGTGTTTGGCTGGATACTGTGCAACTGAAAGGAAAAGCTAAACGGGTAATTGTGGAAATTAGCTTTAAATTCTGACTGAATACCACATACATTACGTCACTACAAGTGACATCAGTGTCTCAGTCGAATCACCTTTTCTTCTGCACGTCCTGTGTTTCAGAAACAACTGGCCCGTCCCATTTCTAAACTGCTGAATCCCTTTGTGGGAGGTGGAGGATACAGTATGGCTGTGGCACTCAACTTCACTCAGACCAAAATGGTGATGCCACAGACCAAACAAAGCAATATATCGACCTTCTTTGCACCTCAGAGGAGAGGTAAGTTTCAAAAACCATCAGGTTGTCAAGACATTAGGATTACTATGATTTTGCTAAATCAGTCAGAAGCTGGTAAAGCTGCAGTAGAACATTTGTTTGGTTGAATGCATACATTGAAACAACCTTTTAACATGATGTTTCTTTTTGTATCTATATATATATATAACTTCTACCCAAAGTTCTCAAGAAGATGTCTACTTCTGAAGTGCAAAACTTGGATCCAGTGCAGCCTTCTTCATCATCTACCTTGTCCCAACATGCCATAACCACATCGACACCTGTAGAATTGGGGACAAAGCGAAGACGTGAAATAGATCTTGAAATGTTTGACACTGAGTTTGGTGTGGATCATGAGTGGAAAAATGTGACTGAGCCTGAAGCAGCAGGGTGGCAGGAGCAGGCGGCAAGCCATACACCTTCTCAGAACATGTATAGTGAATTTGAAGAAGAGCAGTTTGAGGAGATGAATTCACCGCAGAGTAAGAGGAGGCTCATTGCAGCCTTCTCATCACCAGATGACAGTCAACCTCTTCCACAGGCGTGGAGTCAGGACCCACTGCTAACCTGTAGCAAATATTTTGAAGAGGAATTTTACCCAATCAACCAGAAAAACACAGCAGCAAACAACTCAAGCAACTCTGAGCCAAAGTCTCAAAGGGAGGACGCCGTTGGTATTCAGATTAATGTGGAAGGTACAACCTCGATCCAAAAATCCTTTAAACACTCAAATTCTCTTCAGATGGATGATGAGAAAGAAAACAGCAGATCTTTGTCTTTTAAGTCCCCAAGGAAGCACTCAGCACTTTCAAATCAAAAACAGACAGGACCAAAAAGTGCATCACCTCGAAAACATAGTCCAGTGTGCCTGCAGAAAGGGGCTGATCAAGAGGAAAGCCTAGAGTCACAGTTCAAATGGACAAAACCAAACCAGCTCTCCTTTAAAAAAAATAGCACCACAGTTGTCCTGCAGAGTGGTTGATGAGGACAGTCTGGCCATGTTGTTCACCCAGGACTCTGAAGGCTTCAGGGTGATAGCCCACAGAGGACTGCAAGTTAGGAGTCCACTCAAAGAACAGAGCAACATAAGCTCTGGGATGGTGAGAACGAGCACTTACAAATATTTTGCGGAGGACGATGAGGAAGACGAGATGCTCTTTACTCAGGACTCTCAGGGAAATGTTGTGATCAAACACTGACGTCTCATCTGGTTCTGGATAATTGATCTCTACATTTTAAATAATTTTGAGAGAAAAAATGTCTTCATGCTGCAAGAGCTTTCCGCAATTACTCGACTTATATTGAATTTTTTTCTGTTTATCTTTTATTTTCCTGGATGTTTTGGTCTTTCCCTATTTTCCATGTTGGAGTTTGCATGTGTTTGCGCCACCATATGTTGATTTCTTGCAAGGTTTAGCTCTCTTTTTTAAAAACACTAACAAGCAAGAACTGAGGGTTTCAATTTTATTTGAAAAATGGTACACAATTACATAATTGTTTTCATGTAAATTAAAAGTTTTGAAAAGCATGAGTAGTGTACACTGTTTTTTCTATCTTATGCTGGTGCCATGTGCTACATCTCATTACAAAGTAACTAGGGAGTGCTCAAGGTTTAAAGTAAATACCACTGTCAGTTTTAAAGTTGTACAAATGCAGCACTTACCAGATTGACATCTGCCGTTAATGCAAAATATTGTGAGCAGTGTTGCATAATTTTCACTCACTAAGTGCAACAGGACTACCATGCACTATACACATTTAAAGATCTAAGATACACTTCAATAGATAGAGAACATACCAAATAGTCCTACACTTAACTTAGTTATTTTTGTCTGCTTGGCCACTGAATGTCATATGTGCATGTTAGGTCATCTTGAGTCCAATCTGTAAAATAATTGTATTGTTGCTGTGGTCTAAATTGTTCTTTAACCTTATACAATGAATGTAGATATAGTACAGTCATCATTATAATGTTGATTACATTACAACAAGTGTGCCCTAATGTTATGGCACAGAAATGTAAGGAAAGGTAAATACATTAGTTTGTTTTAGGACTGTAAACCTGCGATGTCCATGTATTCTGTGGGGATGTGTTTTGTAGAGAGAGACAATCAACCTGCTCACTGGTTCATCATAACCAACAGGTTCAAAGTGCTAAAGAGACATCAAGTCACAAATACAGCAACAGGTGGACCAAAACTGAATCTCTAATCCCTTTTATATCTCAGACTGATAAAAAAAAAAAAAAAAAATCAATGCTGATGACGATTGCTGTGCTGGTCGTGATGATCAGCCTGCGATCTCAGTGGGCTCTGTCACCAGTTTGGAGCCGTCCCAAACAGTCTTGTACTGCTCCGGTAGTGGAAACTCCCTCTGTAGAACAAGAAGATCACTGTTAAGTGCAGAGGCGAGACAAACAACAACCGCACACATGAAAGATTCAGGAACACACTGGATTAAGGATCCAACACTCTCCTTGCTCCTTATCTCAGACACTCACATAATCATCATCTTGCGGTATCAAGATGTTCATCTCAGAGCTCTTGGCACTGATGATGTCACAGTTGAGGGAGGTTTCACTCAGGTAGACCTGGCAGCCCTCCGTCGTGTTGATGGAAATGGTGGGAACTGTTCCCAACACCTATAGAAATGCATCTAGCAATTACTGATGGCTGGCACAATTTGAACTGATACACACAAAACAACAAGTCATAAGGTTGGTAAATCCTACATTGTGAAAACACCAGTAGTAAAATATGTACAACTGAAGAACTGTTTTTCTCACCTGTAACTTAATTGACTTGGAGTTGATGATTTCCACAATCCCGACTACATTCTCAAAAACCAAACCCAGCTTCTTGCAGTTGTCTGGAGAGAGAAGTATAAAGATAGTCATATTCAGAAATCATCAATTTAATCATTAACTTTCAGTCTGTTTCTAGACCGCTCACCTATGATGATGGAGTTAATTTTTCCCTTAATCTGCAGGGTGGAGTTGTTACAACCGAAGACGTAGGCCACTTGTTTTAGCTCTGTGTCTTCAATCATCAGGTCGTGCTTCTGCTCAAAGTTCTCCTGCAACCCACAAGACAGATTTGGTCAATAGTACGTGACTTGCCGCCGTATAAAAATATGGTATCTTCCTTTGGGTACAATCCCATAAAAAGAGAAAGCAAACATCTCACATACCACCCTCCATTTTTTCCCCTCCAGCTCCAGCAGAGGGGGTCTTTTCTGGACAGCTGCCCTGGCCGAGTTCACAGTCCCTGGGGACTTTGTTTTGGTCGGTGTTCCTTGCGAACGCATATTAGGGTTCTTATGGGTCTTCTTGTCATCTGATACATGCTTCAGACCTACAGATGTGAAATATGAGAATTAATTATTTATAAAAATATATTTATATATATATAAAAATAAAAATTACATCAAAAATGTAGGGATGGGATTTTAGACATGCTTAATTCCTTCCACACTACCTGATTACATTTAGACTTACCACCAACCAAACTTGTTAAAGAGCTACTTAAAAACCCAACATGTCCTTGTGCACAGTGTATGACCTTTCTCCAACCCACCTTTAGTGATGTCCATGCCCTGGTTGAGCTGGGCAAACAGTGCTGAGTGTTGGGCCGCCTGAGGCTTGGAGTCATCATCAATGAAGACAGGAGGAGGGCCAGGGGGAGGAGGGGGAGGAGGTGGAGGAGGACAAGAGGGAGCACTGGGGGGGTCAAACAGGGAAGGAGGAGCGATGGGGCCCTGGTTGGTGGAGAAAGGCATATGTTAGATAGAAGCATTGGCTTTGTGGTCTTTTAATGAGAGAAAACCCAGCGGTGCCAGGTGTTCTGTACAACAGCTGTAGTAATATATCTCTCTGGCAGGGGGAGTATTACACAAGAAATGTCTCATGTCTTTTCACCAGTAGATCATGGTGTAGGTGATCATGCTCTGAGTGCATGTAGATGAAAAAACGCGTTTCATCTTTAATACCAAGAGATACTTTGATGACTTTCGGAACCTTTTAGCAGCTTTAAGGCTGTTACTGTTACTACCACATGCATATTATGTAACAGCTTGTTATTGACGCTTTATTGAAGCCATATGATATTTACACTGGGTGAAATATTGAAACCCACAAAAATACGTCTGCACCAATTCAACAAATGGAAATATTCTTGACATCCTGTGCATTATCGTATACACAATTCCTCCCCAAAATCTAAACATCTTTTATATTATATTAAAAATTAGGTCATCAGGTCAGGTCCAGTAATCAATGGTCTGGTTATTTCACATCCACCTTAAAGTGTCTACAGTGAATAGTAGCACTGGTTTAACTGATGAGCTGTGTACAGTAAAACTGTACAACCATGTAACGACAACTACAGTAAGGAAGAGTAGACACACACACACACACACACACTCTGAAGACCTGGCACAGCTACCAGAAACAGACATATAGACACTTTTTGCAGTTCAACCGTCACTTTACGCGCTTCTGAGTACAGCTGAGACTGCTTGACCTTTGACATGAGGCACATGTGCTGCGAATATCACTGCTGAACAATGCTGACCTGTTACACTAAACAGCTCAGCGCATACCACTGGATTAGAACCAGCGTATGTTTGTGTGTGTGTGTGTGTGTGTGCTAATGCATGGCTATAAAACAGTCTGACTGCTTCTTTGTGTTCATTCCTGCTTGTGTGTTTGTGGTTGTATGGGTTTACACAAACACATGTGTCTGAAGCGAAGGAAAACAAGATTTTGAGGAGCGTTTGGTCACAATTATTCAATTGACAGAAAGTGAAATGTCGAATATTTTTTTCAAGCAAAAATGCCAAACATCTACTGGTTACAGCTTCTGAATTTGCTGCTTTTTTGGGTAATTTGACGCTTAACTGAATATTTTTGGGTTTTGGACAAAACATGCAACCTGAAGAATTAACATTGGAATTTGTTCTCTAGTTGTGATAGCCATGTTCATTGTTTTCAGACATTCGATGTATCGATCAATTGAGAAATTAACTGTCAGATTTATCACTGTGACCTTGATAAAATGATTTGTTAGACTGTGTTAACTACTTTTTGATCAAAAGACACCCCCAAATCGCCTACAGGAGCACAGAGAGGACAGCAACAACAACTCGGTAGAACAATAACATATAATAAGCTGATTTCTGACTTGTTTTTATGAAATTTTAACATCCTTTTTGCGATTAGCCTGGTCTGAAGCCTAGAAATTAATGTGACGTGTGATGTGTGTGTGAGTGTGTGTGTGTGTGCTTGTATATAAAGTCACCTCCATATGTCAACCTGTGCATGTCACAGTACCAGCGTGTCACTTAACCTCTATCTGAGAAGCAGATGACGGCTGCGTTAAAGGGAGACCAGCCCTGCAGTTTAGGTTACGGCGCAGGCTGTGTGTGTACACAGACTCTTTGTCGGGTTCTTCTGTGAAGAAAACCTCCATTCAAGTAAAACCTGAGGACCACCTGTTATTACCACACACTCCCGCCGTTGTACGCATACGCACACTGTGTCCCTCACACACACTTTAGCTCTGTTGTCTGACAGCAGGGACAACAGCTGAAACACACACAGCCACTGAAGGCTCTCAAGTTTCTGCATGTAGAAAACACACACGCATGCTCGCACAGCTGTTGAGCATTAGCTTCACCTAAGGTTTTAACCTCATCATTTCATGTTAAAGGAGCGGTTTAACATTTTAAGAAATACGCATATTGTTCTTATTCTATTTCTTGCCGAGATGAGTAGACTGCTATCACTCTCCAGTATGGTAAATATAAAGCTACAGCTCGCAGCCAATTAGCATAATTTAGCTTAGCATAAAGAATGGAAACAGAGGGAAACAGCTGAAATACGCCTGCTTGTGTTTCAAGAGGTCACCGCTGCAGGCCATGAAATAGTCCCGCACATAATCCCTCATAAAGCCTCATAAAACTTTTTGCTTTCAAACTTAAAGGGAAAGTTTGGTATTTTTCAACATTAACCCTGTTTCCCATGTTTTTGTGTCTAAGGGACTAATGGGGACAATCGTTTTTTAAAGTGTTGTTCAAAAATCTTGCATCGCATACACATTGTCGAAATGACACTAATGCTTTCTGTGCTTGAACAGAACAAATATTGGATGTCCATAAATTGCAGCCCGATAAGCAGCTGCCGACTGCAGTCTACTCCTTCAATAGTTTCAAAAATTGTTGTCCCCATTAGTTACTTAGACCCAAAAACATGTGAAAATAGGGTCCAGGTATAAAAAGCTTTTGTATTTATTAAATAAATGAGCTACAATGTGTTGTAACATTTAGACACAGCTATGCTAGCTGTTTCCCCCTGTTTTTAGTCTTCATGCTAGGCTAAGTTAAAGTAGGTTAAAGTAGTCTCCTGATTATAGCTTCTTATTTCCCACATAGCAAATTAACTGTAATTAAATTAAATTAAATTAAATAAATTAAATTCCTTTAAGAGGGAAATTCAACCACAGCTTTTCCTGGGTGAATAAAGATGAGAATCCCTTCTAGCTAACAAGAAAAAAAAAGGTCAAGTGTGTGTCGAAGGATTTGGTTTCGGACCATCACAATCTCTGGGATCTAGTGAGTGTGAGTGAAGAGGAGTCCCAGAGCAGACATCCATAAACAGAAATGTGTGTGGGAGTGACAGAGGGTTTGAGAGCTCTATGGAGCACCGCAGGGTGCAGCTACTGGAGGGAAGCTCATTCATTCATTCATGCTCTCTGCAGTGGTTTATGTAACCGGCTGCTCCATACCTAAAAATGGAAGTGTACACATCAAGCAGGAGTTAATTTGAGCGCTGATATAAAAACATCATGGCCTGTGAATGGAAACCAAATGGAAACCCAGCTAAGATAATAAACAAGTTGTTCCAGGAGTGATTTGCTGTTTTCAGACAAGTGTATTGTGTAACCATTGACGTCGTTGAACTCACAGTCTTGCTCCACACCAGTCCGGTAGTGTGGTGTTGTTTGATGAAGGACTGCATCTCAGTCCAGATTGACAGGTAAGAACGCACCCAGTCTACATGACGCTTGTCACTGGGAGAAAAGGGGAGATTTGTCAGAGATATGAAGGTCAGAGGACAACAGAGAGGAGGATGGGTAAGTTGGTAGGAAGGAGCAAAGGGAGGAAGCGGATGCAAAATAAGGGGATGCAAGGATAATTTGGAGAAAATCGTGGACGATGTCAAGAAAGAAATGATGAGCATTTCACAGATAAACTTGTTGTCTCTTGTATTTTTATCTATTGTATTTGTAAAATCTTTTCCCATGCATATTTCTGGAATGTTGCATATTGTGCTGGTAAACAAAATATCACACAAGTAAACAGATATGAAAGCAAACAACGGAAAGTCAGTATTTATGATCCGTCGTCAATGGGCTAAATCACTGTTATGGTTTTGACAGAATTAGATGAATTCGTGGAAGAAATTGCAGACATGTATAGTATTTACCCTTCCTTGTAGTCCTTCAGCACTCTGTTGGTGTAGAAGGTGGCAGCATCATTCATCTCCTTCACATACGGACCTGGCTTCTGACACTGAGAGTCACAGAAGTTTATTAGAAAACCCTTATCTTACAGTAAGTGTGTGTGAGGCCAAACTGTCGTATGTTATCTTAGAATGTATCTGACTATCGGCAACATCTGTCTTCATTTAAGAGTAAAAGGCAGAATAGCTCATAGTGACATAGAGGGATGTTGGATAAGAACACTGACCCGTCAGCTCCTGAGGCTTTTAGTACACAAGTGGAAAGCTTAATTCTACTTTATCAAAAAAAAAGGAAACACATTTGCATGCTTTTTAATGTTTGTAAAGGCATATATGCATCTTCTTACATGTATGCCCCGTTTACATTTGTGTGTTGTGTGCATGAGAGTGTGTATTTGTACTCTTGCTTACCACGGCCACCCAGCCTAGAGCGGGGATGCTCTCGCTGACAGCTGACAGGTGGTTGAATAGACTGCTGCCGCGGTTCCGTTCGCGGAAACTTTGGATCTCCTGGATGTGATCCGAAATTGGCTTCAGCAGGTCGTGCAACTCTGTCTGCAGAAGATGAAGAGACGAATTAGGACGGCAGAAGGATGCAGGAGAAAATGAAAGGCGAGGGAGCGTGGTGGGATATTTGGATTTGTAAACATGTTACAACTAGACTATTATGACTACAACAGAGGATAACTTCTATCATAAAAAGTTTCTTACTTCTTCAAATATTTCAGATAGTTTTGTTTTTACAACCCCAGCGTACAACCCCCCCATACCTAGCATGCTCTCTGTGCAAGTCACTCATTCCTAAACTAGGCTACATGACAGTCACTAATCTAATTAGCCAGAGCTTTTTTTCCATTGGATCTTCCAGATCTCAGCTATGGTATAGCTCGTCTCCCAGCCCTCGGCTCCCCTCCCCATCACTTTGTTCCTGCAAGCATTCCTCTGTTCATGGGGAGATCCCTCTGGCCTTTTAAGGCATACCATCTCCTCCAGTGTTTACAGTTTACCTATCACACATGCACCCGCACACAAAGATTCAGGAACACAATGTTTCATCAGCTTTCTTGTTCTGTTCTGCAATGAACTGGCTGCTATTTGAAAACATTTACTGCTGAGGGGCTGTGACGCAAGTGTTTCTTTACAGAATACTGTTCTGTTATTGATGTAGCGGATCGTTCCTAGCTTAATGGTGTGTAGTTTATTACACATTATATATACGTAGGTGATGCTGTGTATGAAAATACAGCTCACATGCTTACGAGCAATAAAAACAGAAGTAGACATGTCCACCCCCCAACTAATTCCTCCCCGAATGAGATGCACATGATCTCCATTAGCTCAGATAGATGCTCCTTTCTCTGCCTCCCCGGCTGCTTTCATTCACTTTTTTCCCCCCACAGACCCTTTTATCTAACTTGGCAACTATATTTGTTGGAAGAAAGTGCAACAGTATGTCACTATCAGTGCAGTAAGGATTTCACAAGAACAAGTTTGTCTGTGTGCGAGCAACTTTGAAGCAAAATAAATCCCTTGGTCAAAACGGACAACATACAGATGTACCATGATTGGTGAGCAGGAATAATTTGAAGTAATGAGTGTAAATCATGAACCACAAAAACTATTTCTGGGCATTGTCCCATCACCTTTCTCTCCCATTACTCAATGTATTCTTTCAGGTTTCAGTAATTTCTGATGATTATTTACCTTACCGATTAATTCTTTATTCGATTAATCGATTCAATATTTTGTGTGTAAAATGTTCACTTCAAATGTCCAAACAACAACCCTTAAATATTCAGTGTACTATCATACACAACAAAGAAATCAACTGATTGTTTCAGCTCTTCTGTTTATGTTCTTCTATTTTCTCCTCTAGTCACACAACATCAACAACATCATCAAGGCCACTGAAAGTCTGACTTGTATTCTTTGAGGACTTCCCTTTGCTCAATCATGCTGCACAATGAGAAGAGAGACATATTTTTGCTGTATTCCCAAGTGAACTGTAACATGAAAATGTTCTGGCAAATTTACATGCTGGCATCAAGTCAGAATAGGAGTCATTTTTCCATGTAAGTCCCTTCAGCAATTTGCCAGCTCGGGACACGCAATGATTTCTAGTAATCTTCTACCACAGCTTTTGTGGGAACAAAAACAGCTACATTCTTTAGCACAGATACTTTTATTATTCATCTCAGAAGGTTCATGTGCTGGTTGGTAGACAACATTCGGACAGAGCCAGGCTAGCTGTTTCCCCCCGCTTCCAGCCTTTATGCTAAGCTAAGCTAATCACATGGCTGTAGCCTCAAACATGTTTGTACACTAGCTAAATATGACAGTTTAGCATGAATACTGGAAAAAAGGAGACAGTAGTCTGCTAAACAAACATTACATTTCATGTGTTTAGTCCGTACAAAAAACAAACAAAACTGTTAACCTTTGGGCAGAGCTAGCTTCGTGAAGCTAGTGCTAGCACACAGTTAGCTTAGCACAAAGACTGGAGCACTTTATTAGCATAAAGGGCTGAACTAAAGCAGCTCCTTAATGTCATAGTGTTATGAAATGTGATTCCTCACTGATGTGTGTTGGAACTAGCCTAATGATCATCTCTGAACTAAACTCAACATGATGGCTTGAATCATATTTTATGTTTCAAGCCCCCCAAATGCAAATGCATGCCCACATATGACTACATGGATAAGAAGTCAACTGAGGCGGAGACTCAAGCGGATACAGACAGGAAGAGAATGAGGCGACAAAAGGTTCAAAAACGTCGGCTCACATTATTTTATGGCCAGCGTGTTACAATAGCACAGCGTCCGAGCCTTGACTTCCTATACAAGCAGCGGATCAAAGGTGGAGAGTGGAGGGCGACAATGGGAGAACAACTGTAACTGTGAAAGTCTACAGTGTGTCTGGGCTGCCAGACACAGACTCGCACACACAAAGCTAACAGATCAACTTGAGGTCACATGAGAGAAGCTTACTTTCTTTCACTCTAACTCTCTAACTCTCTCACACACTCACACACTCACACTGACAAGAGACTCAAATATAGAACATGCCCATAAAAAGTCAGAGAGCACAACAGGGGCTGCGCTGCAGAGAAAGGCCAGAAGTTTGTAATCTCTGTGTGTGTGTGTGTGTGTGTGTGTGTGTGGTGCACTGGTCAGAGTCACACACACTTTTCCTTCTGTGCCTTATCTGTATAGTGGACTACAGATATAGACATGAATGAGTGAGGATGTCCACGGATGTTTGTGTTTGTTTGTGAAGGTATTCAGTGTGTATGCTTGTTAAAGGGTTTGTGGGTCATGTTGTCTGCGAAGACAGAAGTGTGCCTCAGCTTGGCAATGAGTTTTCTCATAGGGAGTTTCTGGCTTTTTCCAAAATCTGATACATGACTTCCATATCCTGAGCAGGCGGCAACCTCCGGTTCTTAGAAGTGAAGCCAAAGCACAGGTGGCTTAAACTTGCATTTGCCCTACTGGCCATCAGGGGACGACTCCTCTGGTTGTAAAAAGAAATCTGATTGCTTGGACATCTATGAGAAAATAACCCTACTTCTCACTTGATTTATTATCTCAGTAATCATTGTTAACACAAGTTTA